>CAKJVB030000007.1:0-605000 GCA_918026665.1 Diabrotica balteata
TACTGTTATCAGGGGTATAGTCCAACAATATCTTGAACAGGGTGAATTACTCTTACAAACGAAATATGACACCGCGAACTATTGAATTCCACAATTTCGGCGACATTGTTATTTCATTTTTTTTTGGGGTTGAATTATTTTATTATTAAATTAAATTTTATTATAAATTACTTCGTGAAAAATATTTTTATGAAAATTATAGTATATTTGGTGTCTTTTTTTCAATGGTGCCACTCCTGGTCCATTTCACTTCCTGCAGAGCTGTTATATCTATGTCATATCTATTCAGTTCACCAAGCAGATTTTGGAGGGCTCCCGATCTGTATAGGGATCGGATGTTCTATGTCGCTATTCTTAAATCATGTACCTTTTTCTCGCGTGGTCGTCGTCGTTTGATCAGTCCGGTTTTCTATCCTATATATGACCGGTGTATGACCGATTGAGACCATACGCGGAACAAATAATTGGGGATATCAATGTGGTTTCCGCAGGCAGAAGTCCACAACAGATCAGATCTTCGTCTTGAGGCAAATCTTGGAAAATATTAGTGAATTTAATATAGACACACATCATCTTTTCATTGACTTTGAGAGTGCCTATGATAGCATCCATCGAGAGTTTCTGATCCATGCAATGAAAGAGTTTAATATTCCAACTCAACTCATTGATATAGTAAAAGAAACACTTACAATACAAACCAAAATTCTAATTCAAAACGAACTAACAGATATAATCCATGTGAGAACGGGCCTACGACAGGGAGATGCCCTATACTGTATTCTATTCAACATCACATTAGAGAAAATAATTAGGGACTCAAAAGTCAACACCAGAGGAACAATAATAACAAAAAGTGTACAAATATTGGCATTTGCAGATATCATAGCTAGAAGCGAAAGAGAGATGATAGAAGCATTTAATGCGATACAAAGAGTGACACAAAACAGTGGCCTAAACATTAAGGAGATAAAAACCAAATACATGAAGGCCAGTAAATCGACAGGCCAAAGAAACCTACAGAATCTGACAATACGAGACTATAACATTTATTGAGTGAAAAGAAAGAGCTTCACTAGTTACCGCAGATAACAATATCAGTGAAGAAGTTAAGAGAAGAATACATATCGCTAATAAAACATATAATGGACTAATTAAAGATCTAACAACATCACAAGAAAAACCAAATGCAAAATATACAAGACCCTGATAAAACCGGTCCTTGTATCAGAGACGTGAACACTGTCGAAAAGCGATGGGAACCTATTAGGTACATTTGAACGAAAATTCCTTAGACACATATATAAGGGAGTAAAGGAAAATGACATATGGTGCAGAAGATATAACTTTGAACTGTACACAGCATACAATGAACCCGAGATCGTAACATACATAAAGATCGGACGTCTGCGCTGAATAGACTGAAACGCCAAAGCATAAAATGAGGCAAACACCAGTAGGGAGAAGGTCAAAGAGAAGACCCAAACTTAGATACATGGAACAAGTGGAACAAGATCTGAAAACACTTAAGATTACCAACTGGAAAAACAAAGCAAAGAGCAGAACATAATGACGGAAAATCCTAAGGGAAATCATCTCTCCTCGAAGAAGGTGTAATTTAGGTTGAAACTTCTGTGATATATCGTGATATGGTCCAGCAACAATTAAACCTAAAGTGGAAGGTTCACCATAAAGCGTGTGTTCTAAAACAGAAGGCAAATCTAACTGATTTTCATCACTATTTAAATATTAACTGTGGATCATCATCACTCCATCGGCTTTTCATCCGATGGTTGATCTATCTTGAGCTGCATTTTTAAGAGTGCTCGTTTTTTTCAAATACTATTTTAAACGTTTCAGTAACATTATAAATGCTTAATATTTCTCCTGGATTAAAAATGCAAGGTAAGCATCTCAATATTATTAAGTTTGCAAAATTTACCACCTTCAGATTTAGTGCGGGATACATGATTATCTAAAATCAGCGTTGGATACATGAGTATCTAAACTCAGCGTGGATACATGATTATCTAAAATTAATGTAGTATTCATAATTCATATAGGTACTCTTTATTGGTTACAGCCCATCCTAATAGGCCGCCCTTAATTAAAAGCATGTTCTCTCTCTCTTTCGTCAGTAGATGAAAAAAAGGAGGCACAAAATTCCCCAAAGGATTGACTCCACACACTACGGTACCGTTTTACCTTGTTCCGCAGCTACTGTCTTAAAGCAGTCTTCTTTTTCCCGTTGGAGCTGCGTGTTTCGGAATGACATTCGAATTCGTTTGAACTCTCGTCTCGCTCATTCATTCAAATCAACCAAAACTAAATTTCTGTTGCGTCTAAATTAGCAAAATATTGAGATAGTTGATCCTTGTTGAACCCCATTGTTCCATCAATACTTTTTTTTCAGGGAACACGCAGAGATAGATTTTTTTTTATAAAATTAGTAGTAACATAAAAACATAAAGTAGAAATCGAAAGATTTCTTGGTTGACGAAACCAAACTTCAGATTTTTGCTTAAATCTGTGCCTTCTATACATTACAGGCAAAACAGACGATGAAAAGAAACAACATGGGGAATCTAAAATTGCATTCCACAACATATTTATTTATCTAAGCAAGAATCTTTGGTGAATTGGCTTCTTGTACTCCTAAAGAGTACAAGAGCTCGAAAAGTGAAATCAAATATTTTTCGCCAAGAGAAGTAATAATATAATAACTTCAATAAAGACGCTACAGCGACATCTGACAACAAAACAAGAAAGTAGAAATCCAAAGATTTCTTGGTTGACGAAACCAAACTTCTGATTTTTGCTTAAATCTAGGCCTTTTATAAATTGCAAGCCAAATCAGACAATTTTTTTTATATATCTCCTGCAAGTAACGTACCAGCAGCAACTAGTTTGTCTACCGTCAACGATATATACTGCGATTTCTTTATAGTTTCTTAAACAGAAACATTAAAACGATTAGATGATCTAGTACTATATGCAACATACTTTAAATTGCACTATGGGGCAAATCCCCATGCGTGTCTTTGCCTCTATCTAACTGGGGGACTTTGTCCCATAACAAACTATTTAAATAAACTACTTCTACAATATAAAGCATATCAAACACAATAAAATCATATGGAAAAAGATCTAAATAGTCACAATAACGACTAACAATCCGCTTTTTTATTTATTCATAACAGTATTGATGTCAGTATTTTAAAACACAACTATTAGATGAAAATTACGAAAAATTGACCAACTTCATTGTCTCAGTCTCAGTTAACCAACTTTCAGTCGCCACGAGATTTTATGACACACTACACCGTATAAGTACCGATTATCCACCTAACGGCCGGCTCTACAATCACCATCATTAGCATTTTGAGTCCCTGCTGAACAGACCTTCCGTAAACAATTACATTGCATCCGAACTTGAGAACTCTGAATCCAGTTGTGCTGGATGCGCTTGATGTCGTCTGATCACCTTTTTGAAGGACGTCCTCGATTATGATAAACATCTACTATATTGCCCAGTAAATCCAAAAAGCAAATGCGTGGATTTACACCTTGCGGGTGTTTTTACCGCCATCAAGCCTATGCAATCGATAATATACAGCTTCATAATAACTTTTATAATTTTATTATGTCAACATTGTATGTGACAAGTAAATATATCTCTATAGACATTAGTCCCCTCGTAATCTGTAGCAAAGGGTGAAGAGTAAGAATAAGCAATCAAAAAGTCTTTCTCGTAGTCGCAAAAAATGACATGTATTTAAAAAAATTAAATTTTTGTTGCTAAATTAACTACTAGGCATGAGACGCACTACCAACATTGCTAAAATTATTTTATAACTGTATTTACGTATAATATACGACTATGTATATGTTATGACATATCTATAGGTGGTGAGTCCTTTTTAGTCAACAAATTAAATAATCCTCAGGATATCATTATTCCTGTGGATAATCAAAATAATTATAGTAAGTATTCCTTGAAAAATAATGTATGCCTGTATTGAAGATACTGGAAAGGTATTGATTGAAAACATTTACTTTTCTTCTTTCTTTTCGTGGGTGTTATTCATCTGATACGCCAAACCCACACATGGCACAAAAAAATGTCATAACAGTATTTATTGTCACCGTCCACGCGTTGATCAAATTATCCTCCTCCTACAACCTAATTACCCCATGAAACAAAAGATCGCAAAACCGCATAATTTTTTTCGCCAGAACGCCATAGCGCTCTATCTTTCCATGTGGCCGTAACGGCATGTAAACAAACAACGTAAACAAAACAACATCGGTAGATACGCTACTACCCCAATTCCGGAGGCAGCCAACAATGCCATCATCGCCACACGGCACGCGCCTACAACTTATTACGTAACAATCAACCGGAGCCTTTGCCTTAACACACTAAAATGTTTTACAGCCCTTTAACAGCGCTGTTGCCAAATGTAAAGATTGCTTGTGCCGTTTAGGATTTCTCGAACTAATATTTTAATCATTTATCACTGGACGACAATATATTTGAATTATAATAAGTATCGAACTAATATATTCATTTTCCTTATTTCTACGTATTTCATTAGCCACATATTTCACTATATATATTTCTATATTAGATCACACCAATATTAACTACTAACGGCATTGGTGGTTTCTACAAATAGACTATATCTAAATCCCAGCTGGACTTTGGACGTTCTAATAGTATCATTTCCTTACATTTTATTCATCAATGCCAATTCCACATACCAGAAACTATTAATTTTTATAAAAATTTTACTATCCAAATTTGACACCCAGTTTGGATTTCTAGCTTCAACACGTTTAAAATCATTTTCGCCGCAAGTCTGTCTCCACTAATTCAATTTTCTAAAAATCTGATCGTCTCATCTCTAAGTTGAATTAATGTTTGCTAGTGGAGAACTGTTGGATACTATTTCAGTGTTAAGCTCGGTTTAAAGTTAACATAATTAATAAGAATGTCGTTTTAAAAAACTTATGAAATCCACTGTTTAGACATGGGTAAAGACTACAATAAAGATTCGAAAATCTCAGTACCAGTATTGTAACAATTTATTTCTTAGGATTTATTACTGTTGAGAAGTTTAACATTTCATTTTCATGTTGATCATTATACATATTCATAACATATATTATTCTTATATTATTATTATGAATATGAATATTAGTATGAATGCAGATGCTGCATTCATAATAATATTCAGAATGCAGCATCTGTATGTTTGATCGATAAACAGCTCGTCAAGCATGTCTTCTCAAATAGGTAACGTGTGCTTAAAAAAATGTTTTTTTTTTTCAAAATGGTTTAACAAAACATAAAAAAGAGTTAAGAACGTATACAAGGAGAACATGGGGCAGTTCTGCGAAGGAATAACAAATTTACCTCCACCACAACGGCATTAGAATAGTTAAAAAGGCTAACAGTAAGTTTGCAGAAATTATAAGAAGCCTTTGAAATACTCATTCCTGGTGTAATATTGACTAAGTAAGCAAAGGCTGAACTTATATCCTATTGCCTCACTTAGAAAATGTATTCAAGATGCTAGGATGATATCTGATTATTCAGGTAGCATTCAAAAGAATATGCTGGGTTCTACTTTATTGGTGGCAAATGCACTTTAGAAAAATAAAAGTCGAGTAATAGACCTATTACAGTAACCTCATTTCTTCTAAAAAGAACGGAAAAATAAACATACATGAGAGTGAATATTTATTAACAATTTGACTATCAACCAAGCAAATCCATCATAAGTCAATTGTTAAAGCCTTGTCTTGTTAAAGATCTTAAAAAAGCCATTTCGTCAAAAGAAGTTTCATTACATACGTTAATACATAAAGAATATTCTCAATGAAAAATGTACAATCATTGAAAACAATAAGATGGAGTCGAAATAGTGATTACTGGTCATCCATCACATGAGAATATTAATAGCCCTCCAAAACACTCCTACAGTATTTCAAGCATAATTGCAAGCGATACATTCTTTTTTTTTTTTGAGTGGGAAAAAATTTCTTAATTCGGCGAAAATATGCATTGCCTCAAACAAGCGAAAGCACTATTGTTGACTTCGAAGTCTACAACTACAATTTATGAACTTTGAGGGTATACAAGGCAACTATCGAACACGGTGATTAATTTAATCTTGCCCAAGTACTTTCGATCAATAGATCATCTTCAGGGGCATTTCGTCAATTGTGGACTATCCGACATAGTAGAATGTCATAAATGTAAAAACTGGACATAACAATACAAAATACACTACACTAAGACAAACAAACACTTTAAAATTTATATGGCGAAGCTACATATTGTGAAGAAGCCGGAGACAGAAACAATTGGTACAATTTATGAGTTCGAATAATTTGCAACTGTAAACAGTCCCGTAAGAGACTAACTAAGCACAAGGTGAAGTAACTTTGTTACATGCGCCAGGGTATAAAGGAATTGCTGATAACGGTCTTGCTAAAAAAGGCACTAATACTCTTCTTTTCGGACCAGAGTCATACTGTATTATACCAATAAGACGCATAGGGGAGGATATCCGAAAATAGGAAAAGACTGAACTCAAAGTAACCACAGATGCGTCCACTGGACGGTGTTCTCAGATATCATTCCTGTAACTGGACAAAGTGAACAGATAAATTCTGAGAAAATGCAGTGGAAAGAGCCGACAATATTGTCTGCAACTAGATATAGGCGTCAGGCCTGACAGGTTACAGTTTGGAGAGACCTAGGAGGCCAAATTATCACTTTGAAATCTACAATTTAAAGGTACATCCAACATGAAGACTGGTAGAAGCTGGTAGCCTGATTAATATTCTCGGGACGACTGTCTGATTCCGAGCGGAAGGTAGAATATGGCCGTTTCGAACGCAAGTTTTCCAGTGACAACAGTGTAGAGTGTAGACTGATCAGTATAGCATGATACTTACAAGAGAACAGGCTGAAGCTCTTTTGCTGCTTTGTGATGTTTTAACACAGAAGTTTTTAATTAGAAGGGAACACATTTAATTAGCAAATTAAGATGTATTTAAGGGGAGTACAAACACATTTTTCCGCAATTACGACGTTTCCGACGAAAATTGATTTTTCAAATAATTCAGAATGAATTTGCACACCTTCTACGTATTTTGTCAAAAACTGAAACCAGAATGGAAGGTTCATTCCGGTAAACGTCTGAGTCAGACTACCAGCGCACATGTTGTCAGCTCGCAGGTGCATTTTGGCCAGGCTACCCTAAATAGGAAGGATTATTCTTGGCTATTCATCAGACGTTCTCTAGAGTCTAGAGTATAAAAATAGTCAAAGCAAAATATGATATCGGTATTTGGCTAATAAACAAAGAACTACTGACAATTCATAATAATTTTGATTAATTATTTGATTTTGTATGTATTCTTAAAAATAGCTGCAAAGAACTAGGTAGAAGATTAGTTTCACATTCTCAAAGTTGAGTTTCAATGTTCGAATTCAACCTTTTTCTTTTATAATAAGATGGTTTTGTTTTTGATAGTATTATTTGGTTTCGATGGTTAAAATGTAATAAACTGTTTTATTCCTAAATCTAACTAATGATCTATTATACTTTTGAACGAGTGATATGTCACGAAATATGAAATATATTAAAGTAATATATTAAAGTTCAAATCTTAGTTCAAACAAAGTATAAAGAAGTTAAAAATAGTAAATATGCCTGTTTATTTCAGATTATTTTCAGTAATTAACAATATTGAGGAATACATAACGAAAATTTTTTTACTGTCTATTCTCTGGGCAATCCGACAACGTCGATACCAATTCGCGTGGTGGCGAGGTCGTAAAACAGGTGTATACTCCTGTTTCGTGCTGGTGATGATGTTCAGAGCCCGTATAGTCGCAGTTATCTCGCAGCAGACCTGTTGATCTTCCTTGATTTTATGTATCTGGAACTTTGACTCTCCTTCACATCAATAGGAGCTTAGGGACCTGTCAATTGGAGGGATTTTAACACAAGGACTCACATTACGGGATCGTATTTCGTCTTTCGACTGTCGGAGTAGAAATTATAGACTTTTTTTGTTTCGAAGAGGGTCTTTTATTATATAAGCAGTATCCAGATAATGTTTGTTATATTATGAAATATGGATTGTTAGAGAGGGACAAACTAGGAAGAAAAAAGATGTTGCCTACACAATGTTTACAAACTCTGACAGATGAAGAACATTGATTAAAAATTGAAAAATAAAAAGTAAATAAAGTCTAAAAAGACGTTTGACTAACATTTTCTGACATTTATTACGAAGTAACTATTGTTAATAAGACCATCTGGAAGTATATGAAATCATAAAACCAAGTCATTGCCATAAAATGAGAAAGTTGCCATTACACTAGTATGAACCATTCATTAAATATTAATTTGGACATTCAAATTGTAAATGACATAAGGTCATTGTTAATATTGAGCGAGAACTTAAAGCTAACCTCGATAGATTTGAAAATATCAATTGAAGTTTCATACCAAGTGTGTCATTATTTAAAAGTAACGACGTTAGTCATAAATAAATATATTTAATATTCGACACGAGGTAACTACCTCTGTTTGCACAAGATTTCTTGAGAAATGCGTCGTATTTCAGCTTAAATTTCATATTTTGTGCCACTCGAATGGGGTCAATCTGATTAGAAAGTTGCAATGTGGATATATTTGTTACTTTTGAGCAGTTCTATATAATTTACCTGAATAATTTTATTAATATACCACGCACGTGTGTTTGCGAATAGCTACAAGCTTGCTACAGTGTAGTTCTCAGAGTTGTGTTTCACATTCTGTAACTACGGATTAAACTAATTTCTCACTGCGATTTAATTTCAAAATATATGAATGTTAATTAAATCGTTTTTGGTTAAAGCTTAATTAATTTGGGTCTTGGTGTTTGTATATATCTTAGGACAAAAAATTAGTTATGTTCATTTTTCGCCGAACTTTGTGTTCTGGGATGTTCTAGGACGTCCTGATCATGAATGTAGAAAATGGGGCGGCCAATAGAGCCTGATACACTGCGACCTTTGCAGATCTATTGTGTTCCTCCTTTATTTTAAAGCACTTCATCTAGCTTGGTCCTCTTAATGAGACTCAACAGCCTGGATAGTGGCCTTTTCATGTAGCCTGGTGCTTCCGGTTTTTCCTCTTCGAGTTCTAGAAACCGCATTCGTGCGAGACCTTCGCAATGGCACAGAACGTGTAGAGCGGTTTCCTCTTCTTCCAGACAGAAACGACAGGTGTCCTCTTCTGTCAGGCCTATGAGACTCAAGTGTCTATTGAGTCTACAGTGCCCAGTGAGCAGACCCACTATCATTCTGACAGTCCTGCGTCTGTGCGAAAGTAAGTCTGCTGTAAATTTAGTCGAATGTTCTTTGATGAACTGTTTGGCCTGCCTCTGTCCTGGTGAGTTGTTCCACCACTCAAGAGACTTCTGTTGCACCCATTTGTGTATGGCTGCCCTTTTTATCGTATTTGCGATTCCAAAGAAGGGTTTCGGACCAACCAGTGGCGTAGATGCGCCTTCTCGGGCCAATTCATCGGCCTTCTCGTTGCCACGATGGCCCTTATGTCCCGGCACCCAGGCAAGTGTCAACCTGTTTCGACTTCCTACCTGAGAGAGGACATCCAAACAGTTCCATACCAGCCATGAATCGACCTGTACCGAACTGAGAGCCTTTAGAGCCGCTTGACTATCCGAATAGATAACGATGGAGTCGTTATCTACATTTCGGCCGATTAGTTCCATAGCGCACCAGTGTATAGCAGCTAATTCGGCTTGAAATACGGTCGCGTATATTCCTAGACATACCCGGACTTCCGTCCTTGATTTTATGCCATATATTCCAGCCCCCGTACCTGTATCCGTTTTGTAGCCGTCCGTATACCATATTGAGTTTGCTGTTAGCGGCGGACCAGTTTCCCAGTCCTCTCTTTTTGGTATTGTAATTTGAAAATGTTTGTTAAAACTATACCTCGTAACCATTCGGTCTACAGGCATTCCTAGAACGGGGTCTGCCTTTAGGTCCTGGTATAGCCTTAAGTTATCAGCTCCCTGCATCATACTTATTGGAGCTTGGCCTTGGATCAACCGATGTACTGTTGATCTGGCTTCACTCTGTATGTATATATGTAGAGGTGGTAGGTTTAGCAGAACTTCTAGCGCGTCCGTTGGGGCTGTTCTCATGGCTCCTGTAACACTCAAGCATGCAAGCCTTTGTGTGCTACTGAGCAATCGAATCGCCCCGGACTGTTGCGTTTTGTTCCACCACGCCACTGAACCATAAGTTATCATGGGCCTTATAACCCTTGTGTAACAACAGATGTTTTTTAGGGTTAACCTTCAGGCCTTCTTCCTCACACCAGCTGTCCACCATCCTCAGAGCGACTTGAAGTCCCTCCGAAATTATTTTGGTAAAGCGTCCTCGGACTACAATTAGGTCTATATACTACAACAAGGTCGTCCATAAGCGTAGCCCACAGTAATGGGGATAAAACTCCTCCTTGTGGGCAGCCGCTTCCTGCCTTCGCTTCAATAGTGGCTTCACCTAACGAGGACACAATGATCCTGTTTGTTAAGATCGCCTTTGTCCACTCGCATATGAAGGCAGGAACTCCTCTCCTTTTAAGCGCGTTCGTTACAGACTCGAAGGAGACGTTATTAAACGCTCCCTCCACGTCCAGAAACGTCGCCACCGCTATCTCCTTGTCATCTAGCGACTTTGGGATCTAGGGACCAAGACCAGTTACTCGGCCCTCCCACCAACGTCGAGGCAAAATTACAGTCCCGGGGAGGGATATACAGTCCTGATCATATGCAGGAAAGAAAATGTGAAATCATGTATAATCAGCACGTCCTATAACGGCGTTAAACAAACACACTTAACGACAATCCAGGTATCGCTATTTATTTTATCTTCGAGTTTGTTGTTCGGCTAACTACTATTAAATATTAGGTTTATATGGTAATAAGTCACAATTTATTGCAATCAAAATTAGATTTTTATCTAATATTTGACTTTTCGGAAATTTTTGTCAAAAAAGATTATTTAAGAATTGTGCAAAAAGAGTATAACCGCCAAAGTTGTTGAAGTGGTTGTCTTTTTAAATTGACAGTTGATTTACTAAACCACGGTCTTGTAGACAACAGCCATGCTTTTTACTGAAAAAATCTATATGTGCATTATGCATTTGTGTGTTGTGTGTTCGCATATTATGTTTGTGTATTGTTTGTTGCATATATGTATTGTGTATATTTGTAGCCGATATGTCTCCTACTTACTTAATTCACTACTGTTGGTATATTTTTGCTGTTGACTTCTCCTTTTAGTACTGGCAACCAAAGCCTGCTAAATTCTGCTGATGGCTTTGCTACATTTCCTTGATTAATTAGGATGAAAACTGTTTCTTTACTTTTTCTCTTTTTCATGTCTGTTTAGTTCATAATTATTGATGCATCTTTCCATTGTAATCTGTGCTTATTCTCTCAGACAAGTTTGCTTATTTGTGATTTGTGGAAGTCCCTGTTTTTGATGTATGTTTTATGTTCATTTATGCTGACCCTAAGTGGTCTTGCGGTTTCTCCCACATACAAATTGTTGCATTCACATGGTATTTTATAGATGCAGTTCTAAGACCTCTCTTGTGTGCTGTTAGGATTGGTTTTGGACAGGATAGATCTGAGTGTATTGGTTGTTTTGAATATGCTGCGATGTTGCACTTATTTTCTATCATTTTTAGTTTTTCTGATAAGCCCTTGATTGTTGTCATCTTTAAATCCCTTCTTGTGAGTGTTTCTGGATGGTTTCTGGTTTATCTTGTGGAATGTTTATCAATAACAATGGATAGTCCTCTTGGTATAAAACCCTTGTTAGCAGGTATTTTTCTTCCTGAAATGTATTTTCACTAGAGCCTGGCACTAGAGCAGTTTTGGGCTCTATCAAATATGATGATTCCGTTTTTGATGGGTATGGTGTGGTTTGAATGGTAATTTAAATATCTGTTGGTGTGGATTCTGTATTGTGTTTTGTAATTAAAATATCCAAAAAAGGAAATAAATTATTGTTTTCTTTTTGCAGGGTGAATTTGATTGATTCTTCTTTACTGTTGATATTGATTATTGTAAAATATTCACTTTAAAATTTTTTACCGCGTCTACTCAAGATAAATATAATATCAATAGGTAATTTCTTGTCTGTTTATTATACTAATATTTCACTTATTCGGCATAGAATTTACTTTGGAACTAAATGATTTTCTTGATGAATGAATGAAATTATGAGTATTCTCCTTCTCATTTATTTCAAAACATATTGTTATAAAACAAGTTCATAGTTGCCCATCTTTAAAGCTTTCAAATTACCTATGGATTTCTGAAGCCTTCTGTCAAACGGTTTCCAGACTACGAGTAACAGTGCCTGGGCTCCTCACTTTCCTGTTGGTGTCACCAACTGAGGTATAAACGAATACCAAAAGTCAATGAATAAGCATTCACCGAGGAGTAAGCCAATATCTCTTATCAGACTACTCATTCATCGGTCGACTTGTGACCTTCAATTTGAAGCACAAGATCCATTTTAATTTTGAACTGCTGCGTTTAAAATCATATTTCCGATTGAAGCCGGGTTCGAAACAAGAACCTCGTTATTTACACACTTTAAAGCGTGCGTATCAGCCCACTGAGCCATCAATCCGTCGGAATTGGAAATAAAAAAAGTCTTGAATGTGTGTAATAATATTAGATTGACGATAACAATGACATTCATCAGCATCATCAACTAGCCTCTAACGTCCACTGCTGAACATAGGCCTCTCGCATGCTTTTCCACTTAGTCCGATTTTGCGCCATCTGAATCCAATTTGTAGTCACTCTTTTTATGTCATCTGTCCATCTCGTTGGGGGTCGACCTCTATTTCTGTAAGCTTGTATTCGGGGTCTCCATTCCAAAATTCTTTTTGTCCACCTTTCATCAACTGATCTTGCTACATGACCTGCCCAGTTCCACTTTAGTGTTGTTATTCTTTCAATAACGTCTGCTACTCCTGATCTTTTGCGTATAGTAGCAACAATGACATTAACCTTTGTTAATAGGCGAGCGGTTTACCCCTATATGCAGAACATAAGCCAACTGATTTTTTTTTATTTCTACTGTACCAAACCTTTTATTCGATTATATATATATATATATATATATATATATATATATATATATATATATATATATATATATATATATATATATATATATATATTTAAATTTAAATGTGTGTGTTTTTTTTTTAATCCAAGTGGGCCGGAAATTGTTATTAACAAATAACAAAAAATCAATTTCCCAAATCACTTCGAGTAAAATTTTTTTACCCGAAGTGATTACTCGAATTACTCGATTACTCGATTTACTCGAAAATTTCGTATTTATTTAAATTATATAATATATACTATTTCTATGATATATGTCAAACTATATTCAATATTCATAAATGTTTAATTTGTGTTCCAATTATTTGTATCTAACAGTAGAATAATGATTTTATCTGTATGTAAATAGAAGCTGTATTAGATTATCTAATGAGTGATCAATTATGACTCCCTCTAATCGACTAATTCTGTTTTAAACACGGAATTGCAAAATTTAATTTTACAGAATTCGAATCGGTTGTAAAGTGGTGTCAATTTCAGGAATTTGCAAATTTGCCATTGATGATATGATTCAATTACAACATTTTTGTTTTGCAGTTAGAAAGTCATCGGATTTGTTTGAAAATATAAACTGAACTGAAGAGTAAGGAAAAATACAAGAACCAGTCAGAACGAAGAACTCATATGTTCGTTGACGAAGGTCCTTTTTAGTAACACTTGTTTAAAAATAAAAAATATTACATATAAATATTTAATTCTGCATAAATAGTGGATTAGAAACTGAAAACTTGCGACTCTATTATTATACCACGAAATTAACCAAGTAAAGTGCAAATTAAGCATTGCTAAATTTACATTATTAATTTAATTTGACGTTTTTACTATTATATCTATTAGATATAAATGAATATGAGTCAAAAATTGGACTACTCTTTTCTGTTTGCTGTCCAATCTTCCAAGTAAAAGTAAGATAATAGTTTGGCTTCCTGCCAAAATAATGCCTAAATAGCTGTTACTAGCGGACCAACTCGACATAGAGTTTTTTAAATGAAATTTTTATTTTGCGAGAAAGATTAAGAGATCAATACAAACAATATAAGCAAGAATATACATAACATTCATCAATAATAATGCAAGTAAAAAGTGTATTCAGTATCACGAAATATTTCGTCGAAAACAATGTTTTTTGTTACAATGTCTCCATTTTCTGAAACTTTTGCTTAGCACCGGGAGTTATGTAAACTTTTACTTTTAACTTTTTAATAAAAACGAAACCGGAAGTCGACCTCAAAACCAGAATGCAATTTTTAGTTCATCAAATGTCGACATGGATATCATTTAGCAGTTAATTTTGCATGCTGATCACGAATCTCGTGTCAGATTTGCTCTATCTTGACGTTTTATGCGCGTTTCGGGTTACTTCCGGTGTCGGATAGCAACCGAGAGTACAGATTTAGATTCGTCTCGACGAGACCTTTCGATCCATATATACATTGTGGTTTTAAAAATTATTTCTATATTATAAATTATAAAAATTATTTCCTCAATGGTTTTGATCTTTGTGCAACTTCACCATTTCACGCGGCACAAGCAACTTCTGAATGTCAATACCTCCCGTTGCTCTTTCAATAACCATGATACTCCTAATACTAAACAACAAATATGGTATCGTCGAGGCTTTTCGTATGTTGAAACCAACTGACCGTAATGTAGTGATGCTTGTCATCGATACACAGACTCCTTATCATCGATAATAACAGCAATAAAAAAATGTTCATTCTCTGGTGAATTTAATACATGACATATATAATAAACTTATGGACCATGAACTAATTGTCACTATTGTCTGGGTACCTTCACATGTAGGTCTTGTAGAAAATGAGGCTGCAGATGTAGCCGCATAATGATATTTAAAAAACGTTCAAAACACGTATATATAACAAATGGAAAACTTATTGGAACACAACTGCGAGCCGCATGATATACAGCCAGTTATAAGTTTCGTAAAGCTACCACCTATGCCCAGAAGACACAAAGTTATTCTAAGAAGATTAAGAATTGGATGCACGGCTTACATATAGCTTTCTCATACCATCTACCGATCCACCTACATGCGGTCCTTTCAGCAGTTTCCTAACCGTAAAACATTTCCTTAAATAATGTCAACATATTTCTACGAAAAGAAAACAACATCAGTTGGGAGATAATATACAAGAGACGTAAAATGAAACTGAGAAATACGCAAGTATGATTAAAAATATTTAAGACATTCAAGTGCTTTATAAACTATCAAGTGTAATGATGTATAATGGTCAAATTTGTAAAAATTACATATTGTATATTATGTATTGTCAAATGTAAAACTGTATTTGTAATACTCCTATATTGTGCTATACTGTCATCGTGTCAATAACCTCATCTTAATCCCAAAGCATAAGGCTCCTTGAAGAAATCTGAAGAAAAGTAATGAACAATTTAACTGATAATAAAGCCATAAACCATTAAAAAAACTTAATTGTAATATTTGGAAACAAACAAAACGGATGAAGAGCGTTAAAGTCAAATTGCTACGAAGAATAAAATAATGAGCTGTACAATAAGAGAGGACTTGCATATGGGAGGTGTGATTTGGTCGGCAATATCGTGAAGGTGAACGTTGCATGGATAGAAAGAACACTTAGCTATAATGAATTTTTTTATTCATGAATATTTTGTTAAATACTTAGATACACGAGGGGAAATGTGGCCATTTTACAAAATGTAATCGTCTTATGAAAAACAACACATACTTTCAATAAATACTGCTAATTTTTTATGTCATAAAAGAATTTCAAGAATTTCCACATGACTGATTTGCTTGTTTATTGCTCCCGTGTGGAATGGGAATTATTGCTCACAAAGTAATTATGTACCATTACCGGCGCCTTTTACTCTTAATTTAATTAACAGTCCAACTTAAGCATTTAAGTGATTAAATCCCCTTATATTTATAGCGCCAATAAAACAATAACTATTTTCGACCTACTTTCAGTACCACCGCACTGGTCGGAGTTAGAGTTTATTATCTGTCGCGGACACGCATACTTTCATGTAAGATCGTAAACTTTGCGATCTGTATTGGGCTTTGACAACGTTAAGACTAACCGTGTTATTTATCATCGTTTAGACCACTATCTATTTATTTCTGTACAAAAGAATAACCTTTGGGCCTTATTTCATAATAATGATGTGATAATTAATGTTTTTTATTTTTGCTTTTAACTGTTTTGCAGTACGAACATAACTTGAAACAAATATTCTTCAAGATACTCATGATTGTATAAATAAATTTTATGGCACATTTTTAATTTAAATTTTTTCTTGACAAATTAATTACCAAGTATCTACTGGTGGTCTATTATATGTATATGTCATCTGCTGTGCATTTCTGTTCGAATCGTTTTCATTTTTCAATAAGCTCTTTTATGTGCTGATTTATCTGATCTGATTTCTGTTGTTTTACTAAATAATAGGTATCTTTCCAGCGTCTTTCAGAACACTTACTACACTGCACTTCATATACTCTGCGTATATAGAAGGGTTTTGTGGGAATGGTCCAAATGTAATCCAATTTATTTTTAGTGAAATCATCTGGACTTGCCCATGTCTATTTTCTACAGAGAGCTTTTTCGAAATAGGTATTCATTACGTAAAGGTTATGTACCATTGTAAACTGCACCAGTTGAGTGGCCTTTTATCCCTTGGAGCTATTCCGTGGCAACCCATTGGTAATTCTTCTTACTCTTCTTTTACTTCTATTTTCACCTTTAAATCACCAATTATTTCACTTGCAACAGATTTTCTCCAACACACAATTTTTGTACAGCCCAGAAATCGTCACAAAAATGCTTGTACCATTTTTTATGCATATCTTCATGATTTGTATTGTCCAGTGACATTCGAAAACAGAATCTAGTACGCACGACAACCCAACGAGTATTTATTTGCATTTGTCCCATTACTGTAATAATCGTCACGAAACCGTCACTGGATGATTACAATTTTTATTGAAACACTCGGAGGGAGGATGCGATGAACAATCTCTCTTTTTTTTGACATGTTGGAACGTATTTTGTTGACGATTTTCCGTTGTGTTGCAGACCTTATATGTTTATAGAATATGTACAGTTCTTCATTGCTATGTGAACATGTTAAAGCAAAGATATGGATTATTTGAAGGTATTAAATTTTATAATATTACTAGCTACTCTGTTGTTTTTTATATCCACAATGCTTTTAGTAAATTTTCTATGTATAAGGAAGCCAATTCCGTCTACTGTATTATCGTCAGCCTCTACATAGTTCTGAAGACATAGTTCTGCTATGGTCATCGACTTTGGTAACATGATCCACTTCGGAGCTTTTCAGCATCCTCCTTTCCTAGCCATATCCGGTTACTACCAAAATATCTGGGGAATCCGGCACTTTCGGAGACCGAGGGCCTTACTTCAGTATATCGAAAATCAATTCGGGGAATATTTGCTAGTAATACGAAAGCGTTGTAAATTAAAATCATCATCATCACTAGTACTACAGCCCTCGTTGAGCCTCGACATTCTCCAGTCTATTTCGCCAGTCGTTTTAGTTCACCACCAACAGTTGCCAGTTTACTGCACCGAACCTCCTCGCGGATTTTACCACACTACTTCTCCCTTTTTATGTTTCTCGTAAATCTCGACGTTGTATCGCTTTCTCCGAATACAATTTTCAAAGATTGCACACCTATTATTCTTAGTATCTTCGAAGAAGAGTAGATGGTTTGCAACTGTTTTGGAAATTGTCCAGGTTTATGACTCATGTCAGCACTTCTAGGATGAGTGTCCTTTATATTATTAGTGTGATTTGTTTAGCTTACATTTATCTTCTTTAGATGCTTATTCAGGTAGGAATCATTGTTTACTATTTTAAAAGTGTCATGATCCATGTTAAAGTTTTGTTCGACGTTTTTAGCTCTATTGTGCGGGATCGGTGCCATCACTTTGTTGTTTTCTTCGTTTATTCCGAGGCTCATATTTTGCGTGGACGGTGCAAATGCCGAAACTATCTCTTTGAGCATGCGACCAAATCGAAATCGTTAGCCACATTCTACGTTAACTTAATTAAAATTGTTCCCCTATCCTGTAACTCGACATCTCGGACAATATTTTCTAAGGTTATATTAAGAGGAGACAAAGGGTTATTTATAGAGTTAAAATTATCCAAGCATAGTGGATAAAGCTACATATTTGTGAATATTTCGTTGAATCCTGGATTTCAGTTAATACTATATTATCCTTTTCAAATAAATAACCATTTCTAATTTGGATGCATATAAAAATAAAAAATAAATATAGCTTCTATCGCTGTTACTTAATTATATCAAGTTCTCAATGTTAGGTATATCTTTTGGACAACAATTCTGCAGTAGATTCTTAATTAAGAAAAGAAAGCAAATAAAATTTAAATTTAAGTAGTATTTATACCAAAGTTTAAAATGCCCTGCTTTATCCATTTGACATTGAAAAACCTAGGATGACCCGGATAAACCAAGAAGTTATTAATCTCCTTGCCTTTTATCCAGCCAATTTAGATACGCAATACGCAAAGTATCCGGGTAAAACTGGTTTTTCCCAATTTCGGGGTTTACCCGTAACATATACAATAAAATAGGAAACGAATTCCAAACAAATTCCAATGGAACTTTTCAATGAAAGTTATGATATCTAAAAACGGATAAAAATTGGATAATATACCTAAAAACGATCATGAAAAGCTAAACATCTATAGGTTAGACCAGAAAGCTTCTGACAAAAACAGAGATTGAAACAAGCCTTTCAAAAAGAAATACCAGAAGAATGAGAAGAAAACATATTGACCGCAAATTCAACCTTCCAAGGCGCTTCATTTAAGAATAAAAAAGACAGGACGTCTTGGAATCTCAGCTTTCTTATCGCGAGCTACGGACCACGCAGAGATATGATAAAATGAAAAGGACTAACTAAACGCAATGAAACAAAGGGTCGCACGATTAAATACTGCGTGAAGTAGTAAACGCAGTTCCACGCGTGTTTCTTAATAAAATAAAATAAAATAAAATAAAATAAAATAAAATAAAATAAAATAAAATAAAATAAAATAAAATAAAATAAAATAAAATAAAATAAAATAAAATAAAATAAAATAAAGTAAACTAAAATAAAATAAAATAAAATAAAATAAAATAAAATAAAACAAAATAAAATAACAAAATTAAATAAAATTTGACTTTTAATAAAAAGTGAATCAGATTTTTTTTTAAATAAATTAAATAGTACTAAACAATCATTAATTTCTGATTATTTTAAAAAATAAAAAAATTGCTATACAGTGTGTCAAAAAAAAGTATGCAAACTATTGTTAAATTGATGTCATTGTATTTATTTTGCTTCTGATAAATTAAAATTACAACTCATTAAAATTATATTTATAATGTAAATTAACAACGTAAAATGCAGATCAGTTATTTTAATTTTCAAATGTTCTCCCTTAAACGACCACTCCTCCTTAGAGACCAGCGTTTAATGCCACGACGATAGTCGCTATTGGAAGGTTTTACTATACAATAAATTGGGACGTGAATTTGGGACAATATAGTAGTAACATTTTCAGTTTAATTCTATTCTTTCCCCGAAATAATATAAATGTCTAAGTAGACCATTGTTTCATAGCATTCAACCAGTATACAATAATAATTATAGCCTTGGTATGTAGTTACATATACTACGTTTATAATATTAATAAACTGACGAAGGTAACCACATGCGTTAGTTAATATAAAATAAATCTTTTACATTTTATTAGTCTTATTACGACGAAAAATGTAGTAATGAGATATAATATCGAATGTTGTGATCTGTATTAAACACAATTTATAGACATAATGGCTCCATTGTCATTGATAATATTCAAATGAGCTTACACCACTGAGAAAAATGATTATATTTCAATTGAGAATTATGTTAAACAAAAACCAGAAACCTTCTACCTGGTGAATTGAAAGGTTAATACAATCCTTGTGTTTTTTTAAATTATTTTATCGGGATTTCCAAATCAAAATAGTTCCTCTTTTAATTGTATCATCTCTTATGTATATATAAAAATAATCTGATATTAAACTTGCTCTAGATATCATAAACTATCTTTTAGGTTTATTTTTATATAAAACTAAAACAAAATAAAATAGGGTATAATCCAAGAAAACAAAAGAACCACCTGAAGACACAGAAATTGTTAACACCACAAATTACAACCTGGACAGCTTACAACATGAAAGTACAACAACACTATATCAACGAAGACTAAATGAAAAATTAGTAGCATACTATTGGACAAACAAGGAAACAAAGTCAGAAGTTATGCATACAGTAAAGTCCATGAAAAATATTAAAGCTGCTGGTCCAGATGAATACAGTTTATAAGTATTATAGCACTAGTATATATTGTGCAAGTAGCCTGACACATTTAAGCTATCAGGTCCATTAATGACCATGATATGCTTATCTTGGAGAAAGCTTGAAAAATATGGTTATGGTTTTAATAACGATGCACAGAATTGAAGAAAATGAAAATAAGTAATACAGAAATGTAAGGAACAGCTTTGAACAGAAAAATATGTAACAATATAGTACAATAATTTGTAATTTTGTTTTTATTATACACGAAGTTTATATAGTAGGATGTAGGATTAAAACTGTTAAACCAAATGACTTGAAGACATCTTGAGCTAAATAAATAAATCTATACTGCGAAATTTGGCGAATTTCAAAAATTTGCTTCAGCTGAACGAAATAACTGATTGAAACAATAACAACGCTCGCTAGGGTCTTGTGGTATCTTTCTTTCTCCCTTGCTTTCTATTATTGTTCTGATAGACATTAAGACTCTGCCGAGCTTTTTGGTTTACTCAGGCTTTTTATCCGCAGATGTGACCGGTATTAGAGCGAATTGTGGACTGATACTATGTTATCCCTTGAACATAATTAGATTAAAAGAAAATAACTATAAAGTAAAGTAACTAAAAATACACAAGTAGATCCTTGATGAAATAATGAACCAGGACTACAATACAATGTTCCTAGTACCACAATGCATAATTAACATAGTCTTTATTAAGCAAGTAAACTTAGTGTATGGAATTATTTTAACATATTTCCAATTACAATGAACAATTATAAATGCTAATCCAAATCATAAGCTTGTCAATAAATCTAAAGAACTCTATCTCTCTCGCGTCCACGTGGACAGCAAGTAGTTCTATTATCTATAAATAAGACCCAAAGGAACGGCTTATATCATAATATCGCTTTGTCAGACATCAAGATCACGACTAACACCTACGAGATTCATGAGTTCTGCAGCCATTTGAATCAATCTCGAACCTACCTACCTTTCGACTATTAGTTCTGACCTTTTTCGTCGATAAAAATGAGGAAAAAGTACCGACACCAGTCAATCTGAGTGAATTATAAGAAGCTGATATGGGTGGGGACTACACATCTACTGGCTCTAGTGTGGCAATATTCACGACTTTATTGCTTATTTAACAATATAAAAGCAAAATAGAAATGCACAAATAGTTTTTTCTTGTGTTTATCTTAATATTGATATAACCTACAGTTACCGGCACGAAAAATGGGCACTTTTATAATTTCTGACGAAATTGCCCTGATGTTTTGAATTTTTTTGGTTCTTTTTACAAATTTGATATACAATGAACACGGTTGAGCAGAAATCCCTAAAGATACTTTTAACCAGAAATGTATTTTAAATTGAAATATTCTATATTGTTAGAAAATCTCAACAAGTTATTCTCTTACCCTTACTTCAGTCTTACAATGAGCTATGCACCTTCAATTATTTTTACTACATTTCTGTTTATTGATGTCAAAAGTATTTATTTTTATTGTGCTTGTGTAAATTCTTAGCAATTTCAAAATGTCTTGTGTGCAAAAATTGTTATATCTATTATTGCGTAAATAACAGATACTGAGTGTCACTCAGTACAATGTAATGTGTCTTTGTTCGTTTTATAGAGACAGAAAGTTAGGCCGTTGTCCTGAAACAAGTCCCCAGGGAAGAATTATTCATCTGGAAGACCTTTTTATAGTGTTGTAGGTACGAAGAAATCTTTATTTAACTGCTATATAGGTTAAAAACAGTTTTCAACATGTCAGAAATGTTGATGTCAGTGAACGAACAGTTAGAAGACGGTTAAATAAGGCTAATTTGAATGGTCGAAGACCCACCTCAGAACCCGAACTTTTCAGAGAACATCGTGTAGCCAGATTACAATTTGCTAGGGAGCATAGCGATTTGAATGCAGATGACTAGAGAAATGTGATGTTTACCGATTAGTCCAGGTACGGGATTAGACGGATGGTCGCAAAACAGTCTGGAGAAGAGATGGTCAACGATGTGTCGAGTGTACTTATAGCTGTAGACTAAGATTTCAAGGGGATTCGGTTATGTTGTGCGCTTCTATATCTTCGGAGGCGCGTACAGGATTGATTATACGTTGTCCCTAGGGATCTCTGACCGCTGAGTACTGCAAAGTTATGTTTCTCCCATATGCATCATTTATTGGAGAAAACTTAACACGAATGCATGAAAATACACGCCTTCATGCCGACCGTATTACCAGAGACTATTTAAATGAAGATAATATTACCCATCTGGCATGGCCAGCACATAGTCCCGATTTAAATCCCATCGAGCATGTTTTGGATAGGCTTTTTAGAAACATTTGAATCCGAGTACCTGCTCCTCTTACCTTAGGCCAGCTCTTTTAGGAATGGGAAGTAATTCCACAGAATAAAGTTTTAAACTTAATTACCAGTATGCCCAGAAGAATGAATACAGGCTCGTTCGGGTAATACAAGGTATTAATTAAATAGGGAATTCATTTCTATAGGTTTTTTGGTAATTTCTATTGTTTCTAAAGATAATTGAATAGGTACCAAATTATTTTTTTAATTATAATGTAAATTTGTATAACCTTTAAATAAAAGTTTTTCGTATGAATTTCTTTTTCAAAGCTTATCTTAAAATCCTCTATCAGAGCATGCCAATTGTCGGTAAAAGTTATAATAAAAAATAAAGTGTTTTTCGACAATTTTATCAAAAATTCAAGGTGTGCCTGTTTTTCATGCCGATGAGTGTATTTTTATAGAATTTTCACTCCCGTTATATATCATATTTTTCTCATCTTTAATTCTGTTATTAATTATAGTGGATCATACATACTTTACTTTTAAGATCTTCTATTTATTAATAATCTTATATTGCTGTTTGCGTTTTTAAATGGAGGAATATAATCAAAATAAATGCAATAAAATTACACAAAGAATCGAAGACACCAATTAAACTAAAATTATTTAAAATCCAAAAAATATTTCCTCCCTCCTCAAAGAAATCACTCTGTATATCTATGAATTCCATGCCCCACATTTGAAAAACTCAATATGCAGAAATCGATTAACCGCGAAATATTCACATTTCTGTAAAAACCGACTGTCCCACGCAACACAAAAGACCTTCGGTCAGACATCTGCCGAAGGGTTAGACACAAAGAGTCTTCAGGGAGCGACGAGTCAGCAACCCTTTCCACTCCCACGCGGTCCTTCACAATTATTATTTGTAGGAAACCTCTCTTTTCGATAAATACGATCACAATAGTATACAAACGTGGTCGGATGTTTCTTTTTATACAATCCCTTACAACTGGTCAGATTGGCCAGATAAATGTTACTAAGCAGTTTTTGAAATTCCTAGAAAAAATTTCGGTTTCTACCAGAAAAAAGTTCTACCGTTATTGTTGATATTCACATAATGGTTCATATTGCCGTTAATCATTTCGTGATAAAACAAATGATACATACATACATTATTTGAGAACATATTGAATACAACAATAAAAAGAAGAAATATTGAATAAATCAGAAAGAGATATACAAAGTAATCACAAAAAGCTAAAGACCCAACGTTAGTTACGGTACTAATTTACTCAATAATACATACAAATATGTGACTGTACATATGTCTAATGTGGGTAAGGCGGTGGAAAATAAAGTACACAATTCACTAAAAGTATGAATTTAGATAAGCATCGTATTTCAACATTGATTGAAAAATGTTTAAATCCAACGATAATCGATAATTGAGAAAACAACTGAACTAAAAGTGAAACGCCAAAAAAACAGTGAATATAAAAATAAAGTTTATAAAAACTTGCTCTTCTTGGCTTCCTTTTTTCCTCTTATCTTTCTTGTCTGATGTAGAAGACCTTCAACTAACTTTTACTATCATGATCACGATGTACTAATACAAATTTGTATGCTGGTGATCTTCGTCTTGAAATTACGGGCCAACTAGTGATCTTGATGTAGACACTATTGAACTTCTTGTTTACTATTCTGTCCCCTTATGTCTTTTGCTCTTGAAACCGAATTCTTTTAAATACTGGTGACACTAAAGTCTGCAAAAAATATCGGTAGTTCTTTATTTAGGTATTAGGTGAACCGCAAATTCAAAGCCTCTTGCTAGACGCTTTTAACGACGCTAGAAGCCTTTTATTTCGACATGCATCTACGATTGACCTTTGAAAATTACCATCTTTTTCGCTCTTTACGTAGAGACGTTTAAATGAAAGTAAAGGATTGCATTTCATTGGCAAAAAAGATAAACTTGGCAAAAACGAAAACCACTTGAGGCAGTAAACGGATATATATTATAGGTACCTGAGACAATTAATACATAAATCTGGCTCGTTACTCCCAGAAATCAACAGGAGAATGATCTTTAGTATATTTTGGTAAAAATGCTAAAATATTCAAATCCAGAATGCAACTCCACCCGAAGAAACTGCTGCGAACCTTGGAGGCTAAGAAAGAGATAATTCTTGTTCTTATTGCGTCGTCTGCTTTCGAAGTCTGACGATCCAAATAGCAATTGTAGCTTTAAAAGAGATAATAGAGAAACTCAAAGTCACTTAAAGGTCAATGGAGCGATGCATGATAAGCATATCAAAGAGAGATCACACAAGAATAGGAAGTATCAGACAGAAAACCCAGGTCACTTATGTCATCCACAGAATCAAATCTTTAAAATGGCAGTGGGCGGGATATTTAGCGAGAAGAACTGACAATAGATAGGCCACTACAATTGTGCTATCCAAAAGGCCTCAAGAGACCAAGACGACGTTGGGACTATGACATTCAGAAACAAGCAGGTACAACACGGCACAGAGAAGCGAATATTAGATAATCGTGGGCAGAAATAAAGAACGACTATGTAAGACTTATTAAAAACAATACAAGGGATTAAAATTTCCTGTATTGATCTCGGTCCTCGTAATAATCGGCGATGTCATTTACATAAAGTTACAGTAACTTTCCCTTAGACAAATGGATGTTAAAGTTTATTCTAAAGGTGAATTTGTGGAATAAACCGAATTTTTGGACCGTTTCAATTTTAGAATAATTCAAAATACGAGAAGGAGAATACTTGCCGAAAATAACCTGCTCCTTGAAAGTGGAACCACAGCCCCACTGGCCAAGTATTAACCGGAGAGCATAAAAGGCAAAGATTGCATTTCACTCGTACACATGTTCCTTGAAACAATGGAGATTGAATAAGAATATCATTCACCGATTGCATGCGAAATAAAGTATAAAGAAGACCTGAAGAACGCGACGCAAAGTGTAACAATGCAGGGACTATTTATACGGTATGGTGGTCGTTCAGTTATTATGCCATTTATTTCCCTACACTTAGTGCCATCTAAACATATTTTAGTTTTTGCATGAATGTAAAAAAAATATTGTATGCATCTCGTACAAAAAGTGTTTATTGTACTCGACGTGCTTATCAACTTATCCTGACGGCCGTGTTGGACAAATTTATGTCGCTTGTAATAAAACACTGTTTGCACTTCTTGCATAAATACCTATTAATATTCTCTCCTGATTTGATTATATTTGTTTTGTATTTACTATTTTGTTTGATACTTAAATGTTAATGTTAACTTGATAAACTGTTTTGAAGAATATTGGGGAAAATACTGACAATTTTTCTTAACGTTTCGACGATTTTGTTTTCGTAGAATTCATTCAAGGCAACTTTTTATCCGTTCCGTTTATATGTACTTTATATTACTACGCAAATAAACTACCCAACTACTCCACGTGCACACGCATACTGCAGTTTTTATGCAAATAGAAAATTACTCAATCAGCCTTCATAATGAGCGCGAAAAAAAAACTATAACTTTGATGACTACATTTTATCCATATTTTATTCTGTTTTATTCTTTGGGAAGTGATTGTGGCGTAATTAATCGATTACAAAATGTTTAAATATTGAATCTTAACTATTTAAAAGTAATTTATCGTGATATGGTTCTGAAATTATTTTCTTATGGCACTTTGATGTTATCTAGTATATTGCATAGAAATTAACTAGTTTTAATAGGAATACATTTATTTTGACGTCCACGTCAAAAACAACGTGGAAAACGATTGATTATGATTCATTTGCAGCAATGTCATTTATCAGATTATAGATTAAGAATATGTAATAATAAATAAATCAATAGAGAACAAAAATATTTGAAAAACTAATATAACAATACTATTGCTTAATATGTACATAAATTAGTGGTACAGTTTGCACCACAACAATCAATTCAATGACAGCATACGTCTGACAGTGCCTAGTGACGCTCATACATGACACTACAGTTTTAACCTTGTTTAGGCCTGAGCCTCTTCAAGGAATGGGGTACTCCTTTTTTTTCGGAGTAATGGAGGTGTGGTAAACGTCAATTAATGAAAGTAGTGAACTAATAAGGAGCAGGGAGAAGCAGAAGGTGGCTTGTGTGTGTGGACGACATAGGAGCGCACAAGAGGAAGTGGGAATTGCCTAGCATGCCAGTTTAGGTACTTCAGGGGTTAGCAGCCATACAGTAGGAACGGCTCTTTATCATCGTTTTTGGCGCGCAATCTTTATCTGCGATATTGGATGGGAATAGTCTCCCTATAAAATAAAATCGTATCATTCAAATTTATTTCTTCCTCATATATTTCTGTTACAGATAATTGTTTTTCTTCATAGTTTCCATAGTCGTGCAATTTTCAGCCAGCATAATTTTTACATGTCAAAACGCAAACGAAGGGACTCTTTCAACATCAAAATTTTTATATAAAAAACAGTAAATTTCACAATAATTTGAAATAGAGCGAGGAGAAAAAACGCTGTTTAACTATATAACTTGGGGGATATTGGGATACTAGTACTTATGAGAGAATAACTAAAAGAGCACATGTAAAAAGTAAAAGGCGGGAGCTGCTAAAGGGTAGATTATAATATGTATTACCTGTCACTTCATCAGTTTTCAATTTAAAAAATTTTAAAAATTATGTTTCAGAGAATTAATTAAAGTTGCACGAGTTATTCTGAGGTCATTTATCAACTAAATAGTCGTGTTCAGCGACATAAAAAACCCCCGATTAGTAAGTGTCGACTGATTTAGAATGAAATTACCATAAAACACCAGGAGATGATGTTACCTTGGGTACCAGATACCTTGGAGACCATAGCCGTCGTAATATTTGTGATCAACATTCCCAAAAACCCCTGAGTAATGACTTTGGACTGATTTCGAATGGCAGTAGCCTAAAACTCCAGGAAAAGTGGTTCACACTGGGCATCAGGTAGCTGGTGAACCATCGTCGTTATCATATTCGTGTTTAGTGACCTTAAAAATCCATGATAAATGACTGTCGACTGATTTAAAATAAAATTAACATACTCCAGAAGACGAGTTCCATCATGGGCTCCAGGTAGCTGGGGGACCATCGTCGTTATCATATTCATACTCAGCGACCTTAAAAACTCCCAAGTAACAAAATTAAACTCATTCTTGCCGATATTTTACGAGTTGCAAATTTATCACTTTCTATTTTCTTTGGAAATGCATGTTCCTTATGTACAAAATGCAATTTCTTATTTTACCACCATGAATTTTGTACACAAACTTTTATATCCTGACATTTTCCCAAATAGAATTCAAAAAGTTGCACATCGATTCATCTTGTTGCGGAAAATTTGTAGGTTTAGTGCTTGATTTCATTGCCTATTAGGCTATCCTGATAATCAAGTTCGGAGATTAGAGATAATTATGACAGTATTATCGCCTTAAACTTTAGTGTTCTGCAAAAAGGAGTTTCAGTAAAACCTTCTAAAAAGACACTTGTTTTATTTATTACTAGGAGGAAATTAACAATTCTGCCTCCGATCACTATCACTCTCAGAAGACGTTCAGTATATCAGATTATCCTTGATACGAATCTTACGTGGAATGTGCATCTCGCAAATATTACCCCTAAAGAAACTTTGGGACTGCCGTATGCTTTTTTTGCAAAACATAGGATCTGAAATCTAAACTAATTTATTGTTCATACATAACTGTTTTCAGACCAATAGTTACTTATGCAGTACTGATGCGTAAGGTTGCAAACGTTGCAAAGAGTTGCCACTTGTAATCATAGCTGCACCACACTGGGAACCTACAGAAGAGATTGGAAAAACATATCCACGAAGATTCCCACAAATACTGGCGGATTATTACCTCTAAGGAAGGTTGTCACTCCATCTTTTGCGACTTCGTCCGATACTTCTTCTGCCGATTGGTGACTTATTTCTCGATATTTTGACGACACAGGTCTCCTCCATTCTGCTTATGTGGTTATTCCATTCTTTTTTTCTATTTTGTGACCATTCATTTATACACTGTATATTACATTTTCTTCTGATGTCTTCACTTCTCTTTCGATCTCTCAGCGTATTTTCTGTAATTCTTCTGAGTACTCCTATCTTTGCCGTTTCCAGTAGTCTTTGCGTAATGGCTGTGTCGGTTCTTGTTTCTGAGGCATAGTCATTATTGGTGTTACACTGGCTTTATAAATTCTTAATTTTATCTCAGACATATTAATCTGTTTCGTCATATAGTGTTTTTAAGGCATCCTGCCAGTCTATTTGCTTTTTATACTTGATCTCTCACTTCTTTGTCCAGGTCTCCATAGCTAGACAGTGTAATTCCCAGGTATTTTTTTCCATTACTTGTTCAATACTGATGTCATCAATTTTTATTTTATATCTGGTTGGTTTTTTACTGACTACCATTGTTTTAGTTTTCTGAGATGAGATTATCATTGACATTTCGAAATCTCACTAAATAGTATCGCAAAAGGTTGTGTAGAAACACAAAATGTTCAAACCACAAGTGATGCCGTAACTTATTATACTGTTATACTGATTAATGAAAAACATATTAAGGTATAGAAACAAGCGTCAATAAGAGTAACAGTCGAACTATTAACAGTTAGAAATAGATTTTTGTCAACAATTACTTGGAAAAAGTTCGGCTAAAAACTATTAAGGGTACAAATTATGCGTAACTTTATGTCACTTTTACACTGCTCAGTGTACTTTTGAGAACTATTCGAGAAAACTATCCACCTAAAGCAAAATTTTGTTTTAATTTCATAAATATTTCATACCACACTTGCTCCAGTAATAATTACGAAACAAAGTCAATGGATATTATAATTTTTACAGATATATAGCCCGGGGGATAGGTAACAATAGGAAATTAAAGAATACCAACGTTTCAAGAACATATTTTAACTTTCTAATGAAATGCTAACTGACTGAATGTCCCTGCGTTGAGAAAAACGCGTAATTGCTTCTCTGCAATTCATAATTATGATAATTATATTCTTTATTACTTATTTATAGATAAAAAGGCCTATCATAAATCTTAGCTTATAGTATGTGTGTGGCTATTTCTGTTATATGGCATTGGATTGTTGTAACCGTTTTTCCTTCTTTATGGTTTTCGAGTTCAATTTGATTTGTTGGTAAATAAGAGAAGTATTATTGGATGTTGATCGTTATTGCTACCAGTCGTGTGTCTTTCCCTTTCTACTTATTAGGTATTATAGTTAATTCTTTCTCACTATTAAAGGTCGGTTTAATAAAATTTATTTATATTGAGTAAGAGTGCTCATAAATTAAAATATTTCGAAACGAAGAAAAATCCAATTATAAATTACTCATACTTTATGTAAATTGTGAATGTATATATATATATATATATATATATATATATATATATATATATATATATATATATACGTGTGTGTATGTATGTGTGTATGTGTATCCATGATTCTTTTTGACATTTCCTTTTACCGATTTAGTAACTGACCTTAGTAACTTCGAGTAAATGGTATGCGGTGGGAATATTTTATAATAAATGACATTCTATGTTAATTTAATCTAAAAAACAATCGTAGATCACTTTATTGACAGAATAATAGATTATATTGCTCATTCGCTTCAATGTGCTATGTATAAAATAACTAATTAACAAAAAAAATCATATCAAATTTATATTAAAAAATAATATATTTTTTCAGTTCCTTTTAGATAATTTTAATTTATTTTATTATTATTATTATTCATACGTAAAAAACTGTTAAACTAAAATTGGTCACTATCATTTTATTAATTATTGGCTCCATTTCTAGAACTATCCGACGTTGGCGATCACCATTGCGAAGGCTTCTCGATCTTCTGCAATATGGAATAATTGTCCTGCATTTGGTATCTGGGTCCATTCACGAGTGTTTTTTAACCAAGAAACTTGTTTTCTTCCTACACCTCTACGGCCCTCTATTTTGCCTTTAAAGATCAGTTGTAAAATTTGCTATCGACTTCCCCTTACTATATGTCCCAGATAAGATATTTTTCGATGTTTAACAGTCTTTAGCAGTTCTCTGTCTTTGTTGACGCTCCTTAGTACTTTTTCATTAGTTTTTCTTGTTGTACAAGGTATCTTCAGCATTCGTCTATCAACCCACATTTCCAATGCTTCAATTTTGTTCATGATCGATACTTTTAGCGTCCACACTTCTGCACTATACAAAAGTACAGACCAAACATAACACTTAACCATTCTTTGCCTTAGTTCTAAACTGAGATGGTTATTACAAAGAAATGACTTCATTTTCATAAAAGTAGTTTTAGTCATTGCTGTTCTACGTTTTATTTCTATGTTTGGATCTAGTTGGTCCGTTATCACAGTTCCCAAATATGTCATTTTGTGAACTTTCTCAATTTGGACTCCGTTCAATTGGATCTTTGCATCGGGATGTGGGTCACGACTAAACACTAAAAATTTGGTTTTGTTTGAGTTTATTTTAATGCCCATTTCCTCTCCTACCTCGTGAATACGATCAAGCAGAATTTGAAGACCTTTAATATTATCTGATAGAATTACTGCATCGTCTGCATATCTAATCACATTAAGTAGTTTCCCGTTGATTTTTATTCCATATATTCCCAATATTTCTACAGAAACGAAATGACTTTATGTATAAAAATTATGTATCATATTACAGATTAGCTTAGAACTGGACGACTGGAGTACATATGGACACGAAGAGTCATAAGGGTAGATTTTATCCAAACCTGGCAAACTCTAAAAAAAAAATTTCAGGCCGATAACTCTGTCATTTGTACTTAGGGCTCTAAGAAAAACTTCTCGTTAGGAACATTAGGAATGGTCAGAGGGTGAATTATGTTCTGGAAAACCAACAAGTGATGCTGGGTATATTTCTCAATACAGAGGAAGCATTCGCTAATATATCTTATGAAGCAATTACTAGGATGATTCGTCTAATAAATGAAACAAGCTGTAGGTGTACATACATAGCCCTTTGCCTATGATCAAATCGCAAGTTTGCCTATGATCAAATCGCAAGTTTGCCTATGATCAAATCGCAACCAGACCTTCTAGAAGCAGGTATTCACCAACGCTGCGCTGCCGATCCTGTCAGCTTTCGATTGTTCCACACTGCTCAATGCTAAAGGCAGTCTAAAGACGACCAATGGTCATTTATATTATATATATATATATATATATATATATATATATATATATATATATATATATATATATATATATTCCGAAAGATTTCCGTGGTTAATACAATTAAACCTAGAGCAAGATTACCAATACAGGAATTAATAATAAACTCAACAGTCTTTCGGGTTGAACCACGTAGATTATTATTAAACCGAGCTTTCGACATCCTCTTCGATGTCTTCTTCAAAGCTTCTGAGGTTTCAGTCTCCTGAGCGCCTAGACACTACTACACTGATCACTAACTATTGCATTAGAAACAGAAGACGGTTCAGTTATACCGTCGATGGTGACGTGGTTTGGGTGGAGGTTGGCGTGGAGGTTAGCATAGGGATTTGCGTGGAGATTGGCGCAGGGGTTGTGGTGAACATTTCTGATAGTAGAATTTGATTGAAGGCTTACTTGCCGCAGATCTTACCGTTTGCCAAAAAATCATACTATCACGTCTCCCAATGCTAGGTGCTGCATAACCACTAGATGTATTGGGTACAATGTATGTGCGTTATAAAAAACAACGACGACGAGGGATGGTTAAGATCTGAAGCTAATTTTTAAATTTTCGCAGTGTCATGAGTCTAATTTTATATCATTTTTTTATTAATTATTATTGCTTCACGTTGACAATTTTGTTAAAAGTTGGAAACGGTTGTGGAACAGCTTTCTTGTTGCATGTCTAAGTTAAATATTATATTTATATGGGATTAAGACACAAATTGATTTAGACATATAATACAAGATAGAATGATCGTTAAAATACCAGTAAGTTTCCCCAGTACGACAAGTAGTAAATAACTAATGAGAAGGTTATGTGGTCGATAAACCCTGCCTATTATGAATCCACTACACATCGGAGGACGCGTCTGCCGAAGCATCTGCAGATGTATCAGTACAAGCTGACCACACATCTGGACACATTTGTAAATCGTTCAGTCTGTGTTAATTCCCGGAAAACGCAATATCTACGCGAGCATTAAAAAATGGAAAGGTGTCAGACGTCTGCACCGAAACCATTTAATCTGTGCTAAAAAAAAACCGACAACAATCGGATATCTCGCAGACGCATCTGCGGACGTGATATATACACAAATTAGCCCATCTACACATCTCCAGATGCATACGTAGATGTCGTCCACGGACGCGTCTGTCGATATGTAGAGGAGCCATAAGACGGAGATGCGAGGACTGCTTTTCGTCAGTTTTCTCTGTCGCACTTGGAGAACGCGACTGCATTGCAGCAGTCAGTCTATCATGTATTATATGTCTATGGTGAGCTCTAATTATAACCAGTTGTTAGCGGTTATATTTTCTGTATTGACGGGTGACTTACTACTTGGACTCTTGGTGTTTATACCCTCAGGATAATATCAAATTCTGATTGTTTTGTGTGTTTATATAAATTATGTGTTTATGCATTTATGTATTATATATTTATGTATTGTGACTTGAATATGTATTACGTATAATAAAATTGTAGATGATGCGTCTCTGACTTTCAATGAATCCGCTAATGAGGATATATTCTTATTGCTGACTTCTTCATTTAGTATTGGCAACCAGAGCAACCTGCTAGATTATGTTAATAGGTTTGTTATAACAACTCTAAAATGTGGTTTCATTAAAAATAATTTGTGACCTAATCCTATATATAATTAACTAACATAATAGTAAAAAGTTAGTTGGAATGTTTTTTTGCTAAGATTCTTGATATTTTTACTAATAAAGATTTTGTGTGAAATTTTGTCATTCAGTATAAGTGATTCGTTAATTTTGTCCATAATGTCTTTAGTCATCATAAGTCATTTTACAAATGGCAATTATACCCATTTACCACCTTTTTGCTTGCATTGAATACCTTGAAGACGAAGAAAACTTAATAAATAAATTACTTAATTTTTCTCAAAAATGTAGTATTACTAAATATTCCATTATATAATTTATACAACACGTCCGTAACCCTTTAGAGATGAATAGTTACAATCAGTACTAAGCACGTGTCCCATTTGGCATTCGTTATTGTTCCACCCCCGTGCTAAAGTTATTTTCTTTCGAAATTTTGCGCAAGGGTTAATACATGAAGAGAAAGCTTGCATATGGTGCAGATGTTGAATTTTACATGAAAAACGGATGGCGGCATTTGGTATGCAAAAGTTTCTGTGGTCCATTGCCTTTTGGTATGTATATCTGATTATTCCTTTTGAATACGGGCATGGACGTTGACGGCAAAGGATTTTCTATAGATTTAGATGCTGCAGATCCGAGAAAGGCCGTATCGTTCAAAGTAATTTAATATCCATAATGTATTAAATTAAAATTTATTAGACACAATATCTTTGGAATGTCTACTGTTTACATTAGTTTTTTAAACATAAAGAAGAATTTGTTACGAAATATTTTCAACCAGGCGAAAATTGATAGTATTATGAAAACATAATACTATCTATAGTAAAAATAAATCTATAGAAAACTAAATAATTGGAATAAAGGAAAAACATTAATGCATGCTGACATTCTGAAGCTATATAATAAGTTAAAAATATAGTGTAATACATTCTAATAAGTAAATATACTTCATCTAATTTACATACCGATGCACGTCATCGGCGTCATAGCCCGTGACGTCACATGATACCAACATGAAATATTTGTGGTGGTAAGTGTGTTCTTTTTTAGAATCACTTCGCCGAGTACACTGGCATTACAGTCACTAGACATATTTTATTATATACACGTAGAAATAATATTTAAAGATTTCTATTAATGTTAACTTAATATGTTTCATTTAATTTGTATAAATGCATTATAAAGCGTTTTTATGAAGAACATTTGTTCGGAACACACTGTAACTGTAATCGAACGAAGGTGAAAGAGTGACCACTGTTTCAATTTGCTGAAGATTTTAGAATGTTTGAAAAGTGAACAAGTTTGGTTCCTGTTTTTTTTTTAAATCCCGTTTTTCCAAGGTTTGTGAAAATGCTTCTTCACCTCATTTAGCATGCTATTGGAGCAGTTTTGCATTTTGCCAGTGAGCCAGTTTCAGCCTCCAATGGATAAAGCTTTTCGTTTGTGATGTTTCGTTTGTGATGTTCAGATAGATATCCCATAGATGTTTAGCCAGTTTTTTCAAAGTTAAGTGTAAAAATTTGTGAGGTAACAATTAATATATTAATTTTCAAAGTAAAATAAACATTTTTTTAAGTATTGCTTTAATTTAAAAATTTAAAAATTTGTAATCATTAAAATTTATATATTATGTTAGAGACGTGGCTAAAAAAATGTCATAATTTGTTCTGTCTTAAAATGTTGTGTTGACGTATGACAGTTGACTTTAATCTGTTTTTTGTTGTGAAAGATAATTTTATTATATAGAAAAGATGTTTCATAGAAAAGGTTAAATTTTACGATATTTTCATTTACAAGGATATCCTTAATTTTAATAATCTATTTTGGCCCCATTAATAAATAAGCTAGGAACCATTTTGAAAATTTTTGTAGAAATCTCCTTTGTAAACAGATAAACACGTAAGTTTTTGTTAATTCTGTATTATGTTATATAGTATGTTTTTTGTGCAATCTGTATTTTTGGTAACTGTTTGAGACAAAAATAAACGTTTGATTTATTTCTCTGATCCATATTTTTTATTTTAATTTAGAAAAGTCTCCTAACCCTTGTGTGTATTCTTGATTTTAGGAAAGAAGAATTGTTCTTTCTTCCAGCAGGAAGTTTTCTCGAAGCGGCGTCTGAATAGAAAATAGCTAGAGGTAATTCTTGTCTGCCATATTTTTTCGTTTTTTTTCCAGGAAATTTATGTAAGTATCCCGTTGTTTCATTTTGTAGTTACCATAATCCGACCCATTTGATTCAACTTATCCACGACCCAACTCTCCAATAAACCCCTGAGTGCCGTACGCACCAGTATCGATTATTTTGTTTGCCCTATCTCTACCCACTGTAGTTTCTGTCCCCAATCCTTTATCCCCATGTTCTTACCCTGAGGTAAGCCAAATATATCGTTACAAATTATAACTAGTAATTAATTCAAATAATCTTTTATTGAAGTGAATGAATCTCAATTAACATTAAACAACATAATTTAAGATTCTATCACAGTTTAACCCCTAAATGTCAGTTCCTAGAATAGTTATAATAAAAATAATGTCATACCTTGCCTCCAGTTATTTGCATTTATTTTTTGAATTATTTAATTATTCAGTGACATTAAATTTAAAATTCTTTACTCTTTTAATTTTTTACCACATAATTTCTACCCTTATAAAAACCACCTCTTGCGGAGAAATTCGAATAGTTGCAGTATTTTTTTCTATTGAAACTATAAATATAATAATTATTTTAATGAAACTGTTATGAATTTACTTTATTTCAACTTTTAAACAACCCTTATTATTTTTATTATTATTATTAAGTTTGTAAGGATAAGTGAAAGTATATGTGAGCTTTAATAGCACATTATGAGTATTTTACAATGTTCCAGTATAGGCGTTCTGGTATCTCCTAAAATTTGTGATTGGGTTTATACTCATAACTCGGTTAGCTTTTAAGCTAGGAAGTACTTAAAAAACCATTTTGTAGTTTTTTTAACGGCAATAGATCATTTAAATTAATTTTTTTTTTAAACCCTTATTTTTGAAAGGCTTTTAGTTGAAAGAGCTTGAACGAGACACAAATCACGAGTGTATGCAAACTTTAAAGGGCCATATCTTAACCAATGTTTGTCTTAAAGAAAAACAAAAAGAGAACAAATTGTTCTGGAAAGCAAAACCTTTTTTTACTCTTCAACATTTTTCAACAATATATAAATAAAGTGAATTGTAAAGCGGTAAGAATTAATTTCATTTAGGGTGCTAATTAGGCGGTCGTTTTCAACATGTTTTTACCAAAAAAAAGGGAACATATTTCCTTTGAGCGTAACTCCCTTAGTTTTGATATTATAAACTTAAAAAAAAACAAAATAAAGATTTTTTTTAAAACAATTTCAAAACGTTTTGATGAGTGTTCCTCTGAAATATTTTATTTGAAATTTGACTAATAAGAACCTACTTTTCATGAGCAACAACTCTGCTTCTACTGGGCTCACAGACTTCATAAGTACACCATTTGTTTTTGTTTTTTATAAGCTTAATTTTTTGCACAAATATTTTTTCCACAAAACACTTACTTTTTGAGTTATTTGTGAAAAACCGTCTGACAACGTGGTTTTGATTTTTACTTGCAGAGTAAACAAGTTATAGAAAAAACTCTATAAAAAAAAGTTCCTTGGAGTTAATTAGTCAATTTATCCACATTTTTTATTCTCGAGAAGGAATGCTTTTCAACCCCCCAAGTAAGTAACTTTGGGCTCAAGTCCAAAAGTGAAATAGGGGGTAAAAGGAACCTAAATTCAAATTTTCAAGCACATCTGTCGTGACGAGGACAATTACACTCCAAAACGGTCATTTGCTGGCGTAGATATGATAAAAATGATAACAAATACGATGTGATAAAACATACGTACTTTTAGCGAATTCCTTTTGCTTTTTATTAAAATTATTGAAATTAACTTACCACAGTGTATAGATGATAAAAACCGATGTAAATTATATTCTTACCTGAAACAAAAATAATGTGATGTTAATAACAATATGATATAAGCCATTTATGATACACTATATAGTTATCGTACTTAAAGTAGCGATAGAGTAGTTATTAACGTAGATTTGCGATGTAAGAAACCAAACATATATCATTAGTAGCGGCTATAATCTGACCAGTAATTAATCCCATCTACCTGGCTAGTAATCGCTAGGAAAAAAAACAAAAATTCTAACTTTCAATTTCAATTAGTACATTTTCTCCTTGTTAATAACTCTGATTACCACCGGCCCAAATGAATTTGTTATCTACTTATGTAAGTTAATTTGAACAGACAGTGTAAAAAACCGATTGTAATTTTTATTAACTCTTACGTCATTCTTAATTGGCGAGATAAAGTGATTATTACTTAATTGCTGTATCTAATTTCATTTATACGAGATCTACAAGATATCGTTAAGAGTTGAGAACGGATTTTAACGCAAAAATGATATATAATATATATACTGATATACAGAAATACAGTGAACCTATCCAGGTTGTCAACTACGGAATGGTCACAAATAGTAGGTAATATCTTCCTTGGATGATTAATAGATCCAGGTATAAACCACTAAAATTTGTACAGGGTCGTAGAGAAAAATCGTATTTTTTATAGGTTCTGGAATGAATACGGTCGGTTTGCGCTCTCTTGCAATATAATTTTAATTTCATTCTACAATAATAGTCTGGTGAACCTGAAATGAACAAACTAACATGTCAAATAAACAGAAACATCTGTTTCCCTTAGATTTGAAAAAAAAATGTCAAATCAAAACTAACAAAATTATTAAATTTTTCTAATACTGTCGAACAACAAAGTGTTATTTAATCTTTAATACCTCTGTTTATAATCCATCTACCTGGAAGTTAATTGTTTAGATATAATTAGTATTGGTAGTACGTCAGAGGAGACAAATACAATTCCATTGATATTTGCGTTACTTCCTAACAAAACCAAAGAGACATACGATATGTTATTTTCATCAAAGAAAGAGAAACTACCAAATTGGAAACCATCTGTTATACAACTGGATTTTGAACAGGCAGTGATTGGTGCTTTAGACAATTATTTTCCCGAAGCCAAAATTTCTGGTTGTAATTTTCATTTCAATCAATGTATATGGCAAAATGTTCAAAATATTGGACTTGTTTCTGAATACACTGACAACGAAGAAATATGTTTGCACATAAGAATGTGTGCTGCGTTAGCGTATCTACCCATAGAAGATATCGATGATGGCTGGTTATGCATTCAAGAAACCTCTCCTATTTCTGAAAAAAAAAAAATGGAACACTTTTATGACTACTTTGTCAAACAATGTTTAGAAAATACTCACATTACCAAGGAAATGTGGAATTGCTATGATCAAAGACATCGCAGTAATAGCGTTTTAGAAGGTTGGAATCATTGTCTGAATTCATTAATAAGACCACATCCCAATGTATTCCAATTAGTGAAGTGCCTGGTTAAAGAAGCAGAATATTGTGATCACCTTTATGATCGATTTACTTTCAATTTAGAAGGAAAGTGGTGCAAGAAAACATTTATTAATCTTGATGAAAGAATATCCAAAACTTTACAGAAATATAAAGATACAAGGGACTTAAGGTTATGTTTAAGGACATTGGCATATATCCCGAAGCTGCAATAAATAGACAATTTTTTATTAGCAAGATTTTTTTATATTTTACTGTATAAATAGTTTGAAAAAAAAACGAAAAAAAAACAAAAAAAATTAAAAAAAATTAACAAAACAAAAAAATACGAAAAAAAATTAAAAAATCAAAAAAAAAAACATCTAAACACGCCAATGTTTATCTTCTTCTTTTTCTCTTCTTTGTCAACCATTTTCCATCCACTCCTGAATGTAGGTCTCTCCCAATTGCTTCCATCTTTCTCTATCTTGCGCCAATCTAATCCACTGTTTGCCTGCCACTGCTCTTATGTCATCTACCCATCTTTTTTGAGGTCTTCCCATGCTTCTTGTTATCGTCCTTGGTCTCCATTCTAGAATTCTCCGTGTCCACCTGTTGTCATGATATCGAGCTCCGTGACCTGCCCAGCGCCATTTCACTTTTGTAATTTCTTCCACAATATCCCTAATCTTCGTTCTACGTTTTATCTCGGTGTTTCTAATCTTGTCTCTTAGTGATATTCCAAGCATGATTCGTTCCATTGCTCTTTGCGTTGTTTTTAATTTTTTGGCAGATTTTTTGGTAAGTGCTACTGTCTCCAAGCCGTAGATACAAACAGGTAGTATGCATGTGTTATACACCTTTTTCTTTAAGTTTATAGGAATGGAGGTGTTTTTCAAGATATGTGCTAGTTTGCCGAAAGCGCCCCAAGCCAGTTGTGTTCTTCATTTAATTTCAGCATCTTGATTTGGTTTTCCTAGTTTGATAACATGACCTAGATATACATAATGCAAATGTTTATATTATGTATAAACTATGACAGTCCTAAGCCTGAATGAAAGTGTGAAGGGAAGATGGTTTATTTTTATTTTTTTATAGTTTTATGATTTTTTAAAACTAATTTTACTAGCCTAACCGTTACCTGATCGTTATGGTAGAATAAAATTAAACGTCGATTACAAGAGAGCGCAAAACGGTCGATATAAGAAAATAATTAGCTATACATCTCCATTAAGAAAGTGTCAGAGCGTAAACCGGATGATTTCAGGTAAGGGCGCAAAATGGTCGAGCGCATATCGGTCGAAACCTTCTGGAATTAATTTTAGATAATATTTGATTTTATTATGAAAACACGTTGGTTTATACATATATTTATATGTGAAAGTAGCCAAAACGTAAAAGTCATTTTTATTGCACATACTATTCTTATTAGGTATTTTGATGGCTATATTTAATTAAGAGAGGTATACTACACCTAAACGACATAATGTCCAGTCATTTATGTCTAAGCATTTGCATTAAGTCCATACTATTGCTAGTTTCGCGGTAATTGCGCTACTTAGATCACAAACTCGATGATTGTAAGGCAGGAAGATATAGGGGAAAGCAAAAATAGGAAAGACAGTTTCCTGCATTCTTAGACGTTCCGTGTAATTTTATGTTTGCATCTGTTTATCACAATATAATAATATCTACTTGTAGTAAATGTTGTTTAGAATGACATTTTTCTCAGTCTATCATTCTGGCTAGACGTACAACGTACATATTCAGCGTAGCCAGATAAAAATAGAAAATATATAAGCGTCCGTCCATTCTATATCTATATATCCATTATCCACGTAGAATTAGTTTCGCTCGTTTTGGAAAACTGTCAGGAACAAAAACGGAGTGACGTCACTGAGACTGCATCTGAGATGTGCTAAATTAAAATCGTCGTAGCCGTTTATTCGTACCAGGTGACTTTATAATAGTATGTAATATCTTATTATACAGAATGTAACAAAGAACTTAATAAAGAAACATCTTCATAATATGACACTAAATAGTTTATAAGTTATGTTTAAATTTGTTTCTTTGTAAAAATCACACACATTGTGCACTAAACTATATAACGTTATCACTAGAGACAGCAATACAAGGAAAATGCACATTTTGCATATCTGGCATATTTTGCATAAGTTACATATTTTTACAAGAAATTGCATATATCTGCATATTTTTATAAAAAAAATGTAGGCAGCCAATATTTTCTGAATTTGTTGACTTTTTCTCGAAATTGGTCATTCAAATTCCCCGAGTAATTAAACCTCTGTTTCTTGGAATCATTTGGGAGTACTATTAATGAAGGAGGGAAAAGACTGGATGAGCTAATATGGTTGAAATTAATATGAGGTGGGTAGTTAGTTTTCGTTAATGTAGGACGGAATAATTATGGTAATACAGAAATGACAGAAAAAGTCGATGATGAAAAAAGTATAGAAATTTAATTTTATTTGATATTTAAGAAATTAAGAAGAAGTGGGTCGGTGTAGTAACAGGAGAAAAATATTAGATGAGTTAGTACGGTTGAGATTAATATGAGCTGGGTAAATTAATTGTAGTTGATGTCGCTAAGGAGTAATGATGGAAATAGAAGGAAGTATTACTTCCGGCATCTCAAGTTAGTTGGCATTTTCCATTCCGACAGTTTGGATGTAGAAATAAATTTTTTCGAGTAGGGACTTATGTTCCCGGTTAATAATCCAATTTCATCAGCATACTGCTGTATAATTTAATACTTTCAAGTATGGTTTCATTAATGTAAACCCAACTACTGTTTCGTTTTGCGGTTATTTACGTAAGCCCTACAAAAGTGAGTAATCTAAACCACATCTTGGTATAGAACACTCAAAATTTTACATTACGTTTTTATTCATTTAGTGGGATTACTTGCTTTTAGGTTCACTGAAGGACTTACCAGTCCGATAACGTTCTGGACTTTTTATCCATTTGAATTTTTAAATTTAATTTTAATTATATATACTACGTAAACTATATGGTATACAGCCAACTTCTGGGAATTATCCCTTTAAATTCTTTCATATATTATCGAAACTAAAGGGGCCACGATCAGAACCAAAACTAAATTAAGATCCAAAGAAATGTATACTGATAAATACTACAAACAAAGATTCTTGGAAACAAAAGAATTAAAGTATGTGTCGAAATATTTCCAAAAAAAATATAATTGAAAATGTATCTGATAATTAAACTTTGTCCTTTTTATCATATAAAGCCACACGATCCATTGCATTTCACCATTTTTACTGTTCAATAAAATCTAATTTTTACATGTAGAATTTAACTGTAATAAAATTGAATTGAGCTATCCTGGTATATCTGCCTACTAATATACTCTACAGGTATCGGCACAGCTTCATCATTCGATCATGTCGATGTCGTAGACGTCTGAAATATATTACCGTTCATCGTATGTTCTTTTGTGTGATACGTTTAAGCTTGGAAATGACGTAGACGTAGATCTTACAAAACTCATTGTTATATACATTTAAAAAAAATTCTGCAATACAAAGATTTTCAAAATATTTTTGAAGTTTTGAAGTGAAGCAAGAAATCATTGAAAGTTTGTAATCAAATCACATTTAAAGTTATAGTTAACGTGATCAACAATATCAAAGTTGTTCTCTTTTAGGATATATATTTTATGTCGGGCTAATATTTTTTAAGTATTAATAAACAATTTTTCGAGGTTTATTATTTTATGTTGGTAGAAACGATATAAATCTTTTGAATCTCTCTCTCTCTCTCTCTCTCTCTCTCTCTCTCTCTCTCTCTCTCTCTCTCTCTCTCTCTCTCTCTCAAATTAAAAAAAAAAACAAAATTTGTTTAATTTACTATGTTTATATTTTGAGAACGTTTTCTGAAGTGGAAATTGAAACGTCAATAAACGTAGTTTTACCTTCAATTGTGGCTTATTCCCATTTAAATAGTAATAACTGATTGAGGTCTTTAGAAAGGGCTTTATAATCTGGCGATTATAGGAGATATGTTAGGGCAAATCAGATCGAAATATATGAACGAAATTTCAAAAAACAAAAATAGTTTGCACTTTTAACCACAATTTTAGTTGAAAACTTTATAAGTTTATAGGAGAAAATTTAAATAATAAAATCTAATAAATAGTTTTTTTTTATTTATAATAGACAAACATAGGATCTAAAAGCGAATAAAATCAGTAATAATTATTGTTGTCCCTTATATTATCACTATCGTACGTTCTGTGAAATAAACGTCAACAATAAATAAATTAATCCGTAACAGCTGAGTTGTAAACATTTATGAATTATCACGATTAATAATGAGGTGTAATGTATGGAAAATTTTGATAAAATGAATTACTTTGTATCGGGGGAATTTGGTCGACATTATTCATTTTTTAAATTTGCATTTATTTGCTTATAATTATGATAAAACAATCTAATCATCATTATGTCTTTTTTCTTGTGCAATGGCGGCTTGTATAAGTTATCAGCTGTTTCTTCGGCAAATAAGCTTTATTGTCTTACACTGGTCTTTTTTGGCTTTCATGGAACATTCGTCATAGCGACTCCACTTTTTTTACTAACTAATCATTTGTCTTTGCTGAAAACGTATATCATTGCTTTTACGTCAGTATTTCATAAATTTTATACATACATATTCTGTATAGATAAAAATGTATTGACAGAGTTGTTACACACAGAGTAATTACATTTTTCCATACGTTTTTATCTTTTCCCAGATATATCACGGCTTTATCGAACAATCTTGTTGGGCCTTATTTCTACACAGTTTCCTATAAGGTGCTGTACACTCAACCATTCTTCGTATTACATGATGGTGTTGAAAGTGTCCTAACTATCTTAATCTTCTTTTTCATCGCATGCCAGATCAGAATTAGCCGGCGTTGACGATCACTAATGCGAAGGCTTGGCAAAATAGATAGCCCAAGTTCGTAACATGGATACACCCATATCAGGTCCAATAATGGATGTAAAAGAAAAACAGTTTTTTGACGTTTTAGGCTAAGGAGGGTATTTTAATGCACCATCTGGTTGGATGACTCGCTTTAAGCAACGCCATGGGATAAAGGAGATAGGACTTCATGGAGAGCTCCGCGGTGACCAAGATGGAGCTGAGGAATTTAAAAGTGAGTTCCAAAAGTTCCTTTCTTCAACTGATCTGAGCTACGAACAAATTTATAACGCAGACGAATCGGGACTCTTGTAGAAATGCCTTCCAACTTGGACGCTAGCTTTTGCAAGTGAACGTAAGAAGAGGCCATAGGTAGTTTTTCTTCTCACCAGAGAAGAAAAACTACCTGTTGATGACTCCAACCAATGAAAGGGTGGTTGGATAAAAAAATATTTCAAGAGTGGTTCAGTCAAATTGGTACCAGAAGTCAAAAAACATTTAAAAGCAAACAATTTGCCACAAAAATCTATATTGTTGATTGACAACACCCTTTTACATCCTGAAACGCATTATGCTTAAGTTTGCTGACGGAAAAATATTTGTCAAATCTTGGCCCCCAAACACGACTGCGTTAGTTCAACCTATGGACCAAGACGTCATTGCGTCTATGAAAAGAAACTACAGAACAAAGTTACTTCGCTCAAAAAATGAAGAAGGATATAATTTATAAGAGTTTTGGAAGTCATTCACTATTCACGACTCTATAACGAAATCGCATCTGCGTGGCAGTCTGTAAAAACAACTGTGAAGACATGGAGAAAACTGTTACCAAATATCGAAAATTGTGTCGAACTAGCAGTTGGAGAAGATGAAAATGAACTCCCTGTCCTTATAAGTTTAATAAACTCAGTTCCTGGGGAAGAGAATATGGACGCGCAAACGTGCAAGAGTGGTTAGACTGCAATGCTACCGAACCGGGATTTGAGCATTTAACGGATGAAGACATCCTAAGAAAATGCGGAGGAGAAAACGACGAAAGTGATTAAGAAGAAGAGGAGCTTGTAACTGGTGGACGATTGACTCACAAAGCGGTCATTTGTCACGTGAATGAACTTCTAAAATACTTAATGCTGCGTTAAGTGCAATATCTAATGAAGAAACACATTTTCTACTTAAAGAAGCAAACAAACAAGTGAAAGACTATTTTCAAAAAGTGTAAAAATATAAGTACATATTGAAAATTGTAAATTAAAGCTTTAGGTGAAACCACATTTTTATTTTTTGCATTTATGTATTTGACTTCCAGTTACGGCTTATCCGCGATCTTCTCTTGATCTCTTAATATATGCCAATATATCATGCATATTACATCTTGAATTTCACTAATTTTTAAAACAATCTCTGAATTTAGCTAAAACCGAATTAACCTAACAATGGAAGATAATTATTACATGGAAGTCATGAAACCCTTCCTTAAACATATAATTAAGTGCATGCCTCGATCAAAATGGAATTCACACTGGTTTTCCCAGAATTCTCAACGATATTGGATACAACTGTGCCAAAGGCGGATGAGTTAGGTAAACTCGACAATGTTTTATATAAGATCAAGGGCTAGAAAAAATATATTTGAAATTGCCATATTTTATGTACTTCATAAAAAAAATATTCAAATTATTATGTTTTTACGTTTTTAATTTGTTGCACTTTATGCCTTTTAGCATACCCAGACGGGTAAAGTATTTCGAAGGCCTAATGAACGTTGATCGGATGAGCTGAAGAACAGAAACAGAATTTAAATAGTAGAATGACTGAATAGCGAACCTTGGAAGAGGTACAAAAAGCAATCATATGGCTGAGAAACGACAAAGCCGCTGGAGGACATCAACTGGTAGTAGAACTTTGTAAATTTGATGGTCAAGATTTGGTTCTGTCATTTCATAAGTTTCTGTGCAATATCAGAAAGAATGAAGAAAAACCCTGAAATTGTAATTACTACTGGGAGCAAATCTTATTTTTTCAATACATTAGGGGATAAATTAACGTGTACAGAAGAATTACATTACTCAATCTTGCATATAAAATCATCTACCTTCTTCTTAGAGTGCCGTCTCCCTACGGATGTTGGCAATCATAATGGCTATTTTTATTTTAGAACTTGCTGCTCTAAACAAACCAATCGATCTACATTGATACCAATCACGTAGATTCTTTAACCATGAGTTCTGCCTTCGGCCAACAGATCTTCTTCCTTGAATCTTTCCCTGTATTATCAGTCTCAAAATTTCATATTTTGGTCCCCTCATCACGTGGCTTAGGTATTCCAGTTTTCTGGTTTGTAAAGTGGTGATTAGTTCTGTTTCTTTACCAACCCTCTCCAGTACTTCTTTATTTGTAATTCTATCAGTCCATGATATTTTCAATACTCTGCGGTATATCCAGAGTTCAAAGGCCTCGATTCTTTTTAAATTACATTTTTTATTATCCAAGTTTCAGCTCAATATAATAATATTGAAAATATATAACAGCGAATGGTACGTAGTCTGATCTCCAAATTTAAATTTTTGCACGTTAGGAGTGGCTTCATTCGTATAAATGCTGATCTGGCAATCTCTATTCGCCTGTTTATTTCTACAGTATGATCATTGCTTTCAATGATCAAAGTTCCCAAATACTGATATTTTTCTACTTGTTCTATCACGTTACCATTGATTGTCAATAGGTGATGTATATTTTGTGGTCTTTTTGTAATCAGCATGTACTTCGTTTTATTAGTGTTTATAGTAATTCCCATCTCAGCACTATTCATACTCAAGCTTTCGATAAGATGTTGTAGATCCTCTATACTCGTTGCTATGATCACAGTGTCGTCTGCATATCTTAAGTTGTTAATTAATTTTCCGTTAACGGTGACTCTCGCTTCGATATTATTGAGCGTGTTTTGGAAAATTTCTTCAGAATGTCATCTATAGTCTAGTATAAAGAGCGGTATAAATATATACGTAAAATATATTACAAGAGTATCAGATTGGATATTGTCTTAGAGCTACTTAAAGCTACTGTAGATCAGATCTTTCTTATACGTTAAGTAATAGAAACGTCCTTGAAGTAAGGGATATAAGATGAGCTCCAACCTGGCCACCAGGTTGCTCGAGAACCATCGTTGTTATCATGTTCGTATTCAGCTACCTCTAAAACCGCCAACTAACAAAATTAAACTCATTACTGTCAATATTTCCTTAGCTACAAATCTACACCCGAATCTATTACAAAAATTTTCGCAGCGATTCATCTTGCTGCGGAAAATTGGTAGGTTTATGCTTCTTTTCCTGGCGTATTTAGGTGAAGCGAGCGACTTCGTGCCGCTAGTTTATCCCATATAACCATTATTGTTAGTTAATTCAAAGGTTTTTACACAATATTTACGTAGCTACTCTAAAAATTTTTCACTGATGATGGTCCGACTAGACCAAAAACGTTTTGAAAAATTGTAATCCTTTTAAATAAATTTTAAGTTTCTGTATCTTAACTTAATATAATTTCGGTATCTTTATGTAATTGTTATATAATCGATCTAATTTCTTAAGATCTTCTCTGCTGGTGACTTTCAAGTGTATAAACGACGCTTGGCTAGATTGAAGAATGTATTTATCACACATAATTTGGTCTCTACACATAATTCTATAAAACGATTCGTCCAAGTCCGAAATTGCCTACAATGTTTTCTTGTCTACCTTTTCCTAGTTTGGCATTAAAGTCCCCAGTTATTATAATATATCATCCACAAGGAATCTACGTTCCTGTAGTTGGCTGTATACCATGTATTAAAAATTTAATTAAAAATCCTTTGTAATAGGTATATTTTAGGCCCAAACGGGCTAAGTTAAAAAGACAAAACGTTTTCGGAAACCATGTTCCATCATCAGTGTCTAGGAGTACATGAATGTAGCCACCAAGATTAAATATGTGGGTAAAAACCCGATTACATATGTTTAATTACATTTAGTTTTAAAATAATGTTGTAAATGTAAAATAGTTGCACTCATACAGTCCTCGAAGACATACCGTCTCAGGACTAGCAACTTCAACGTGGAGTCATATGTCGCCATGTTACCTAATCCATCGGTAACTCAATAATCCTATATCATTACAACATTATTTTAAAACTAAATGTAATTAAACATATGTAATCGGGTTTTTACCCACATATTTAATCTTGGTGGCTACATTCATGTACTCCTAGACACTGATGATGGAACATGGTTTCCGAAAACGTTTTGTCTTGTTAACTTAGCCCGTTTGGGCCTAAAATATACCTATTACAAAGGATTTTTTTTTTTAATTAAAAAAAAAAATTTATAATATATCAGATAAATTATTACCATCTTTATACCATCATAAAATTTTTCGATGTCATCTTCACCACTGCTCGCCGTGGGCGCATACATTTAGACCAGATTAATATTCACATGGCTTTGAGTTAATTGTTTAGAGTTTGTGAGTTAGAATTGCTATTTGTTTGAGTTAATGGATTTTGATGACTCTGTTCGAAATGTAACTTACAAATTTAATACAACTAAAGACTTATTTATGTACAATGGATGTCACGCCATTCCGGTGGTTATTGGCTTCTTCTCTGGAGTAGAATACGTCGTGGTCGTCTATGCTACATTTACCAGTTCCCGGCCAGCGCATGTCGCTTATCTCAAGAATTGGTATATTGAGCCTATCATTTCACGTACGGTGTTTTGTGTCTTTCCGGGCTCGTAGATACTTTGCACGTTTTATGTGCCTACTCTCATATCTGATTTTATTCTTATTTCTTTTTTATTGCCACAGGGATTTCGATGGATAACAGACTAGGAAGCACTGTGTACTTGTCTTGTTCTGAGAGATCTTGGTCTCCGAGGATCATGATCCATACGCTAGCTTGTTTCCAGGTAATTCTTAGAGTACAAAATGTGGTCGATAGTTTAAAGCAAAAGTTTGCTTAGTTGCTTTTTAGTTTTTTGTCTAGCTCTGACTTCAGTCTGTTCAATGCGATCTTGGATATTATTTTGGATCTAGCGTTTAGCAGTGTTATTGCTCACTAATTCTTGCATCTACTTAGATCGCCCTTTTTTGGTATGTTAATGATGACATCCTCGTTCCATCCCTTTGGTAACTCCTTGTCAACCCATATCTTGTTAAATAGTGTGTTTAACAACTCTGATTCTAATTCGTTTGCGTCGACCTTTATTAAATATATCGGTAGGTTGTTCCAGTGTGTTTTGTATTTTTTTCTTTCGTAATTTCATCTGTGCTAACGTTTAAATCCTGTATTTCATTTTCTTCGTCTACATTCGTGTGGCCTCGTGTTTCGAGTATATATTCTCGAAGTGTTCTTTCCATCTTTGTATTATTTTTTCATTTTATGTTTTCATTATATTTCCTCATTTATCTTTGATTTGTTTATTACTTTTTAGTGTTTTCCCTGTCGAATTTTCAATTGTATTTTTAAACATCTTATATCACGTTCAGTATATGTTTCGATACCCGCCCATGTATCAAGCAACAAGTGTTTTCAAACCTCTGCGGGGTTGAAATTGCACGAATCCTTAGGGTGCCCCTTCCACAACGAGAAATGCATAGCTGCACAAAAGCCGAACGAGAAGCTTTGAACAACTTTTAAAGATTATTGCTCCTGAATATTTCCTTATAATAGACCAAGGAATGTGATGTGGATGTTAGTGAAAGCATTGCGCTTGTTGTTTTTAACAATAATGCTGGTATTATATGAAAAAGGTATTGAAGTTTCCAGGAAATAGCATATTAATAAGGTAGTGTTATTATAGTAGTTATGTTATTATAGTAGTAGATTAAAAGATATATGGAAATAATGAAAAAGATACTAGACTAACATCGAAAACTAGGCTAGACTAGATGTGCCAAGTCAATATGAAAAAAATTGTAAATATTGAATACACCAAGATTATCTGTTATAAAAAATAAAGACCAGGAAAAAAATGGAAATAAAAATACTATGCCAAATAATAAATAAAAAGCCCAATAAAAGAACAAACATTAGGAAAAGAGAATCTACAAGGATGCCCAAAAAAATACGTTTTGAAGATAAAATATATATTTTGTTCGTTTAGAGCATTTCAACTCTCCAGCAGAAACATTCTGATCCACCACGTCTCAACTCGAGATCCGGCACCTATCTGAACAACCATGTGGTGTTGGGATTTAAAATTCATTTAACGTTTTTATTTGCCATTTTTCTCTTTCTTCTTTAATATTCCGTAATACAATTTGATTTCAAGAAAAAGTTTTTTCTAATAATAATTTCTTCCTTCCATTTTTAGCTTTTATTCCCTTTTTTCTCTTTTTGACATTATTGTGTATTTACAAAAGTTATACCAGAAAGAGCTTTTTTAAGAGAGGTTGTTTTCCTTGTAATAACTAATATACACATATATAAACACATATATACATGTATCACATATATACACATCCATATCAGTGGATTTTATAATAATGTGGAAAAATATTTTTTGTCAGGGTTTTTTTCCACAACTATAAATAATTTTTAACCTTTTTTTACGATACTAACTATACACTCATATATATTCAAACAATATACTGTTTCTCCTAGCTTCATTTTTTGATCTACTTTTTATATGAACGAAACCCTAATACACTGTACTACTGTACAGTGTAACAGTAGTACTGAACTGTACCACTGTTAAGGTAGGTACCTTAGAATATTGTGATCCAATCTATCCAATTTATCCAACAAACAAAACAACCGAAATTTTAGGTATTTTCAACAGTTACCATAAAAAATTAAATTTCACTATAGAAATTGAACAAAATAATAAAATAAACTTTCTGGATATCACCTTACATCGCATTAACAATACAGTTACAACCATGTGGTTTACAAAAGAAACATGGTCTTCACGATATCTTAACTACAATAAGAAGTCTGTAATTATAAGTCTCGCTGATAAATCTATAAAACTAATAGATCCAGAATACAGACCATCTGCAATTAAAAAAGCAAAAACTAAAGAATGCATATTCCGAACCTCTAATCGAAACTATTTTCAAATCAAGACTCAATAAATTTTATAACAATACAACTAACAACAAATCCAACAGTATCAAAACCACTTATACAACTCTTCCATATATAAAAGGTTTATCTGAGCAACTAACAAATCTTTTAGCCAAACATAATATAACAGTGGCCCTGTACAAAGGGAACAACCTCTTAAATAAATATTTCACACAACTAGAAACACAAACTCCAAAACTTAAAAAATCACATGTTGTTTACGAGATACCATGTACTAACTGTGAAGGTGTCTATATCGGTCAAACCAGTCAACTGCTTCAATCCAGAATTCGTTCTCACCAATATTTTTTTTTTATTTAATAAAACTCCAACAGGAATCTTATGACTATTGCTAGTTGATCATTTACTATGATCAATAAGCAAGTTAGTTCTATATACAAATATTACAAGAAACTTATCTAAGGTTATATTCAGCAATATTCCTTAGGCTCTAATAAATTATAGTACTACTAGCTAACGTGTACACTTTAGCCGCACTTTGCTCTGCATTTTCACTTTCACTCACTTATAGCACTAACTCAAACGGCTTCGTCCTCTTGAGTCTTCTTATCTGGTTGGCGTTGTCTAGGAGTTTGATGGCCTCGACATTCACGTGGTTGGAGAGCCTTTGTTCATAACCCTCGGCAAACTTACTTATTGTCTGGATAACAGAGTGGTTTTTTTCCCATCAACCAGTACATCTTTCTGAACTTAATTTCTATTTCCTCCTTTTTTTTCTTAACATGTGCTTTCCAACGTAGCTTGGAATCTAACATTATACCCAAATATTTCGCCGTATTTGCATAAGGTATTTGGTTTCTATTTATACTAACTGGGATATGTTGTTCTCTTTTGTTAGTAAAATTGACATGACCAGATTTTGTTTCATTCAATTTGATACGCCATCGGCTGGTCCAGATGTTAATTTGTTTAAAAGAGTTCTGTAGCATGGTAGCTGCATCCTCGTGGTTTTGTCCGACTGCTAGAATGCATGTGTCGTCTGCAAATGTCGCGATTGTGTTAGGTTTCAATGATGGAATATCGCTGGTATAGAGCAGATATAGCACTGGCCCCGGAACACTTCCTTGTGGAACTCCAGCTTTAACTTTTCTTAATTCTGAATATGCTTCCTCATATTTAACTCGAAAGTATCTGTCGGATATATATGATTCTAGTAGTTCAGAATATTGTTTTTCTTCTAGAGCTTTTTCTATTATATCTGTTATTCTATGCACCTGATCTATCGTTGAGTGGCTTGCTCTAAACCCAAACTGATAACTAGGAATTAGATTTTTTTTCCTCTATAATCGGTTTTAGTCTCTTCAAGAGTAATTTTTCGTATAATTTAGACATGACAGGTAACAGTGAAATAGGCCTATATGAAGAACCGTCTTGTGGAGGTTTTCTTGGTTTTAGTGTCATTATAATTTCTTCCACCTTCCATATCTTTGGTACGTACCTCAACCTAAAGGAAGCGTTTATAAGATGTGTTAATTTTATAATAGCTTTACTTGGAAGTTGCTTTAACACTTCCCCAGTAATTAGATCAAATCCAGGAGCTTTCTTTGGATTTATATTTTCTTTTATTTCCAAATATATTTCTTTTGGAGTTACAAGGCTAATCTCCATTTCGTCTTGATCAGGGAGCTCCCAGTTTATTATTCTTCCACAAGTTCTCACAAATATGACAAGAACAACGTCACCGCGCTCACAAAACATGAAAGCGGGAAGAAGCATAAATTTGATTTTGAAAACATGAAAATTTTAAAAACAGAACAAAACAAAAAGAAGAGGGAGATATACGAATTAATAGAAATAAAAAGAAACACCAACGCAATAAATGACAAAAAAGATACACAATAAAACTAAGTAAAATATATTTCAATCTGATTTAAACAATGATAATATAACATCATAAAAAGCCCTTAAAGTCATAACATATCTCCACCTTACCTTTTTCGAAAACATCAACGATAAGCCCATATAAAAATAATTATATACTAATGATAGTAAACAATGAGATATCAGATATCAATTAGTTACTGTTAAACTGGAAAAATATCAGATAAATTAAATTAAAAATTTAAAGAAAATAGCTTTAGAACAATATCAGATATCAACTTTTATTTGTCAGTTCGTTAATGTCTGTGTCACGTTTTAGGTTTGGTAAGTCATATATATATATATATATATATATATATATATATATATATATATATATACATATACATTTTAGAATCTTGACAAAGGCAAGGGTTTCCTGCCGAAACGTTGATTGATTATTGCGATGGAAAATAAAATCTAGTTCCACATTTAATATATCTTTATTAAACTTAAAGCCAACAAACATTAATTTTATATTATATATATATATATATATATATATATATATATATATATATATATATATATACAAATTTCCCATTTATTTGTTGCCTAGTTCAAGCTAAGATGTTCCTTTTGAATGTTTTAAATTTTTAAATGTTAGCCCCAAATTATTCATTGTGTTTTGTTTTGATCGTGTTTCTGACTCTAAAATTATAATTGGGTTTGAGTGTAGAAGTGGAGCGTGAAAATATGGGGTTTGTTGAGAAATTGGGTTAAAGTCTGTTTACAAACAATTTGCTATGTTGTGTCTGTAGTTTCGTGCAGTTAAATAGTTATTCAGATTTTAGTTACCTATAAAGTAGAAAATATAATCAAGCTTTCAACTCGCAGATTATGCAACAGGATAATCTGCGTTGTTTACAAATGCTTTTTTTGTAATTTACTACTCTGTATATAGACAAAACATTCACAGAAGCACTAGCTGAGTCCCAAAGGGAATTATTTATAATGGTTTATTCAAACATAACATGTTTCGATCATATTTGTATTGGCAAATAATAGATCTTTAACACAAAGAGGTGCAAGATGCTTGATCGCTTTGAATAGTTTAAACGTTTAGAAATTAACAAATACTCTAAATAACCATGTATCAAGTTTTTAAAAGATTATAGTGAAACAACGCGTTTCGTGTAATTCTTCTAGTCCGATTTTAGATTTTTCCTTTATCCCCTTCGTTAGTGTGACGATGGACGTCATCTTTTGCTGAAGATTTTGCCAATTCGATACTTATATACTGCAAGGAACTTTGCATCTTGATTCCCGTTGTTGGTCGATCAACTTTCAGACTTTTCGATCACTTGATGTACCTTGAAAACGTTGATATATTCGGGTAGTTCCAGTTTAGGTTTTTATGACACTTTTCTGTTTAGGGTGGTAATTGGAGTTGTTGTTGTCGTACGGTTCGTCTGTAAATTGGTATACTCGGTGTCCATGTTTTTCGTTGGGTTTTCATTGTACTACAACATCTAAACAAGAAATACGATTGCTGTTTTTATAAGAGTTTAGAAAATTTAATAAAGTGAACATCCCTCGTAGCTCTAATATAATTGCTTCGCATTAGCTTATTTTAGGCCATATTATTCGAAATTTTAAAAGAAAAGTTTTGCAAGATCTGAGCTCAACATACGCCCATTTCCATCCCGTCAGTCTGTTCTTAAAACTATATTTACTGTATCATTCCATCTTTGTGTGCCATCCTTTTATTTTTTTAATAAAATATAACGTAAATTTCACATTAACCAATAGATGATCATGTAGTGGGAAAGTCATTATTATTTTGAGATATCGCATGTAGGAGACTCTTAACCCCTAACTAGTATAGCGGGGTCATTTTAGACCTCAAAAAAATGGTTATTAAATTCCAGAAAAAGGAGAACGCCTGGCAACACCGCCGTCCAGCTTTTCGTCTCTGGCGTTGAGTACATTACTTGAACGTAGTCGCTGCAATTGACTTTGTACTTTGTTCGTTGAGTGTTAGACGTCGATAGAGTCAAAATTGACCCCACCATACCTTAAAAAGGCCAATTGTCAGTGAGTTAGTTTTAAATAATTATGTCTAATTCATAGACGCTAAGACATAGCTGAAAATATTGGTGACAGCGATTTCGACATATCTGATGCAGAGACAATTGTTAGTGAGCATGATACTGACTCTGAAGCTGGTGATCAAAGTGACACTGGGAATAATAACGATCAAATCTTAGGTACCGAATCGAATCGAGAAACGAACAGCAAAGTTACTATTACGGGAGAAATAGAAAAAAATTGTCAAAGCAAAATCCTGCGTCGAGCCGAACTCGTACAACAAATATCGTGTCACATGTACCAGGACTTGCTGAACCAGCACGAATAAACAAACCTATGACTCCTGCTGCAGCATTCCAACTGTTAGTTGATAATAAAATAATTTACCAGATTATTGAGAGAACCAACGAAAAAATAACCAGTTTGCAAACAAATTATGGAGATAACGCTATAGGATGCAGTACAATAAACCAAGTTGACAAAATTGAAATGTTAGCATTTTTTGGTCTTCCGTCTTTGGCAGGCGTGTTTAAATCAAACAATGAAGATATAAATTCTCTCTTTGGAACTGATGGTACTGGTAGTGATATATTCCGTTCCGTAAGGACAGCAAAAAGGTTTAGTTTTTTACTGACATCTTTGAGATTTGACGATCCGCAAACTAGAGACCAGCGTATTGTAAATGGAAACAAGCTGGCAGCAATTTCTGAAATTTTTCACCATTTTGTAAATAACTATCAAAACTAATTATTCGTGTGGAGAATACGTAACACTAGATGAAATGCTCGTCGGTTTCCGTGGAAAATGTAAATTTAGAATGTATATAAAGTGTAAGCCTGAAAAATCCGGACTCAAAATAATGTACCTGTGTGACGCCCTTACTTATTATCTAATCAATGCCTTTGTTTATAGTGGAAAACAAGATGCAATACCTAATCCAAAAAAGCTATCCATACCAACACTAAATGTTCTTTCGCTCAATGCACCAATAGTAAATTCTAATCGCAATGTAACTGGTGCCAACTGGTTTTCTTCCTTCACTAGAGCTTGTTGAAGAGCTACGCCGCTGTAAACTTACTTACGTTGGTACTATGCGGAAAAATAAAAGAGATTTTCCAACTGAGTTTTTACCACATAATCAACGTCCGGTTTATTCATCTATTTTTGGATTTACTAAAGACGTGACCCTGGTGTCCTACGTACCGAAAAAAAACCGATCCGTTTGTCTAGTGTCCAGTCTCCATCATAACAACAAAGTATTGGAGACAGCTAAGAAACTACCGGATATTATAGACTTTTACAACATTACCAAAGTTGGGGTGGATGTACTGGATCAAACTTGTGCCAACTACAAAATAGGACGGCGTACCAGAAGATGGCCACAAGCTATTTGGTTTCGGATCATGGATGTTGCTGGTGTCAATGGATATGTTTTATATAACGCTGCTAATCCAGAATCTGGGTTGACAGGGCAAAAATTCTAAATTGATTTAGGTAAACAGCTAATACACAATCACTTAGTTCGGCGTGCTGTTATAGTAAATATTCCCAGAGAATTGAGAGAACTTATTCGTCGAGTTGGCCACATCCCGGTAGACGACCAGAACCAGGCAAGGCAAAGAGCTCCTAAACGTGGGAGATATTATATTTGCCCACGAAATGATAATAAACAATCACTTAGGTGTAATAAGTGTGAAAAACATATATGCAAAAACCATTGTGTTGTAACGATGAGTCCAAGCCATCACCGTTAAACTAGCGTGCGCGCGAACAAACCCATGAAGTAGGAGTGTATCGACAGTAGAAAGGGCAAAACTTTGCTATATAAACCGCATTATTTCCTCATAGAGGCAGAATCGTCAGGTGTTGACTGAAAGGTCTCTTCTTCCCTACCCCGGCTTGTGGACGTGTTGAGTTCACAAGTTGTTTCGTCCCATACCGCCGTACCCGAACCGAAGAGCGTGTTGAGCTCTTCATTACCCGTACTCCGAAGCAGTCGTGTTGAGACTGTCGAGGAGTGTCCTATTAACCCGAATCACTTAAGGGACGTGTTGAGTTCCTTTCTTTTCTTTGTACCTATCGTCCGCTGTTATTAAATCGGCACATCGTTCACGTAAAATTCCCAAAACACACTCGATTGCCGATAAGACTAACTTCATACGACAAGGTCAAACTTAATTTGAATAAATAGGCCAGGTAATGAGAAGACTAAACTAAATTGTAAATATGTACATAAGATTTTTGTCAATTTAATTTAAGGAAGACAATAAAGTTTTATTTTTATTTTGAACTCTATCTCTGACTGTCCAAAAGCTACCCGGATAGTGACTCCTACGAGAGGACGTCACAGTGTTACATCAAATTTTTGTAGTAGGTGTAATATTGAGTAGTTATCGTCATGTTCATACTTGTTTGTTAAATTTTTTGTATATAATTAAATATTTCTCATTTGGTTTTTGATCCTTTATTTAAACATTATTTAATAAGAATTTATTACTTTTTGAAAATACACGTGTGTTTTTTCCTTATTTTTTACTTAGAAAGGTTTTTTAAGTCAACCCCATATATTTCTTTCTAGCAGTAAGTGATATAGAATTTTTTGGTTTATGCAGTGTTATAATCATTAATATAATACTTTTTTATTATAATTTGCTTAATTTTTTGTTTATTTACACAAAAAAATCCAAAGGTCAAATATGACCCCGTCATACCTTATACGTATTTTTTTCTTGCCATTCCAAGTTAAGTGTTAATAGAACATTTGCCTATTGAAGTTTGGGAAGACAACACAGTAGCGGTTGTAGGGCTTCTGTCTTTCGTGTGTTGTTCTTAATTTGTCGTTCAACTAATCGTTTCACTTTATTTTAGATGCTATTGTTCCAATCGCCTTTGATAATATCTACAGCAGTTACAGATGAAACGTAACAAAAAATAGTTGCAGACAACAATGTGCAACTCCAAAAACCTATATAAAAGTCTACACTTCTTTGTCAAAATAGTTTTTCTACGAATACATTTTTGTACAAGCTGTCTAACACTATATTTTATCTAATCCTAGTGCAATATTGTGTTTTATTGCTTAATTATTAACTACATAATAGTATACTTTATGGCCCGCACAGGCATAAAGACAAAAAAGCAGTTTTGATAACTTAGTTACAAAATATGGAATTATATTATTATAACTACATAACATTTAGTGGAATTTACATAAAACTGGCAAATCTGCAAAGATCGGGTGCTAGATAGATTGCCAGTAGCAGATGTTGATTCTTGTTTCATTATCTGAGTATCAAGTTTATGTAGGGAAACGCCAGATCCAGAAAATATGCCTACCAGCCAACCTGAAACCTCAGTTTTTGAACATTAAGCCACCCTCTGTACATTATTCAGTAACTTGCGTCAAAATAAATATTTTTTCTAAATATCCACGTGGCGGTAAAGACAGGTAATTTCATAGCTTCGAACTATTTATTTTGTCTTCGCCAATAATGGTCAAAATACGCCTTTTTCACCAGTATCATCTTTTTAGCATATTTACCAGTTCTTACCGTTGGTTGACAGCCACCAAATACTCCAAATATTAATGCAACTGTGTTGTCTCATTCGTTGCTTTACGGATAAATGTTAAAACATGTTCTCTAGACAGAACTTTTTTTCTGGTATCCTTTTGACCCTTGCTTTAAATATTAGCTTAACTTATGGGAATTACCGATGTTAATATTCTTACTTACCATTAAAGTCTTCTTTACTATTGGATATTTGGACCATAAGGAACTCGATGAAAACGATTTAGCGAAATCGGCGGAGTATCCAGGGAGCACAGTTTCATTAATATGTTCTACACAGTTTTCTGCCAGCCAGTTTAATAATTTGATGTATTCTCTATTGTATCCGTGTCTCCAATTGTTCGATAGCAAGTTTTGTTGCTGTTTACGATTTTTTAGGGATTTCGTCGGGAATTTCAAAACTTTCCTGTATTTTCATTTTTTAGGTTTTAGAGCTGCAGATCTTTATTTATGTTTGACATCATTACCCTAACCATGGTATTGTCTTCAATACTCTAATAATTTTTTTGAATTTTTAAAAATATTTAGATTGTGAATATGATAACCAACTAGTTGATTGCTGTTAAAAATGAAATAAGTGCGCAGAAAGTGAGAATCCCCGATTGTGAAGTAGAACAAATTTTTGTATCACTGAAAGTTAATAATAAGTGCATAGTTTTGGGTGGAGTTTATATCCCTCCTGCATCCGACCTCAATGTATACATGTTACACTGCAATTCAGTTGAATATGTGATGGAGAAGTGTGAAAACTTGTTACTGTGTGGTGATTATAATTTACCAAATGCTTCCTGGAGTAATGACAACTTTGGATTAAATGTTGAATGCCCTGAAGACTATCCTGCTGTGTATTTGGCAAATTCTTTTGGATATTTTAATATGTTTCAAATAAACAATTTACCTAACAGTCGTAATGTTTTTCTAGATTTAGTATTTACTAATTTAAATAATGTTGATGTAGTTATTCCACTTGATTCACTATTTGATAATAGTATCCACCATTCACCTATAATTGTAGAATTAACTGGTTTTGAAAAGCATGATCAACTGAACTACGAGGAATTTTATTATGATTTTAAAAATGCAAATTACATCGGACTAAATGATTACTTTGCAAGTTTAAATTGGGACTTACTTTTATCAGATGATGTGAATTATAGCTTAGCAGTATTTTATGATTTTATGTTTACAGGTTTTGACTTCTTTGTTCCGATCAAAAATTTTAAAACAAGTTCGTTTCCGATTTGGTTTAATGGTAAATTAAGGAAGTTGATATATTTAAAAAAGAAATTACATAAGCAGTATAAATTGTTTGATAGAAGGGATGATTATTTAAGATTTTCTCAGTTAAGAAATGAAATTAAACAAGTCTCCTCTCAATGTTATAGTAACTATTTGAATAATATTGAGAATGGGATTCTATCTAATCCTCGACATTTTTGGAAATATATCAATAATAAACGTAAAAGTTATAATCTGCCATCTAATGTGTTCTACGGTGATAGTACAAGTGATAATCCTCAAGACATAGTCAATCTATTTGGTAAGTTTTTCTCAACTACATATTCTAATTCTAAAATTAATCAGATCCCAATTTTTAACTATCAGCAGAGTGTAAATGTGAATAAATATAGTATTGAAGTCTCTGACATAATTGATAGTGTTTTAAAGATGCCTTGGAAATTATCGCTTGGACCAGATTGTTTGCCAGCTTATGTTCTCAAGCATTGCATTTTCACTCTTGTAAAACCTATCTGCTACTTATTTAATTCCTCATTGAGTACCGGCATCTTTCCTGATCTTTGGAAGACTAGTTATCTAACACCAATTTTCAAGTCTGGTAATAAAAATGATGTTGAGAATTATCGAGCGGTTTGTAGCCAATCTGTATTACCCAAACTTTTTGAGTGTCTTGTAAATAACTTTTTGACATGGAATTGTAAAGATTTAATTGATGTTAGACAACATGGCTTTTCTAAGGGTAAGTCTACATGCACGAACTTAATATTGTATACGAATTTTATAGCTAATTCAGTGGAACAGAAGGGTCAGGTTGACGCTATCTACACAGACTTCTCAAAAGCCTTCGATAGAGTTAACCATGATCTGCTTATTGCTAAATTAAATGGCTATGGATTTGGAGGTAAAATAATTGAGTGAATAGGTAGTTATATATCTGGTAGATGTCAGTATGTTAAATATGGAAATTTTTTATCTCAACGAGTATCTGTAACCTCAGGAGTTCCTCAGGGGTCGCATATTGGGCCTCTCTTATTTAATATATTTGTTAATGATATATCCTCAGTGATTACAAATAGTAAATTTCTAATGTTTGCTGATGACCTTAAAATATTTCGAATAGTTAATGACCTAGTTGATGCCTCTTTATTACAGAATGACATTAAAAGCTTAGCTAGTTGGTGTGAGGTAAACATGCTATACTTAAATATACAAAAATGTTTTAAAATTACTTTTGGAAGATCAAGAGAGTTTGTAAATTATGATTATTGTATAAATAATGTACCTTTAGAGGCACGTCATAATATTAAAGATTTAGGTATAAATTTTGATTCTAAACTAACTTTTAAGTATCACATTAACGAAACTTCAGCTAAAGCTTTAAAAATGTTAGGATTTATTCTTAGAAACAGTACAAACTTTAAAAATGTTATACTTTAGTTTAGTTCGATCAGTTTTGGAGTATGGTTCTCTCATTTGGTCTCCTTCATATAACAGCGACATCAACAGTATCGAGAGAGTTCAAAATAAATTCTTGAGGGTATGTGCTTACAAAATTGGTTTTATTAGACAGCAATACACATATGATGATATAATGTCAATACTAAATATCTCATCACTACATGATACAAGATATCAAGCGGATTTATGTTTCCTTTTTAAAATTATAAATGGATATGTTCAAAATCCAGAGTTACTAAGTTTAATAAGTTATAATGTTAATACTAGAAGAACTCGTAACACTGAGATTTTCAACATTCCATTCCACAGTACTAATTATGGCCAAAATGAACCCATTACAAGAATTTTACGAACTGCCAATGAGCACAGCAATAGACTAGAGTTATTTGGAATGTCTACAGCAACATTTAAGAAATCATTTGAGAGATTTTGAGCATTATTTAATAACTTAAGATACTACTTTAACTGAATTTTGTTTGATTTTAATTTTGGTTTGTTTTTTATTAACGCAACCTATATATAAGCTTTGTAAAGGTTGACGTCATATTTCTGTAAAAATGGTATATCCGTTAATTAAATAAATAGTATGACATAAAAGTTTGTATGCAATGTGTAATGTACCCTCGCCAGACAAACGCTCTGGCCAGAGGCTTCATAACAACAACTGTTTGTAAAGTAATCTCCCTCAGGCATAAATATCTACTGAGTGTCCATGGTACATAAGTAACTATTACATGTATAAGTATAAGTTTATTAAATCATAGGCCTCGTACATTTGGATTTAAAAAAAAATACATTATTTATAGAACTACGAATTCTTTTTCATTTTCAATTAAAAACTGTTATTTTTAACAGTAAGTTATAAAACAAGTTTCACATCCTCAAAATTAGCATACGTGAATAGAAGATGTAAAGAAAAAGCAGAAATACATCTCTTACACACTCGTCTCTCGTCCCGGCAGCTTAGCTTAGGTAGATATGTGTGCGGGAGCGCGTTCCAGGAGAATCCCGAAAGTGTCCCGAAAGCGGGAGCAGAAAATTGGTTCGACTGACGGCGCCGCGTCGCCGTGGAGACGTCCGACGCCGATGCCACGGCACCAACGACGACGCCGTCTCCTAGCGACGCAACCGAAGCATCGTCGTTAAGCTGTCGACGCTCACAGTGTTCCGAGAGGAAAGGAAACCTTCTTGCTTCGACTTACTTACCTGGATATGCGGGAGAAGACGCGATCTCCGTAAATATAGTTTGCAATTCACATATATGATACACATATACAAAAATTTAAACAAACTTTTGACATCATATAAAAAAGTTATAAAATTATGGTCCATAATTTATGAAATATTAATATTTATTAAAAAAGATTAATAATATTGGTTACACTATATACACTATACTCTTTGGCGTATACCCATTAATATAACTTTTTGGATCTCGGATTTCATTTTTCACTTCTTACCAGTATTCAGTTATTTATACCCTACCTGGATCAGTTTCCTGCACCTTGTAAATCATAAGAACTACACCCTTTGCAGTCATCATTTTCTTTTAGTTTGTTCTCACATGACATCCACTATACTATTTCCATATTCCATAATAATTTTGCCCAACTTTTTCGTCCTGGAAGTTTCAGATGTTCTTAAATTCTTTAGATAATCTTCCTAAAGAGTCCGTTCATTTCATTGAAGTTCTTTCCCTCATTCTTTATTTCGTATTTTCTATTTATTGGACTTATTTGTAATATAACTAGGACAAATGTCCACATTTTTTGTTGGGCAACTTCTTTGAACAACGTGCACAACCCATTGATCCCACATTTTAATTCTAAGAATTCGGTTTCTATAAGGTAATCCGAAATTTCCAAAATAAAATTTATTCCTCAAAATTCTTAAAACTCCTATTCTTTAGATTTGTTTAGGTTTTACAGTTTTTTCTAAGTAAATTCTAGTTGATTCTTAATACAACTTTTCGGATTCGGTATCCAATTCTTTTAATATGTTTCTGATTTTCGATTGACAATATTTCAATTTTTTTAAATACTGTCATTTACTTCTTTATATTCGGTTACGCTTTTTTGTTATTATTTAGTAATTAGATATTATAAATATTATATTATTAATTATTTTCTCATATATACGTATGTATGTTTTTTTGGTTGAGATGCTTTATATTCAACATGCAATTTATAGTTTTACAATGTGTTTTTAGAATAAAGTAGATGTGAGTTCTTATTAGATCTAATACATATAAAAATGCGATAGCAATATTAGAAAAACGCAATCGCGAAGAATTACTACACTAGTTATATCTTCAAAACTATCAATCATCATTCGCTATCGTATAAATACTTTACCAGAAGAAAAAACCCTCAATAAATCGATTTCTCTAATGAATGTTTTATTCGAAAAATTTTTATCGAATATAAAAGAAATTATGTCCGTTGACAGAGTTGTCGGTTTCGGTATATGAGGGGGAATCTGGGGAGCGTGAAAGCGTTGCAATGTCTAGTAAATTATCAAAGAGGGAAGTTGTAGGGATTCGCATCCCTCACCCGCGGTTATATTAGTTTATATTTAGGTTAGTAGAAGAATCGTGGGTGGAATAAAAAGGAAAAAAGGTCGATACTGAGGAAACCCTAACAAGTTAATAGAAGGAAATGATACTTCAAGAAAATGGTTTCTCTGTATGTAAAAGGAGGGAAGAAATATAGGTCACTAAAATTTGGTGATTATTTTGATAAATGCTGAAATTTTTGTACACTATAATTCTTATTTAGATATTTCAGATGAGCAAACAAAAAAGATAACCACAGAGAAGCATAGTTACCCTGACAATTACTTGTAAGTTCCGTAGCGAAAATATTGAAGCCGTCCAATAATCAAAATTATTTATGAAAATTCAAAAACATTAACAGTAGTAATCCAACAAACAAATTTGTGTAATAGCACAGATCAACTCATTCTAAAAAAAGTACTTCACCAAATTCATACAAGCTGAAATATCTTTGAGATTTTTTGAACAGATAAGACTTTTTTCAAACTATCATGAACTTGAACTATCATGAGCGAATATGAACAAAAAAATGTATAACAGAGAAGAATATAGGGTAAGATGATTCTGAAAATTTCAATATTCTTATCGATAGTGAATTAAGTCTTTGGATTTTATATGGATACAATTTGTGTTCTACTTCAAATTATTCAATTATTTAGTTCAGTCCGGCATTTTTTCTCTAATACACTAAACTTTTTCTTCCTGAGCCATATCCTCTAAGAAGGTTGGCAATCATCATGGCAATTCGCACTTTAGATACCGCTGTTCTAAAGAGGTCAGCAAAAGTGCAGTTAAAGCAAGCTCTCAAATTGTTTAACCAGGGATGCGTCTTCTTCCGCGACTCCTTCTACCCTGTATTCTACCTTGCATTATTAATTGCAATAAGTTATAACGCTCGCCCCTCATGACATGTCCCAGATTTTGCAGTTTTCTGACTTTAATTGTATTTAAAACATCTTTATCTTTTCGCGTTCTTCTCAACACCTTGACATTCATGACTCTATCCACCCAACTTATTCTTAATATCCTTCTGTAGGCCCATAACTTGAAGGCTTCTAATCTGTCCGAAACATCTTTCTTTAATGTCCAAGCCTCCAACCCATAAAATAATACGGAGAGCACGTAGCATCTCAGAAGTCTTATCTTTAAAGAAATTGAAATGTCCCTGCTGCAGAGTACTTTTTCAGTTTGTTAAAAGAATTTCTTGCCTGTCCTATTCTTGCCTAAATCTCTTAAAAAACTAAAAGGGAATAGGTACTATAAAGATCTAGAATTTGTATCTGCATTTTTTTTAATTATACAGCGATAAAAACAATATTATACAAAAAAACAAAAAAAATTATTTCAACGGATTTATTTAATCACATGCCTCGCCGAATATGACGTAATCATTTTTAATTGTTATAAGAATTAACAAAGTATGCATTATTTTGCATATATATTATGTTTTGGATCATGTGTTCCCCACAGGCTACCTTGACGATAACCTTTATTCAGATTTTAATACAATATGCAACCGTAACTGTATTAAATTTTTGATTATATAACTAATTTTAATATAAGCGATAAAAGCTTTCGTCACCTGTGGTAGTAGATACATATTATAATAAAAGTAGTCAATATAAATCCCCCTAAACATTGTGATATTGCCGTGCAAAATGCACCTATTTTTGTAACATTTGAATTTTTTATATACAGTATAATTAGGAAAATAGTTAAAAAATAAAGGATCTTGATAAGCGGCAACACTGGTAAACCACTTATGTATGAAATAATAATTAATAATGGCTGTTACATCCAGTTGGTCATCGGCTGTTATCGTAGTGAGGCTTAAAAATATTTGCCAGCTGTTTAAAACTTTTCTAAAGTGTTTCTGTCAGGTTTTCGTGTCAGATATATTTAACAGGTAAGTAATATTTGTTATTTAGTTATTTTTGCTGCCTTTAATGACACGCTTTTAGTTAAAAACATTGAAGACTTGAGAAATAAAAACGATATTACTGCACTCTACACTTTCCCAAAGACTAATAGCAACTACTGCAGGTGTTTCAAAGTCTGTAGTAAATCGAATTAAAATAAAAATTGATTCAAACGAGGCATTGGGTCGGGCCATGTTGGAAAATGTGGCAGGAAAAGGATCACTACTCCTCGTACTGAGCGTAAAATCTCAAAAATTGTAAAAAGAATATGGCACATCTGAAAACGAGGATAAATACCGAAGGAATTAATGTTTCCAGAAGAATAGTCCGACGAAGACTTGCGGAAGAGAATCTGATAGGTCGCCGGTCTATGAAAAAACCACGGCTCACCGAAGCCATGAAGAGAAAGAGAGTCCCATGGGCCATGCAGCAGCGATGTATGACCGTTGAAGACTGGAGTCGAGTAAGTACAACTTTTTTTAACGAATGGAGTTCGTGAACAGCTAATATTTGCATTTTTTCAGGTATGCTTCTCCCACGAATCAACATTCCAGATTTTGGTGGACAAAAGTGCGTTCGTCCGACGACGTCCTGGGGAGCAGTTCCATCCAGGTTACATTGTGAAGAGGGTTAAACATCCGGTTAGTGTCATGGTGTGGTCTGTAATCTCGGGCCATGAGACAGTAAGAGTATAAGCGAATACTTGAAACTCGGCTACATCCCCAGCTTAAAGAATGGTTCCCCGGTTAAAAAAATTACATTTTTATGCACGATCCTGCACCGTGACACGAAGCTAGAAATGTAACGGCATTTATGTTCCAAGAAAATATTGCGGTTCTGCCCTGGCTGGGAAACTCACCTGACATAAACCCCATAGAGAGTATGTGGGAGTAAACCAAACGGGAGATCGCCAAAGATCTCCCGTTTAGTTATTTGTTTTATAAATCAACGAAGCGGCAGCTGATTGAAGCTCTTATTAAAGAATGGCATCATGACCCAAAAATAAAACACAATGCAGAAGTTTGTATTCAGAGCATGTTCCGACGTGTAGAAGCTATAATTGCAGCAAAGGGTGGCATCACTAAATATTGAAATTAGTGATTTTATTTAATAAATGGTTTTACTAACAGAACTCGTTTTTGTGACCTTAATACCACACTCTTTTATACAAGTATGTATGTTATACAACAGCACGGAATCGTGTTGAAATATCAGGACTTCGGTCTGCGTTTTAAATTGCAACTACATTTATTTCAGGAGTTCGATATTTCGTAATGTGTAATATTCTGTTCTTTATCGTATCAATGGTATTACGTTCTTAGCGTTTTGAGTGCTAACAGAAATAATTTATAAATCTTCAAGAGTCAGTTGGTCGACAATCCAAAATTAACTGATTATGTGATGTTCTTACTACCATAGTGTCTAAAAAAGGAACACTTTGTTCAAAGCATGAATGTGTTGCTTGTGTGAGTCCATTTCAAATAGGTAAAGAAATAATAAATAAGACTTACAATCAATTTAATTTAACTATCAGACGACCGGTTTCGCTTTCTACAATATGCAAAGCATCCTCAGGTCTCGATACAAAGTTAAACAAATGATGCCGGTACTCTATTAATAGATGGATGGTAGAACATGGTTGAAACTACTTTATATTGTTGAATGGAGAACTCAATTCTATTATTGCAGTTGTTTGACAGTAAACGGCAAGTTCTTGAGGAGATAGATTTGATCCAATGAAAAAGAGATATGTGTGTTTGTTAAATGTAAGTGATGTAATATACCATTGTGTTATTAAAAGCTATTTATACTTATTCGAGAGACATATTTTTGAAATGTGTGTTATTTATTGAGTAATTGTTTTATGAAGGTGACAGTTTAATGACAATGAATAAGTTTAGATGTAAAAATTGTGTGGGTGTGCAATTATTTTCCAACTTGTAGTTATCAAATTACTTTGATAAAGTTCTATTGGCAATGAGTTAATTATTGGAAAGTCAAGTAAATAAAATATTAAAATACAAACAATTCAGGATAATTTAAACACACTAAAACAGAAAACACTTAGAAGGGACAAAACAAGCATTGAATTTAAAAGGGGGGGGAGGCTTTAATGCACTACATCGCAGTCTTGGGCACAAATGAACTGTCACCTTCATAAAACAATTACTCAATAAATAACACACATCGCAGTCTTGGGCACAAATGAACTGTCACCTTCATAAAACAATTACTCAATAAATAACACACATTTCAAAAATATATCTCTCGAATAAGTATAAATAGCTTTTAATAACACAATGGTATATTACATCACTTACAGATCAAATCTATCTCCTCAAGAACTTCCCGTTTACTGTCAAACAACTGCAATAATAGAATTGAGTTCTCCATTCAACAATATAAAGTAGTTTCAACCATGTTCTACCATCCATCTATTAATAGAGTACCGGCATCATTTGTTTAACTTTGTATCGAGACCTGAGGATGCTTTGCATATTGTAGAAAGCGAAACCGGTCGTCTGATAGTTAAATTAAATTGATTGTGAGTAAGTCTTATTTATTATTTCTTTACCTATTTGAACACTTTGTTCTTGCTCAACCTCAACAGTAAATTGTAGATGTATTGTGCCTTGTATCTGAAAAATTTTAGAAAGCTAATTATTGAAGTCCATTGTTATTTTGTTTATCGAACACAAAACTGGAAAAGTTGAAGGACTGAAAGACCATTGACAGAAGAAATGAGTTTGGAAGGAGAAAGTTGGATGTTTGATTGATTTTGAAAGTCGAGAAGAATGGATATCACTTGCCGACCTTAGAAGAAAAAACATCGAAGCCTTATTGGTAATGCAGATAATTGTGAACGGCCTAAAAGTAAATTTTTCTTTTGTGCCTAGAGTTTAAAAAAACTGGTAGCAGTTCTGGTCTATGAATGCTGATTCGGAGTAGTTGCAGTAGTTAATTTCCTGTATTTTAATTTTGTATAAAGTAGGCACCTGATATTTTTGAAGCTAATTTAATTTGGCCTACGCAGTTTACTTTTTCAAGATAGGTAACATTGACATTTCTAAGTGATTTGTAATAATTTTTCCAAGGAATTGGTACACTATATTTAATTACATTGAACAAACTTGACTTTTATTTATTTTCTTCTATTCCTGTTTATTATTGAACACTAGCCAAAGACAAAGGTATTTCTAAACTCAAAAGAACCCTGAAATATATTAAAAATCTAATTAATATTTTGGCGCCTGCAGTTAAAATTATGTATACATTATGCATTAAAAACTTAACAATTTTGTTTGTTTATTAATAATTATATTGACATTCATTAAAATATAAATTTTATTAAATTTTCTAATTGATTTAAATATATATAGCGGAAAGATAAGGTAGCCAGAATAATCATTTAAGTATCTCTGTACGGACACATTATATTATAAGAAACATTAATCGTCATCTCATTCTAAGATTTTGTTCCAAATAAGATTGCTTGAATTTTGTCTGACGTAGTTATGCAACATCATTTTATTATCGTTAATGGCGATGAACAGTAAACACCGAAAGACACATTTGGCAAATTATAGCGGCGTAATTTATGTTACTGGTTCAAATGTTAGTATAAAAAATACATGTATTTAAGTTCGTATATATTTTTTAAATTACAACGTAGCAGTGCCGTTCTGATTGGGAAGTGATTAGCAGTAGACTAATCTGGCAGTGTTAAAAGGTTTATCTTGGAATTCCAACTCTGTATAACTCGACCATCCCATAGAACTTTCTTATAATCTTTATAATACCCATCTCATTCATATTAGTTTCTCGATTTTTTTTTGTTTCACTCCATACTGGGGAACAGACATCTTTATGCAGTATGTTTTTCGAGATTTGTTGTTGTTTTCCTCTTTTGCGTTTATAATTTCGTGGTCTTCATTAATGTTTTCTTCATAAGATAGCTATTTTAATTTAAAATGGAGAATTCCAACGGTTGGCTGTATACAATAATTTTAAAAAACTTACTATGAAGTAAAAACTTCTTGAATAAAATGGTAAAAATGTATTAAAAATTTTTAAAAGATCCAAAATGGATTTATCAAGTTTTAAAACGTTTTTAGTCTTATCAGACCATCATCAGTGAAAACGTCTATATAGTAGTTGAAACTAGCCACATAACGAGATCGATGTAAAACAATTTCATTTTTCAGGAACATAGAGATTCCCCGCTAAAAAAATGGACATGTTCCAACAAATGGTAAGAACCAACTGATCACACTTTAAAGTATCTTGGCGCGAGCGAGGGCAACACACTCTTGAATGAGCCTGTGTTCGCTTCTGATTGGGTGGTCAATATCCTGGGATATCTCGTTTTATGTCACAATTAACTCTTCCCGAAGTGCACCAAAGTTTGAGAAGGATGCTCTATATTAAGAAGTATCCGACCCCAAGTATGTCCAGGGAAAATATTGACTCCGGTCTGTTCAAAGAAGTTCATGGTGACTCTTTCAATGTGTGGCCTTGCATTATCATGCTGGAAAACTAAATGTTGGAGCATCTGAAGGTAAGCGTATGAAATCAGGTCGTTCTTCTACGTATCGCTAAGCTGCATGTTTCCTCTGACGAAGATTAGACGTGAGCTTAAACCATAAGCAATGGCACCCTACACCACACCCAATAGTACAGTGCACGTGCAGGTTCGTCAAAAAACGTTGATTGTATTGAGGTATTGATTTCGTTTTTCGATTCTGTCGAGTCTGGAATTCGAAGATAATTGGTTCGCATCCCAATTGGTCTTCTATCTTCTGCAAACCACTGATTGCAGGTATACCTGGTGGTGGAGAAGCGGTCTCTAGATCCATCAAACTTAGGATAACATCTTAATACAGTATCTAAGCTTATCACTATAACTAACGTATCATATTCGCAAATGCCCGAAAAGAAAGTCCGGCTTCTCTTGGGTCAACTATCGGCCCCTATCAAATTCGCACAGTTGATATAAATTTGTGAGTCATCGTACTTTAGGCTTTGTAAACGATTTAAAAACAAACTAGGAACCGCACACAGCTTAATTTTGATCTGAACTTATTAGTTAAAATTTTTAGTTTAGTATTTTCACTGAGAATAAGCCGAAAAACTAAAAACGCTATGGCTGATATTCGAATCATCTACGTTTTTGCCAAGATAAGTCAAAATCCCAAAGTTTGTTAAAATAAAATAATTTATAATAATAGTTAGAATCTGTATATTTCATTTGTTTATTTCACACTTGGTTATAGGTTTATTTGTAGTTCATATACTCTATCATTTCGAAGCCTTAACGAATTCTGTACATATCCTTATTTATCTAGAAACTTGTTATGACCGATCAATCAATTTTCTGTTCAACTGTGTTGTTAAAATATATAAATCTGTGACCTCAGAGTTTCAATTTACCCCAGATAACTAATACCAAAACGTCGTTAATGGATTCCCCAATTCCCGTATCGCCTAAGCAGTGCACAAGGGCAGTGAAGAAAAAAAACAAAGACTTGAAACACAAAAAGACAAACGAAAGGCAAGCAGGTAGTAGCAGTGTTGTTACTTTATAGACCAGTAAGCAATTATCTAAACACTAAGCATCATAAAAAGCAAAGAAATTAATAAAATTATTGAATCTAAATGTTCGTTTCAAACTTTTCGATCAAATGTGAATCAAATGAGTATTAAAATATGAATTTTGCATAAAAGTAAAATATTATCAGTATTTTAATATTAGTATTTCAAAAAGGAAAAGACAGCTAAGATTTGATTTCACGTATAGTGCGTCTGTGTATCCGCTTATGTATTTCGGCCTAATAGGCTTCTTCAGAACGTAATTCACAGTCGCTCTGAACGTGAAAATAAATCTCTTCTGTCTTAGGAAGCAACTATAATATGGCTTCGAATGGACGCAAATAGCGACATCTGATACAAAATCCGTAAACTAATTTTATTTCGTTTCTTATTGGCACTTTCTGAGTTACTGAATCAATTTTTTCTCCTTATACCAAAATGTTAAGTTGGTTATAAGTTAATTAACACCAAAAGTAGCGTTTTTATTTTTCTAGTCATAGCTGCCTTTAAATTTTGATTGTGCTATACCACGATATGCATATACTATCTCGTAGACTGTTTTTTATGTCTATCTACGCTGTATTTTTGAGTTCCGACATAATTAATTTCGTCTGTGTTTAGTCTGGCTAAAAAGTAGATATTAATTCCGCCGTGCAACCATTTTTGTTTTATAAACACCGACGCATTTTTTTTTCTCGAATTACCTATCAAAAAGTGTTTAAATTAACATTTAGTTCTAAGTAGCCTGGCTCTAACATATAAATATTAAGCAGTTGCCAATCTTTGAGATATATTAATTTTGGTCTACTATGGCGGCAGTATTATGCAGTAGAGACCTTAGTTTGCAACTCAAAATAAGAATATTACGTACATATGTGTTTTCGGTGCTGCTGTATGGGGTGGAGGCCTGGACCTAAAAGAAAGAGGTGAGCGATCGACTTGAAGCATTCAAGATGTAGACCTACCGAAGAATATTAAAAATAAGTTGGGTAGAACGAATAACAAATATTGAGGTCATCAGAAAGATGACAAAATAAATGGAAATCATGAATACGATTAAGATAAGAACGTTACAATATCTCGGCCACGTTATGAGAGGGGATAAATATGTATTGCTATAAACCATAATGCAGGGAAAGATACAGGGAAAACGAAGTATTGAAAGACGACGCATCTCCTGGCTCAACAATCTGAGAAAGTGGTATAATTGCAGTTCCGTCGACTTGTTCAGAGCTGCAATCTGAAAAGTGAAAATAGCTGTGATGATTACCAAACTCCTTAGAGGAGACGGTACCTAAAGAAGATGTTAAGGCAGATGTTAAGTAAACACTCTCTTAAGTACAGTTTTGTGTCGATAACTCGTATTAGCGGTAACTTCTTTTAATTTTGCCTGTCTTTGTTTGATCACGAAAATATAGAAAGAGTTTTCTTTCTAGAGTTTTATCGTAGTGCCGCAATTAGAAGCTGCCCTTATTACCAAGTCATCGCCTCTCCTGTTTCATTATTTTATCTGGGTTTACCAGATAAGATTAGCGTTTAAGGCAACGTAACTACCTTTTTTCTAAGAGACTTTGATTCAAGACGCATGGTATCTAAGGGTGAACGAGTTTGAGAACAATGGCCTGGTAATTTCTATTTAAGTGTGAAAAGACATTTTACGAATAAATTTTAATTTAATTCGATGAAGTTACATTTAGTCCAGTATTAATAATTTATAGTTTATCATAAAATCCATGTATTTATTGAGTGTATTACACAATTAATTTACTTTTTTTTAAATCGCCTATTTTTTTTTTTTCGATTCGCGTTACCGCAATTTATTTAAATATTAGTTTATTGTTGACTCCATTAGAATATTAAGCATATTAATAGTTTGGTTTATGTAATTACGTAATTTGAGTCTCCGGTTAAGATTGATTGGTTTCCATATTTATCTTTCTACATCGGTCTCTTTTAATGCAGTTTCGTAGCATTCAGCATTTCTTGGTTTTTTTGGCCAAACAATATCTTTCTATTACTCATATTCATACCAATCCCAGACGCGTTCGATAATAAGCAACGAGACCTTCCTATTGTTCTTGTTAAGACCGGCTTATTATCGCCTCAGAAGATCTGCCGCAGAAGTTGGCAACAACAAAATTAATTAAACGCATTTAAAAATAGTAACGAATAAGAAATACGCATGGATTCTATATAACATACTGAAAATTAAAAGTCTGGAACATGAAACTTTTGAAAACAGTTTTATTCGAAACATATATTTACTATATTATATTATTGTATTTTATGTACAAATATTCAGTTCACATAAACTTAAACGTTAAACAAAGAAATAATATTAACTCTAATTAATATTATAGAAACATCAATTGTTACGGAACCTATTAGTAGGAAAAATTTATCAAATTGAATATGTTAACATTCAAAACCTACTAAAAGTCATTAAGATATGAAGGCTACAAAGAAGGCATTATAGTGAAATGAATAAAAGAAGGTACGATAGAAAACATAAACTGAGGCGGAAGTGGTCAACGCAATTACTAAAATATATAAAAAAGGAACAGACGAAGAAGATTGTAAACGACAACAAAACAAAACTATTATAAATTTTTTTTTAAATAAATAGAAAATTAAAATACTGGTACATCAATCAGCCTTGTTACAGACAAAAACATTTAAAAATATGATTGCCTGGTCTAAAAGTAGTAGCATCATCGCTCGCTTATCACATTTCCTGTCCGGACGTCGGCGCCAGCAGATCTCTGAGCTCAGAAACTCCTGTAATGGATTGTTTGGGGATAGCAACAACTCTTAATCGGATTTGAAAATTGTCTCTCGTTCACCGATTTCGAATCTGTTTCGTGTTGTAAATGGCTAATGCCTCTAACGTTATATTTCGCTTGACTTGATGTATGACTGTTGGGCGGCACTTTAACCGCTTCGTCTTTCCTATTTTCGGCGCTTTCAAACAATTACTTCCATTAACTTCGGAACTAGAACGACACCGGTACGAGAAGACAGAATGAAGAACGGTGAAAAAAGGGCAAAAAACTTTGATATACATAGAAAATGTTTGTGGAGTAGATGCAAAGTATGTCATGGACGTAAAGTAGAATCTTCACGAAGAGGCAATATATACCTGCAGTTAGATTCTTTATTTTAATACTCTTACATTTTTAACGTTTATCTTTTGATATATTATCAATAGATCGGTTTTATAACAAATATTAATTATAGCAATTAAGTTAAAAACTGCAAGACTAAGGGTTTGGCTTAAAAGTCTATCACGTAAAAATTATAAATATTAATGAGAAATAGTTAACAAGAATCCTCTGTATATAATAATTCAACAGCAGAGGACAAGAACCGGGAATTATAAACATTACCTATTTAAATATTTCACCAACATCTAAAATACGAGTACACTAAAAATGCCGAAAACGAGAAAAAAAGGTAGAGTAAAATTCGACCACGAAAAATAAATAACATAATTTATAGTCATATTCAAACGAAACAGGGCACTATCAAATAGCCAGATCTCTCTAACACGTTGAGAGCGTTACATACACCCGGGTGCATGCAAAGCTAATTCTTTTTATGCATCACTGCTCAATATAAGTTTTTACCAATGTGCGGAATCAATAAAATTGTCAATTTTTAACCAATATTGGTCGTTTAAGTACCGATTTACTATATTAGATATTCTTGATAACGCTGTGGTATTAAAATGATACATATACCCAAATACATGTATCGCACAGAAGTAAAATCGTTTTAGTTCACTGCGTTACCCACACCCGAGTATATGTAAAGTACACGTGCAAATTCTAACCTAAAATTTTTAATTGGTGTATAGTTACATCGTGTTTGTGTATTGTTGAGTAGAATAAGTGCTAATTTAAAGTGAATCGTTAATAAAATGAGTAATCGAACCAAAAGAATATTAAATTTAACGGTGCTTACCGAAAAACATAAAAAAGTTAAACAAACTTTTGAAGTACCGAATACTCAGCAAGGAAATTATTCTAAACCAGATACGTCAGCATCTTGCTACAAAAATGGTGATAAACAGAACACACAAATTTATCCAGAAGAAGGTACGAAAACGTCAATTGATGCAATAGCAGCAGAAGGGGAAAATGCAAATGTTTTAACAAATGCAGAAGTGTCAAACTCACCCATTTCAAGTACGTCTGTATTAGACCCTTTCGATAGCGATGATTCGATATTGGATAAGACATATGAAGTTTCGTCAGCCGGTTCAGATTCAGATAATGAATCTGAATACGATGATAGTTCATCTGACTCTCCTGAATATGATAATTACAATATAGCAGACGAAGAAATACAGGAAATAGTACCGCAACAGCAAGCAAGTTCTTGGAAAATATTCGTGTAAAAACGAGCGATTTTGATCTCTTACAAGAATCAGATGTTATAAATATAGACAACCTACCGGCCACAATTAAACCCGTTGATATATTCAGACATTTTGTTACCGACGATCTCTTGGAACTAATTGTTAATGAAACCAATGCATTTGCAAATGATCATATTCAGAAGGGATTCAGAAGCAAATCTAGAATTAGATTGTGGACAGAGACAAATAGTTATGAGATGTTAAACTTTTTTGGCGTCATTCTAATCATGGGATTAAATTCAGTGCCTAGTATTTACCAATACTGGTCTAAAGATCCTGCTTATCGCAACGGTTTCATTGTTACGAAGATGAAAAGAGACAGATTCCTTTTATTGTTAAAATTCATTCATTTTAATAGGAATGAACTTGCCGATGTGAACAACAAGCTATACAAAATTGAACCAGTATTGAAAATATTACTAAGAAATTTTCAACAAGTTTTTACTCCAGGAAGAACCATTGTAATAGATGAATCCATGGTACCATTTCGAGGAAGGGTACATTTTCGACAATACATAAAAAATAAAACGCACAGGTATGGAGTCAAATTATACAAATTGTGCTCAGGAAGTGGTTACACTTATAATGTAACAATTTATACAGGAAAGGCTGAGAACAAATTGGTTGATATTGCTCACACTGAAACGGTGATTATGAAATTGATAGAACCTCTAGAGAAACACAAGGGTAGAATCTTATTCGCTGACAACTTTTATTCCAGTATTCCTGTTGCTGAAAATTTGTATGAATTGAAATTTCTGTATTGTGGTACACTAAGTAGCAATAGAAGAGGAGTTCCACAAATGTTCAAAAAAAACATGAAAAAGGGGGAAATTGAAGGAAAGCAGAAAGGCAAAGCCAAAATCATCAAATGGATGGATAAAAGACCAGTTTTAATGATTTCTATCATTCCAGAACACGATGCTGCACTGATAGACACTGGTAAGTTGTAATTACAATTTGTTGTCAGTAAATAAATATTCATTTATATCTATTTTAGGTAAAAAAAATCGCAAAAATGAAAGTGTTATGAAGCCAGCATGTGTCCTCGACTACAATAAAGCCAAGAAGGGGGTGGATGTCAGCGATCAAATAAGTTCTTACCACTCTGTACTACGAAGAACCTTAAAATGGTACAGGTAATGTTAAACATGCACATTATATCACTATTAGTTGTGTGTTCAATTTGTTTTTTATTTTTCAGAAAAGTTGCATTTGAACTCCTTTTTGGTACCACCGTTGTTAACTCTTGGATTGTATTTAATAATCTGTCAACTACAAAATTAAGCATTACTGATTTTAGAAGACAATTGGCAGAAGAATTAACCTCAGCAGCACCTTCAGCTTCAGCAGCATCATGTAATGAACGAATAATCGAGCAAGTCCCCAGAAAGAGAATCCATACTTTTGTAAAACCTGAAGGGCCTGGTAGAAAAAAGAAAAAAGTGTGCACCAGTTGCTACAAAACACTTCGGATTACCCTATCTAGTAGAGAAGCCGACCGAAAAGTTCGCAGAGTAACCTCATTCTGCCAAGATTGTCCAAATACCCCAGGATTTTGCTTACCGTGTTTTAATAATTTTCATTGTTAATTATTATTATTTTACTTATATTAATGTTAATATTATTTTATGTATTGGTACAGAAAATAAACGCTAATTTTATTAGAACATTGTATATCCTTATGTTTATATTGATAACTAAACCTGTATTTATATGCGTTACATATACTCAGATATATGTACAAATCGAGTCTAGTATACTTTACTACCTTCTTATTACAGAAAATCAACCGGAGTGCTCAATTATTTACGTCACTTCCTCCTAGATGGCAATACAGCTATTGATGCATACATGGTCTCGGGTGCTTGTATCGCACCCAAAAGTAGATTATATACAAGTACCACAGTGCATGTAATGCATAAAAATTAAAAGGGCTAAATTTGCTAACGCTCTCAACGTGCTAATTAGAATTAAAAATTAAAGCAGGAAAAACCGAAAATATGACAATATTTTAATGAAGTCTAATGAGCTAAGCAATGAGAGTTCCCTGAAAAATTCATGGCAAAATTTATAAAAAAAAAATAGAAAGAGATAAGTAATAGAGAATTTGGATTTAGAAATGCACAAAAACAAAATAAAACTTACTTCTACACAATACGTAAATAAAAAGACAAATCCTCTTACGTAAAATGGCTTCGTTCCTCGACGTTGAAACTGGTGAATGGAAAATAATTGTTAGCTATGTTTGAATGGGTAGGACGAAGGAAGATCTTTAGTCAATACCCAAAAATCGGGGAGGGGTTGATCAATACTCGGCCAAGGCCAGGTGGGATACGGAAACAATCGATCATTATTAGATCGCAGGGACGAGAAAGGACGATGGCCTCTGATCAATCCCCAGAGACAGAGGTAAAAGTTCGTGCCCGATTAATACTCTGTATTCTAAGTTCTAGACGCTCTTCGCGACATTTTATACTTTTGGGCGGTGTTTTCCAGCAGTGTTTGAGTTACGCAGCACCAATAGTTAAAGCAGATTCCTTCTTCAATTTTAAAGTATGAACAAATAGTCGGGCAAAACAAATAAAATAAACAAATTGGAAAATCTTAATTTCCATGGTTTAAAATACAGAAGGTAATAATTACCACAATGGTACAGAAAAACTAGAGACGGAAAAAATGGAGGGAGATCGTTAAGAAGATAACATAAGCAAACTGGACTGATCGTCCCAAGAAATAGGATCTAAAGAGCTTTTTCCACTTAACCCCACATCGGATTGTACAGTTATTATATCTATAATAATTAACATGGTCACCACGGAGATCCCTTGTCTTATCCAAGGATATAATAATGACACGCAGCAGAAACACGACTTGATACCTACAGGACAAAAATATTACTAGAAACAGCAAAGATGAAAACTCTAGAAGAAAAATTGATAGTAAGACACTATGAGGCAGAACTACAAGTACGTGTATACAACGTAGATACAAGATGGAGAACATCACGGATTGGGTCAGAAATAGAAGAGTGGAATAAAGCCATTATATAAGCCAAATGACAACAAATAGAGTAGTAAAGATGACGAGAGGTGCTACTCCGATAGGAAGACGATCAATCTCTTCTCCTCAACTTACTGGAGGCAGATTAAAAAACAGACAGAGTCATGTCTACATAAAAAGAAGACCACGAAGAGTTGATTTCCTTCTAATGTTGGTAATCCTGACAAAGAGACTCATTATTGACATTCTGGTTTTCTTGGTAATTAAAATGGTGTGGCGGCTTTCCGATGAACATTTTTGATAATAGTTCTATCACGCATTAATTCTCGACAACAAACAGTTCAATAGTACTCCAGTTGGTAGGTTATATAAAAGAATATATTCTCATTAAGAACGTACATTCCAATATTCGACTTTTTAATAATGTTTAAAGCGTGCTTCAATTGTTACACTAAAGTCATTATATGAGGGCACAATGTATATTAAATGACTGCCTATCAAATATGACTAACGTACAACAATACAAATTATTGGTGTCTAAGCTGTAGACCACTTAAAACTAGTCTTTTATATATAGATACAAGATTTTTCTATTAAAAAATCGTCAATATAGATTTTTTACATCAAATATCTTTTTAGTATTGGATTAAATGCTTTTGCAAAGTCTAGATATATTATATCCACAGGTCTTTTTGTCGTTTATAGTGCTTGTAAACTCATTAGCACATTAGAGTATTAAATATATATTTTCTGAAAATGATCTATGAGAAATTCATGATAAAACACTAAACATATAAAAGTGCCTGCTAAAACTACTAAAATATTTCTCTATCTTCCTGGTCTGTTAACTGTTAACTATTTAAATAAAAATATAAAAGGTAAATTTTGAATATTACTTTATTTCAAGACGCTAAATGTTCTTTTTCATATTTTTTATTTTCATTTCTTTCATATTCATTTAATGTTGAGATAAACAAAAAAAAGGTCATAAAATTATTCTACTAGTAGTAGAACTAGCAATTTAAATATAATAAATCGAGATAAATATCCATCTTAGTCGATTTTACTAGGATTTTTCTTCGTAAATAAAGCTATGTAATGAACAAGCACTGAAGCACAATTATTGTCGTTCAATTACCGTGAAAACTAGACACCACCTGAAAGTGCGCCTGAAATTGATGTAGTTAATTTAAATTTCAAGTCAACTTTAACATACACCCAGAAGCCAGAACTCCATAGGCGTAGATATTACCATGCATTTTGCAATTAATAAAAACCTAAATACAATTAAATTAAATTTTTACGAGATTGTAGATACTTATAATGTAAGTTCAGTATTAATGTTTAAAATACAATAATGTATTTTGGTAAATGACGTATTCCGAACAGATTTCTATTGATGTGAGCCAGATTCTCTTTTCTTTTGTTTAGTAACTAATATGTAACATGATTTATACACGGGCTAGACACCTACACCAGCGGTGCCCAAACAGTCGATCGAGATCGACTGATTGATCACGAGAGCTTCTGGATTCGTTCGCAAAAGAATTTAAAAATATTCAGGTCCTAATCGAAATATTCCAGGCTCCGAGGCAATGTGACCGTGCGACGTTTGGCGAATGTTACCGATCATTCTCAAGTGTCTGTTTCTTGTATAACAATCTGTGGTGGAGAAGCAATATGTGAGTTTATATCAAATCACAAAAAGTAGAAGTTAAAGAAGTAAACTAGAGATATTTAACACACGAAGTGAGTATAGAAGAATATCTCACATTAGGCTTACAGATTAGATGCCTTAATTAAAGTTTGTATTTATAAGAATTTACAATACAATTAAGTATTTTCAGAAATCTACCTATTTTAGTATCTAGGCTCTAGTTTAGTTGTAGTAGTCGATCGCTTGTCTTTAAAATATTTTGTGATATATTTTGCATACACTACAAGATTGAGCACCCCTGATCTACACTGTCCGTTTTAGTTGGGATTTGATCTCCTTTTGTTGCTGATATGTATGTTTAAATTTGTATTAAGTTTTTTTCGCAAAAACAAAAAAGATAAGAACGTTTATTTTTGTGTTTTTATCTTTAGTTTATTTGTTTAGATTGTTTAGATTGTTTTTGATTGAATCAAAAGATTTAAAATGCCACGAGTTCGCGGCCGTTGACAATTTCGTCATTTACGCTACTTCGAAAAAGGACACATTGTATGTATGAAAGAGGCCAGTTTTGGTTTACGGGAAATTTCACGAAGATTGAAAGCTATTCCATCTACGGTGTTAAGAGTTTAGAGGAGGTGGTCCAATGATGAAACTTATCGGCATCGTAGAGTGGATGTCCTAGAATATTGTATGTCGTTGATTTACGCCATCTTAGACTTGCATTCGTAAATAGATGGGACAGTGCATATCAAGTAGTAGATGATTAAGATGCAGCTACAGGAAGGGTAGTCTCAAGAAGAATAGTTAATCCAAGATTACTTGGAATAGGACTGAGAACTTACCGTTCGCTTTTGGTGTTACCTTTGATACCAAAGCATAAAGCTCGACCCTTAGAATGGTGTAGAGCTCGGCAAAATGGCCAATGGAATCTTGTCTGCTTCAGTGATGAATTTATGTTGAAGTCTATATTTCGTAAGAGACGAAATATAGACTTTTCTGTTGAACCTCTTACAGCAAGACAACCTAGCATTATGGTATATCTTTGAGAAGCGGATTACCTCTAGTTCTCTGACTGGAGAGTCTGACAGCTAAACGATATATTGTTAAAGTACTGCAACCGGTCTTACATCCCTAGCTACAAACCACTAGAAATGTGATCTTTCAACAGGATACCGCAAGACCTCATATTGCCCATGAAACTATCGAGTTTATACAAGAATCTGGTATAGAGACTTTGGAGTGACTATGAAGATCAGCTGGTTTCTCACCCATAGAACATGTGTATGATATGGTAGGTCGAAACCTAAATAGATTACCATGTCCTCCAGCAAGCTTAGAAGAACTGTAGCATAAGAAGAATCTGAATGAGTATTCTGCAATATGATATAGACAACTTAATTAGATCAATGTCCTATAACTGAGTGTATAGAAAATTAAGAAGGAGCCACCCATTATTAATTTTTTGACGAGAATGACGTTGCAAATGTGTTTACATTATATATTTAAAAAGTAGTTGTTCTAGGTATTGTTTTTTTTGCCCATCGTGAGTCAACTGCCATTTTATTTGGTTAATTTTAATATTTTCGATCATATATTACAGCATATTACTTCTTACCGTTATTGCTTTGTCCAATTGAGGGGTCCAATATTAAATAATTGGTCATATCTGGTCACTCATTTAATGAAAGATGCACATGACATTGTAAAGAAGAAATTTTTATGACACGATGTAATAAAAAGGAACAAACAATTTAACGTTAAGTACTTGACACACCTGATGCCGGAAGGCGAAAGATAAAGTGAGGAAAGAGGATTCAAGATAATAGAAATATCGGTGAGATATCAGATATGAGGGGATAATACATCAACTTAACACATCCAATATTACTTTAGCAGTCACTTAAAAAAATATACAGATATCTACAATCCCAGCAAGAGCAAGCATATAAATTCGATTATTTAAAGATAACAAATATTCAGCTGATTAAATAATTAAAATGCCAGACAATCAAGAAAGTTACCTCTTTCAATGGAATCAACACAAATCGATGGAAAGAAAATAATTGTAAAAAGGTTCTGAAACTGTTTTTTGTGGCATATACAAGTTAAATATTATGTTTATATGGGGATAAGCCACAATTCATTTTAATAAAAATTACATTTAATAATTATTGTCAATTGACCTTTCGATTTCCACCGCGGAAATCATTCTCAAAAAAGGTTAGCTTAAAATAGTGAACTGTTATTATAACCAATAAATGTGTTGGATTTTTTGATGGCCTAAACTTTCATTAAAATTTTTCTAATAAACCACTTCCGGAAATATATATATATATATATATATATATATATATATATAGATCATATATATATCATATAGATATATATATCAGAGATATATATATCAGAGAATCTATAGAAATTGAAAAAGAAGGTCTTCTTAACAAACGTGACGACTCCTTAAATCTGCCCCAAGCTTGGAAGTCCATAATCTCGAGACGCCAACATCAAACTGACTGCCTGAGCTTCGCTCCCCAGGGGGCGGGGCCTAGCGGCGTAACGAATACGGCCAATCAGCGACGATCCGCTCGAACAGCGCACGATATAAAAGAAGTGAGGACTGAGCGCAGCTCATTCAGTTACCGACTACGAGACCGAAGACAACGCACAGAAGATGCCAAGTGAGACCTTGGCGAAACGTCTGCAATTAAAAAATGACCAACGGATATTTTCCCGGAATAATTGTTCAACATATATATATATATATATATGAATACAATCTACAGATATAATACCATCTTAAAAGTTGAGGGAATAATAATTTAATAGGTTACTTTTAATGTACTCGATTGTAATGAAAATTGTTTACAGGACAGATAATTGTGACTAAACAAGTATGTTTTATATTACAAGTAAAATTATTTTTCCCTTAATTGAGATAACCCCCTTCTGCCACTGGAACGGCCGCGACTCCTACACAATAAATTTGTACAAACTGCACGGTGCAGAGATCTTTCCAATTAACAAGTTAAAACGAGACATGGCTAATCCCTTGCAATCGCCCCGACTGGGTTAATTAACGCTTTTACTTCGCCTGGGGTATCCTTCGGGCGATTATCTCTTTCTAAACTGCGACTTAGATGAAAGGGTGAATAAAATGCACTGATGTGGGAACTTTTAATCTCTCGTTGAGACAATAAAACTTGTGTTGAACTAGAAGAGTTAATTAATTAGTTCTTCGTGTAGATTATACTTCTTTGGCTACATATGAATTGAACATGAATATCAGAAATTTGTCAAAATTAATATGTACTAATACTGCTACATCAAGTTAGAATAATAAAACCTAAAGGGGAAACCGGACCAAAAAATCAAAAAACCAAGAAAAACAGATGGTGTATGCGTGACTGAAATAGATGGTGTGGCTTGGAAGCTGACCTAGGTGTCTTACCTTGATGTTGGCAAACGAAGCTATCTATGACTAATACTGGAACTGATAGCATGGAGATTAAGTGCTATACACCTGTAAATGCAGTAGTAGTTGGTCTACTGTTCAGGATTTCCGCAGGAATAAAAAACTTCCTATGGTTTGCCTTGATTGGTGGGTAAGCGGATGAGAACCACCAGAAGGGAAGGAAGCCGGTTGCATTAGCCTTCTTCTGACATGACTGGTTCTTCCACGAGTTGCCATTCATTTCCTAGCGTCTCCTGGGAAATGAACAAACCAGGAACAAAAAAAAACACAGCCAACACAGAAGTAAAACAACAGTCTCAGTTATCGGGAAATTATAAAACTGCAGACGCCAAAGCCTACTCGAAAGGTATAAACACAAATTGTATTGTATATACACAAAAGATCCTAAAAAAGGCCTAAACCCAAGGTTTACCGTTGTGGCGAGGTGTGGTCAAACGACCCCTTAAAATCTATAATCTACAATAAATTTATAAAAGTACAAAGAAAAGGAATGTACATATACTATAGGTCAGAAAAATTTTTAGGACAAACGAGCCAAATAAACCATAAAATAAAATCCCAAAAACGAAAGTTAATTAAATTTATAGGTTAATACATATTTAAGTGTTCTCTGTGTATATAGATTTTTTTCTGATAGTTATGTTTATCATTTAATTTGTTTGATTTAGAATCAGATATTATTAAATCACTTAATCCTTAAAATGATTTTGTCGATGGTAAACATAATTTATTTCATATACCGCAAAAAATCGACTGTTTCATTAAATAATATAGCGAATTGTGCTCTTTGACCACTAAGATTAACGCTGTGACAAATATTGGTCATCGACATGCATATCGAATATTTCGCCTATCATTTCAGAACAACTTCCTGGAATTCTAAGCAGAATTCATTGTTAGTCACGAAGATTTCTCGGAATCAATAGCGAATTAATCACTTATAAATTACGATTACAGTGTTTGACATGTTTTAGGGATTTTTTAACTGCACCTATCAAAAGCTCTGCTGGCGACTGTTTTCCAGGAATTTTGTAAATGCTACTAATTGCTCTATTTGACCAGAGCCGTAGTTTGAGCATATTTTTACGCAAATATAATATATATATATATATATATATATATATATATATATATATATATATATATATATATTCTTTTTCTTTATGTGTAGACATGACTGTCTATTTTTCAAGTGCCTCCTGTAAGTTAACGTTCCATCGTTTTCGTGGTCTTGACAGATGACAGCAATACCAGAATGTAAAGGGCTTACGAGAAAAATTAAAAAGAATAGAAAATAACAAAACATCACAACGTTTAAAACAACCAGTACAGTCAGTGAATAATCTGAATATACTCAGATTCATCCTCTGTAAAAAACCAAATCTAACAACTAAAAGAGAGATCAAAGAATATCTACAAAATACGTGATTTTTGATATATATATATATATATATATATATATATATATATATATATATATATATATATATATATATATATATATATATATATATATATATATATATATATATATATATATATATATATATATATATATGTGTGTGTGTGTGATTTCCATTTTTCGAGAGAATAGGTTAATAATCGCTATATCTAGTGCTTCCTTTCTCTGATTTATTTCTCTCTTGAGTTGGTTCTTATGTGGATTAAAATAATCTACTATCTCCTTTGATGGAATATACCTAAGTGTGTCGTATACCTTGGTATAGGCATATACCAATTTCGGGAAAATCGCGTACTACTCACGAAGAAAATTTAAACGCCTTAGTTGCCTCAGAACTACAAAATCTACGCTTATGGTTTCGAAAATTAGCTCATACATTTGAAAATCAACGAACAATAAAAGTGGGCCTGGATACTATCCACTTGTCACTAAAAAATAATTCTATATCAAGGAAAGAAAAAATATTCCTGCAAAGACGCATTTCCAAATGCAACCAACAATAGATTTTTTTTAACGTTTCGTAAACACAACAGTCGAAAAATAACAGTTGATGGAGGCAATCTTGCCATAACCAAAAAAGATAAAAAGAAAGTATGGGAAGAATATTTGGAGAAACTTTTCCACTACCTTAGAACAATACAAGAACCCACCATTGAAGAAAATTTAGGTCCGGAAATCAGACAGATCAGGCAGTCAGACAGATGAAAGATGGAAAGGCACCGAGACTTGATGATTTTCCTGCAGAACTGCTGAAGCTATTAGATGCAGAACAAATAAAAATACTTACTGAAATATACAAGGCAGAAAAAATACCAGTAGAGTGGCTCAAATCGGAGTTTATACCATTGCAAAAAAAAACAGGAGCAAATGTTTGCTATAGGACCATAAGCCTAATGAGCCATCTGCTGAAGCTGTTTTTAAAAGTCATTTTAATGATGGATTTGGATGGAGTGATTTTAATGGATTTTGACCAGGTCAAAATCTTAAGGGGAGTGAGACAAGAGTACATAATTTCACCACTGATAGTCAATCTGTATTCGGAGGACATTTTTGAAGAAGCTCCAAAAGCTCCTATGAAGAAATCTCGATAAATGAAGTAAAGCTCAATAACCTGCGGTATGCATGCGATACAATAGTGTTTTTTCAATACCATAGAAGGCAAAACATGAACAAAATAACGGAAACAAGTAGAACATATGGACTGGATATAAACACCAGCAAAACCAAGCTAATGATCATCAGCAAGGAAAACATAACTAGAGCAAATCTGTATGTGAAACAAATAAGAATTGAACTTGTCCCACAGTACAACTACTTGGGAACTATAATTAATGGGTCGTGGAACAATATCCAAGAGATTAAATGTCGCATCAAAAAGGTAAAAAGTGCATTATTGACTGTGAGCTCTGTGTTCAAGAACCACTACCTCACCCTAGAAACAAAAATAAGGCTCCTTAAATGTTACGTGTACTCAGTGCTTCTGTACGGAGTAGAAACGTGGACATTAAAGGCGGAAACTATCAAAACTTCAGGCTTTTGAGCTATGGTTATACAGAAGGATCCTGAAAATACCGTTAACAGACAAAGTCACCCATAGGCCGACAGATCGTAATGCAGTAATTGAGTCATATAATGAGAAATCAAGGCAGATATGAGCTACCCCAATGCATTTTGCAAGGTAAAATTGAAGGAAAAAGGGCCCCAGGACGAAGAAGAATATTCTGCCTTGCTATCCTGAGAGCATGGTATAGAAGGACCTCAACACGGCTATTCCGTATAACAACCAACAAAGTCATCATAGCCTACAACGTTCGAAACGGACGGGCACCCAAAGAAGAAGTTTTGGAGAAGAAAATTTTTGTGAAGTTTTGATATCTATAAAAGTTATGTTTCCCACTAAACTACAGGTTTGAGAAACAATATCTTAATTTCTGGTACATCTCTCTATACGGCGGATGGAACCATTAATAGTTCCAAATATTGTGATATTCAAAACTATGCAAATTATTGTAACTTTTTGATACGGTTTTATATCCAGTGGTGTGACATTTTCAGAAGAATAAATGAGGACAAAAATTGAAATAGAGTGAGCAGTGCCACGAAAGAAAGAAGGTGTACTTGTTACGTAATGTAGGCGATTACGTTATCACGTTTAAGTATAAATTTTTTTGGACTTTAAAGAATCTCGGGATAGATGTTACAAACCATTTCCTCAAGAGCCAGTTAGCCATCTGCTTTTAACGCTTCTCTTATAGCACTTTTGCGTACAGAACGTAGTTGAGTAATTTATATTTTGTCATTTACACTGTCATTTGACTTAACTGTTTGATGGTATTTTTAAGAATTAGTTTTTTAGGTCACATCTGAAAGCTTTCAGTCTTGGTTGTTACTTCAGTTAAGATCTAAAGCTCTATATATTTCATATAACAGATTAAACCAACAAAAATCGAAAGAAATGCCTATAAATCGTGGAGTAAGACAAGGATGTGTGCTTTCCCGTTTACTTTTTAATATGTATTCAGAAGAATAATTGTCTAAAGAGGTATTAGAAGACGTAAATGAAGGCATATTTATTAACGGAGTACTTCTGAATAATATTAGATACGCAGATCACACAATACCCCTTGCGGACAGCAGAGAAGGACTACAGATCTTGGTTGATCGCATTATCCAATACTGCGAAAGGTATGGAATGGCACTGAATACAAATAAAACAAAAATCATGGTGGTAAGCAAGAACAAGATTGAGCAAGACAGTGTTTATGCTAAATGAAAACTTTTAGGGAGGCTTCACAGATATCAGTACTTACGTTGCGAACTAAATGAAGAATGGAATAGAAGTACGGAAATACAACGGCATATTGAGATAGCTAGAAGTGCTTTTAATAAGATGAAAGCAATATTATGCAATGGAAAACTCGACTAAAGACCCATTAACTTTGAAATGTGGTGTTATCGAAGAATGTGGAAAATATCTTGGACACAACACATAACAAATACGGAAACGCTACGAAGAATGAAAAAAGAAAACAAAATCCTCAACACTATAAAGAGAAGAAAAATGAGCTACTTTGGTCACATACTAAGAAACGAGAAATACCAATTGATGCGGCTGGTCATACAAGGGAAGGTGGATGGCAAAAGAGGACCGGGGAGAAGACGCATGTCCTGGTTGAAGAATCTGAGACAATGGAGTGGGAAACGTCAGTAGAACTTTTCCGAACGGCTGCAGATAGAGTGAAATGAGCCATGATGATCGCCAATGTCCTTAGGGATGAGGCACGTTAAGAAGAAGAACAGATTACGGAATATAATATTATGCAGCATCGAAGGAGTTTTATTTTCAGTTTCTGGACATTACGTCTCAATTCTTTTAGCTTTTAAGTGTACGAATTTTATTATTAGACGCAAGTAGTGACCATCTTGCAGGATAATCATTTTTTGATATTGATTTTATTATAAAGCAGCTACGTACAATAAAATTCATATTAAGAGAACATTGAAAAATAACTTGTATACTGAATATACTTGTTCTTTAGAGATATTGTAGAGTCTCCAACGTGTGAAGTTTTAATTAGTAAATATACTAATTTGTCCATTGTTGTGTAGCTCCTTGAATAAAGTAAATATTTTTTTCATGGAATCTTCATCAAAGATTTTGATAATATCTCAGCATACCTCATCTGGTCTAGGACCATTTCCATCTTTGATGGATAGAATAGTAACACGATGATAATAAACCAGGGTAAAATCAAAGCTGTTTTCAGCTTTTAAGTATGTACACTTAACTAAATTTTGAAAAACATTAGATTTTTTTAAATCTCGGAATGCTCTTCAAAGATATCAACATTTTTATTGAATTTGGTTACCTCCAAATTTGTTTTATCACTAAACATACATTGTCCAATATACGCAGTTTTATCAGATAAATTGATATCAATACAAGAAATTATGTGTGATTCCCGGTCCTGGAAATCCAATTGCCAATATCGGTAAAAATGATGAACCAAATCGCGTGAGGATTCATCGGCCAGACCCCAGTCGGTCGCAACAACTAGATATCAGCAGGACGGTGGTAATTTTCATGCATATACAATCCTATGAATATGTGAGTATATTCTGCAAAACAATTATTATATTGCGTCGTAGACAGCTCGAATTTGCGATTATTTCCAGACGGCTAAAAACATTAACTCTCTGACACCATTTCTTTTGTCACGATACCTCTCAGTGACTCAATGATACAAAATGATTACATTGGCATTCTGGAACTTATGTATTTATTACATGATATAAATCGCTTACGTAAGATCAAAAGTTCTAATTGTTATTATTTCTTTTCTTTGGGTATATAATTATACAGTTAAACCTATCTTTCGGGCCTCCTTATTTTACTTCATGGAAATGAGGAAAAATAAAATTTTGAAAATGATCGTCTGATTAGTCTTTTAAGCCACCTCTACAAGTTGTTTGCCACCACTTTGCGAGCGACCAGGTAAATCTCGCAGAGAATAAAGTAGAAATTGACTATATGCTTTAAAAACTATATGAAGAATATTCCAAATGCGGTTTCACTATAAACATTGAATATCTGATAGTTAGAAGTGAAGCAAATGATCTTTACAAGAAGGCAAACGAAATTAAAGGAAAAGAAACTTTTAAATACCTGGGCGTAAAATGTACATCTGCTGGGGAAAGCAATAATGAATGGCTGGAGGGATATGGTTAAAACAAAGTTTGAGAATGGACACCAACTAAAAAAAAACAAGAAAAAGGGGAAAGCTGAAACACTCCTGGAAAAGAGATGTCGATAAAGCAGTGGCAAGCAGAGGCCTAACGCGACAAGATTCTTTGGATAGAAGACGATGGAAGCGAGCAATAATCACAATTAAAGATGATTCAATGTTACCTAAATTTTTAATATGGTTTTAGAATATTCTTTTAATAATTTACATACTTTGGAAAAAAAAATAGGGAGTGAATATCTAAATAACTTATTTTGGAACAATATAAGAGATGGTACCAGAACAGCCTGAGATAAATAAAAGAGTACGTTTAAACATACACATATCTAAATAACATAATCACAATTTTGGTACCCAACCAACACATTATCATCAACGGAAAAGAAATTAAACGAGTGGATACATATAAATATATGAGATATGATATTAGGATTTGCCAAACCATAACACCAAATATAACTAAACACATAAACTAAAATGAGAAGCGAAAACATAAGAAGAGCATGCAATATAGAAGACATAAATGGATGGGTGACATAACAAAAACAGGAGTGGAACGAACATATCAGTAGAATGGAAGACGATAGAATAGTACGAATAGCACGAGATAAGTCACCGAATGGACGAAGAAGTATTGGCAGACCAAGAAAAAGATGGTACGACAATTTAAACAATTTAGGAGGCTAATATTAAAGAAGAAACAGGCTTTAAAGCCTACATACTAGAAGGAAGAAGAAGAACAAGATAATAAAGGTATGTCTTGGATGGGCAGCATATGACACAGTCTAACTCATCCTAACAAAAGCTTCAGCCACTAAAATAAGAGTAACACATAGGAAAATGGAACGAGCCAAGAGAGGAATTGCTCCAAGAGACGTAAAAAAAATAAGATATCATTAACAGAACATCTAGAACCTAGAGGCTATTGAAGTGGGGGTCACTTGAAGATAAAAAAGAAGCGTTGAGCCACTACCAGCACGATGGTTGCAAGAAAAACTAGTTGCAAGCGATGCAGAATAACATTGAAAACAAGTGTAGAAGGCACATGTTCAGCAGCGGACGTTCGAGACTGGATGATGAACAAGTGTTTAACAATATGTTGCATTATTCTGCAATTTGTTGTGACAATTCTCTTATCTTATTAACTGCCATATTTTCTTCTGTAAAAAATTTATTATTTTTTTCATTCTATGTTATGTAAGACAATACCGTTACACCAAATTTATATTTTAAAAACGCGTCATTTTTTTAATGTAAACTATAAGATTAGGAGAGGGTTGGTAAAGAAACAGAACTAATCACCACTATACAAACCAGAAAACTGGAACACCTAGGCCACGTGATGAGGGGACCAAAATATGAAATTTTGAGACTGATAATACAGGGAAAGATTCAAGGAAGAAGATCTGTTCGCCGAAGGCAGAACTCATGGTTAAAGAATCTACGTGATTGGTACCAATGCAGATCGATTGATTTGTTTAGAGCAGCAAGTTCTAAAATAAAAATAGCCATTATGATTGCCAACCTCCGTAGGGAGACATCACTCTAAGAAGAAGATAAGATTACAGTTGTTATTGTTTTATTTCTAGTTCTTGTTCCCACCTTGGAGATTTCTTAAAATTTTCCTCCATTATAATGATCATTTAAAAATATGTTTTAGTTGATAAACTTTTTAATCCTTTTGTAGTTGTTCGGGGAACTAGAAAAGGAGACATAATTATAATAGTTATTGTATTCTTTGTCAACTCACTTGTGTATGTATCGGTAACTTCGTTTTATTCCTTTAAATACTTTTTTTATAAATAAAAAATAGAGATTTGGATTTTACTTCTTCTTTGGATGCAGTGTCTGTGTTCAAGTGTTTGTTATCTCTATGACAATGTCAATTAACATTCTTCGGTCGTTTGCTGTACGGAAAAGTTGCTATACATTTAGCCTGGTTCAACACTTACCTTCTATTGCATATCTTGCCTTCTACTTTTTCCTAGATAAACAGGCAAGGAATATGGTATTTACTCACCCTCATTCAATGTCCAAATTAGCTAACTTTTCTCGATTTGATGATATTTAGAAACTCTCGATATTTATTTAGCAATTTGAAGAATTTTTTATTGTTTTGGTGTATAGTGCAGGAATTTTTTAGCATTGATTCTCTGAGAGTAGCACCACGTCCCAAACGCCTGTATTTGATTTATTGTGTCCACTTTAGTTGTGCAATGTTTAGCAACCTTAAAGAAAACCTTGTTTGCCATTATGATTCTAGCCTCTACTTCTTTGTCGCATGTGATTTTATTTTTTAGCCAACTTCCCAAATATGTAAAGTGCGATATCAATTCAAAGTCTGTCCGCTAATCGTTATAGGTGTTATAGCAACATAAATTTTGCCTACAGCCAACCATTTTGTATTTTCTTGCCCCACATTTTCTTTCCAGTAGAAACTTTAAATCTTCGATATTTTCCGCAATAACGCGCTTGCCATCAGCGTATCCTATATTGTTTATGAAATCTCCTCCTATTCTTATAACTACGTTCTTATCTTCAGCGCCTCTTGAAAAATACTACTTGATCTTACTGCTTACCTAAAATTAATAAACGTATTCTTTCGCCCTGTATGACCAGTGGAACCGGTACAGAAAGTGCGTTTCTAAAATCGAATTGGCACGATGTGTACGAAAAGGCAAAGAAGAACGAGAAGAAGAGGCTGTTCGATGTCGCGAACAAGCACTCCAGCTAGTCCGCGATATACCGTAACTCAATGCCGCCGGTAATAAGATAACTGTTCAGTGGGGCAACTTCTTTTATTTTCGATGTCCATCTTCGAGGCGACCTTCATCGCTTACCAGACCGAGAAATTCGACCTCAACTGGAAGCTTGTCTTCGCTAACGAAGTTGCCACATTGTGGAAGATTTCCGTAAAGTTTGAAATTGCTACATTTTCTGTATTGACGTCGAAACGCTACTATTTCTTGTTATTAAGAATGTTTCTTCTTAGATTATAATATTATTTTCATTTCTACATCCACATTTATTTGTCTTTCATAGTAGCGAAGCAATCCGACAACATTAAAACAGAGTGTTAGAAAATTTACATATCAACAATAGTTTTCGTAGAACAAGATCACTGAACGCACTAGGCTTAATTTAATTTCCTTGGAAATATGGGTAGAATATTATGGAAATATGCTGAAACAAGATCTTCTTCTTGATGTGCCTATTCGTTACGAATGTCGGCGATCATCATGGCAATCCTTATCTTATCTGCAGCAGCGCGGAAAAGCTGCACATATGTTGTACTGAACCAGATTCTGAGGTTCTTTAACCAAGATGTTCTTCTTCTTCCTGGTCCTGAAAGAAGATCGAGCATACTTAATTGATATTGGTTTTAATAATTAATTAATCCTTGAGAGGCGAAGAGTTACCTCCAGAAAGGAAACTGCATCTTTCAGCAATATAAACAAGATAAAGGCAACAGAAATGATGATTAGAATTACCAAATCCTTAGTGTAAGCAATTTAATATTTAGGATATTTAGGAAGATAATTAAAAGTCGAATTAAAGGTTAATATGGTTTAATTTTTATTATCTTATCTGATCTTATTATTATTATCCGGGTTTAGCCATACAAGCTCACATTCTCTATAAGGGAACCATTCACTTATCTCAGATATCTACGGCATCAAAAGGATTGCGCTCTAGTGAGTTTATTTCCATACTATCGAGACCTAGGTGACTTGATACGTCGGAGTATCCCAAAACTTTTCTTACGCATCTGGATATTGAGAGTAGCATCGATTTCTTTTATTATATTCCTAGCATCGTCCAATAACTTTCAGTAAGTTTTGGATTAATCTAAGAGTAATCTCTTGACTTCTTGTTTCTTCGTATAAAGGTTGCTGCTAGCGTACTAAGGCGTGTTATTCCACTATAACAGCCAAACTGGATTGCAGTTTATTTTTGTCTGCACAGCTACAAGTGTTACTGATAAAAGTTGAATAACTCGAAACACGTGTAGATCAATGGTGGCGTTCGCATTGAAAGAAAATGAAATTATCTATTTCTGAGTGCAGAAGATTGTGTTTTTAACGGTGAACTGTAAATTTATATGTTTTCGTCCAATAGCTTTCAGTAAGTTTTGGATTTGCGGTTCACCTATTTCGTTATCGAAGAGAATAAATATATAAATATAAATATATCTAATAAATTCAAACTCGGAAGGTCCAAAGAATGTTTCCTAAATCTTTACCACTGCAATGGTTAGCGTACAGAGGTGCCATATCTTTTTTGGTGGCCATAAACGAAAACGATTTAATAATATGATCTATTTATATCAGATCGAGTGTCTGGTGAAGCAGGGATGTTAAAATGGGTCATAACACTCTATTGATATCGATTTGAGCACGGTAAGTTTAACGAAAATTTGTCCTTGTATGCCATATATTTGGCCATTAAATTCAACAATGCGATAGCAGCTTTTGCTAAAAGATTTAATCGTTTACACATTTCATATAGCGCAGAGGATAGAAAACGATATTATTAAATCGTTTTCGTTCCTTGCCACCAAAGTAGATGGCACCTCTGTACGCTAACCACTGCAGTGGTAAAGATTAAGGAGACATTTGCTGGACTTTCCGAGTTTGAATTTGTGTCAGCCCGAGTGTCTGCTGAAGCTGGGATGCTGAAATGAGTCATCATAACACTCTATTGATACCGATTCGAGCACGAGAAATTTAACGAATTTGTACTCCTAGGCCAAATATTTGGAAAATAAATTCAACAAAGCGATAGCAACTTTAACAAAAAGATTTTATTTTTTTAACTATTTATTAAATACATTCTTGCATAAAGAGTATTTAATTTTTTTTCACGTAGCAATTGACAACGTCGCATGGGAGGTGTTCACGGAAATTAAGATAACACAAGCAGGCATTCAGGATACTTGATTTTCTTGCAACAAACTTGCGTGAGGAATCTGATCACCCAAATCTCTTGTTTTTGTTCAATGTATCTAGGTAACTCAACTAATCAGTTATGTGCATTATTTTGTATTTTCAGTATTGAACATAATATATATTATTTAAAGGACGAGGCAGTTCTCGGAGTAAGGATTTTGAAACACGCAAACAAATGTGACTTTAAAATTAATATAATTAAGTAATTTGTTTGCATTATTAGTTTGTTTAAAAAATAAATTGTAATAATATGTTAAAATAAATAAAATATATTAAAAAACAAGAATTACCCAATATGAAGAGTTGATGAATATTAAAAGTTTTGGGAACGAAAATAACACAGTACATACATAGTGCAAGAAAACTAGATGTATATAATAGAAGGAATTAAAATTTTGACTCCTCGCGATCAAAAACGAAAAAGTCTAAACACAAAATATTTGTATAAGAATTATTGTTTTAACCAAATTAGAAATTTAAAATATACAAATATGAGAAATATATATGATTACAATGCAATATTAATGTAATGTAATATTTCCAACGCAAAAAAACATAAAAGCGATTAAAACAGTTGAGTATGAACAATTTTAGTTTTTATGTTGTTTATAATAGTTTTGTTTTGTAACAATTTAGCAGTAAATTTACATGAGCAATACAAATATAAATAAAAGAACAGGAAAATAAAGAAAGTTCATCAATTGTTAAATAAGTGATACAGAGTTTCCTCTTACAGGAAAATCTAACAAAAAGTGTTATTAGCCCTAAATGAACATCAGTTGATTAAAAGTTTTTGTAAGAAAAAATACTTCGGAACTGATAGGTCCTCAAGGGACTAAAGAAAATAGATATTTAATAACTTCCACAGCTATGATCTATGGTCTCCTGGAGACTTGCATTAACGAATTCTGCGTAACTCATTATATTAAAAAGTTGTTGCGTAGGCGTTAATTAATAATCAATATTAATAAATGTTCTGCCTATTACCTACTTACCTATTAATAAATGTCTCAAAATTGAACGAAATCTTACCTGAAAAAAGAAAAAAAAAATTAATAGACATATTATGTTTGTATTTATAAATAGTAACAAGAACAGTAATTTCAATAAAATAACTTTTGTCCCAGTTCGCATTTCAATTTAATAAAATCTTTTGAGTCTTCACTCAACTAATTTTCAGGTGCCGTGAACTGAAGGATACGATATATCAAGGGATGTGTTAGAAAACACTTTATAATGAAAAACAGAAAAAGATATATAAGATACATGTCTAGATCATTTACATAAACGTGTAATATATTTAAAAAACGAGGCAATTCTAGATATACCACTTAGATTCAACGATGAAGAAATTTAAGTTTTCACTGAACTAAATAGAGAACTAAGGGGATACCTAATTATAGACTCCTAGAATCCGGGAGGACTATGAAGAAATGCAAAATTTATTGGATGAGATCATCCAATAAATCCAAAAAACAAAACTAGAAATGGATATCACAGCGATCAATTAACAAAACTCACAAAAAAAACCAACATAAAATTCCCAGGATATGATATCTACACGAACATTGACAGAGCAAACTCAGGAGGAATAGCCATCCTAGTTAAAAAAAGGAATAAACCATAGCATCCAACAAACACCATCACTAAATACTATAGAATACCAATCTATAATCATAGAAGAGCTAAACGACAGATTCCCAAATTGGAATGAGAGCTACAAATATAAACGGAAGAATACTAAACATCTATATTGAACATAGAGAAGATACCTTAGTCATTGGGCTCATCGAACCAATACACTACTAGCGCAGAAATATCCTACCCAGCTATCTGGACTTAGTAGTTGCCAAAAATCTAGCACTACAAACAGAAATATACTCGTTATAACTCGTTATAGACGCAGGAACGGGAAACCACAATGCCATACTTCTAAAAATAAGAACTTAAGAAGTGAAACACCTAACAATAAGGAAAAAGAAAAAACTAATGGGGCAAACTACAAGAGACTAGTGAGTGAAGTGAAGGAATTGGAATTATCCCAATATTCGAAAATCCATACGAATTAGAAGAAACAATCCAATTTAAAAAATATTATAAAAGAAGCTTTAAGAAACAGCACCAGAGAACAGGAACATAGGATCCATATGAGTGGGTTAAAGAAATAAATTATGAACTAAGAGAAATGATAAGAAAAAAGAACAAAGCCAGAAAAAGAGTAAGAAGAACAATAATCCAGGAAGACAGAAACAGGGCAAATCGACTAAATCGACAAGTCAAACAGGCACTAATAGAACTCAGAAGTCAATAATATGGAAAAAACATGAAAGGAATATGGAGGCTACTAAGAGTTTAAGAAGTGATAGAAAACTAATTCCACCGCTCTACGGAGAAAACGAAATCCTGACTGCGTCAAAGAAAAAGCACAGGTGATGGGAGGATGACTCTCGAGAGGGTGTACATTAAATCACTGAAATCAAGATATTGACTTTATAGAAGCAGTCAAAGAACCACAAGCAGAAATATTTAAAAACAAATCACCCCAATATTATCTACGGAAATAAGCGAGTTAATCATAAATGCTACCCCAAAAAAAAGCACCTGAACTGGACGATATAATAAACAGGGCTGTAAAGTATCTCCCAATTAAAGCCATTGTTTATCTAACACATATACCGGATGTTTATGGATATATATATATATATATATATATATATATATATATATATATATATATATATATATATATATATATATATATTAAAGTTGACAGCCTTTAAGCGACGTGTTCATAAACATTTGAGACTAGAACAATAAACACAGTTTGTAATGATAATTAAAAATGTTAATTGAAGATAAGAGTGAATACATGTAAAAGGTGTAAATGGAACATATTTCCGAGTGACCACTAAATAGACAGACACGATACACCCAGGTCCACTCTTCGCAAATGAATGAGCTTTCATCACGTGAACACAAATATCAAATTAAAGAGTAATTATACCGTTTGGCTACTGCTCTCTGCTCTGTTCACGGTTTTTTATATAAATAATATGCTGAATTTTACACTAACCCAATTTTCCTCCTTGAAATTACCGTAATTCAGAAGTTGTATTTTCACTCAACGGCGATGCCAGCGGATTATAATTAGTGTTCGCAGTTGCAGTGGATGGTTTCGTGTCAGCTTCTGCTCATGACTTCTACAGGGTGAAGAATGTTGATCAGCATGCTTCTTAAATATTTATCCTATAAATACAATTCCCGCTAAGGAAACAATAATAAATACAGTTTCTATCTGCTGTTACAGAACTCGTGTTAATATAGTTTCTGTTCCACTTCCTTGTTCATGACGTTCATCTAGTCCAACCGCTTTACTTTTCTGTTGCTTAGTGCTTGAGCAACTTGCAACTTCGATAGCGTAGTTACTGCCTCTTTTGGTCATACTAGTTATGTATCAAACTCTTACGTTTAATAATGTTATAACATTTTTCTTCCAACACATTATATCTTTTTGTATAGAATATTTTATTGTTTTTATCTCAAATATAGCTAATGTGATAATGTGATCGTTTACATTTACATTTTTGCCCTATGTTTAGCTATTTTGTGTATCTTTGTACTGTTTCCTTTGAAATAGAAAAAGCCCCTTGCGTTATCGAAAAATTCCAAAATCTCTAAAATAGTAATGTCTGGAACGTCAGAAAATGTATACAAACACACGAGGTTGACAGTTTAAATAACAGTAATATTTGATTTTTTGAAGTTGTTGTGTTTCTCTTCCATATTTTGGTGTTGTTATGCATCTCACTCTAATGTCCCATAAAAGCAACTTCGGTTTTTGTCCGTTACTATTAGTTGTTAGTCCTTACATTTCCTTGTATGTATTTTTTCGCCGTTTGTCCTTTCTACTTCTTCTCGTGAATGTAATTAATTTGATATTCTTAAACACTTTCTGCGATAATATCGAGTTCCATATATTTTGTCTTCTTTTTCTGTTCTATTTTCTGTTTTAGCTAATTTAATTATCGCCACTTTATTATCGTAAAAATCTTTTTCCTATACCAGCCAACACTTGCAGACAATACTTGCAATAATAGCAACATATAGAATACATATCACTGCAGCAGCAGGCAATTTTAAATTTCCAAGACTTGATGTAACATTTTAAAAATATTAACAATTTTAGTTTATGACGAATTTCCTTATCTCGTACAAAGTTTTATACAGAATGGTCCACTCGATTATGTATATCTGTGAAAGCTGCGTGTAATTCTCTCCTCCCATGTCGAAATTTGTTGATCACTGATGGATGATTGTATATTGGTTATGCATATGTATGCAATGGAATTTTGCGATTTATGTTTCATAATGAGTCAAATCAAATCTGTAAACTTCCCTAATATACTAGGAGAAATTAGGACAACGCGTATTCCTTATTTGCCTTTTTCATATTATGTGATCTTACCGCTACTTCTATTCTTAGACACGATTTGTAAGGCGAGCACATTTTCTGCGAATAATAATGCTGACGATTTATGCTACCGCTTGTCTAATATTTCACACAATCAAGATCTGCAATATAAATAAGTCAGGGTGTATTTTAATAGTGGAATGAATGCATTGAATATAACTTTTTCACACCCACTTTCCAACATTTATTAGTTATTTAGCAGGAGTGGTTCAAAGGTCCATACATCTAATATTTTTTCCTATACGTTTGTAATAATTATGGATGAACTAGATAGTTCAGGGGCCGTTAGATAAAGCATACGTTGTATAGACCAGGGCGGATCTCTGAAAAAACGACTAAATTGGGATGTGAGAGGTGGCATTCAGACTTTTGCAGAAATATTTAGGTGATAACTTCAGTAATAATAATTAACGTATTCTCCCTCCCAAATAGGTCGGAAACATTAATAAAAGATTAATATATTTCAAAATTAATAAAAACATAGATTTTTTCTACTTTCCTTACTAACAACTTTTTAAAAAATATTTTGGAGAAATGGCGGTAAATTGGTAATGAAATAAAATGGCGACAATTAAATTTAATCTAAGATACAGCTGAACAATAAACAAAAAGGGGGGAAACAGCCTTTTCTTATTCAATCTTTTTCAAGCACTTAGATTGCACATCATACATTCATAATTCGTCTGGAAAATCTGTGTAACATAATAAAACAGTACACCAAATTTCATTAAAATCGATTTAATAGATTTCCTATAATAATTTTGCAATCTAATTTTTTTACATTGATTTTTTTTTAATCTTGCACCACAAAACCTAGACCATATAGAAGTTTGTCTGTCAATCTTTTAACTTCTCGTTCTGAAGCTATTTTCTTGTGGCATTTTAAAGTAATTAATATTTAAATGGGAATAAGCCACAATTAAAGGTTAGCGTTAGTTTATTGACGTTTCAATTTTCACGTCCGAAATCTTTCTCAAAATACAAACATAATAACTTATGTTATGCCACATAATGATAGAAAACGTACTAAATAAAATGAGTAATACCACTTAACACTTCATGTGATACATAAAGACTAACAAATTTTACTACTATCACTATCATCCAATTCGAAAAACCGTCTTATCGGTGCAGTTTCGTCAATATAAGCCTTATCTGTATTAATGAAATTATAATGAGTTTGGATTGTACACAATTAAATCAACATTAAGAAATGAAGATTGACAGCTTTTACCAGGAAACATATTTAAATTTTACTTGAAACCGGGCCTTTTATACTATTATCGGTTAACCCTGGATGTTGGAGTCGGTATTAATTGAAGTCAACCATTTATCGCTAAAGAAACTTTACCGATACGTAAAAGTAGCCGCGTCGCTTCAAACGATATTTTTGAGAGAACCGTTTGTTTTACACTGTTCAGAATTGTCTCAGCTATATTTTTTATATGAAATATTTTTTTTACAACGCACAGATTTTTGGTAAATCGATTTTTTCCGTTTTTCCCCCACGAAACGGGAAAAATCGATGGTTTTAGTAATCGAGCATGTTAATTTACTTTATTAATGTTTCCAGCCTATTTGAGAGGGAGGATAAGTCAATTATTACCTATTATTGAAGTTATCATTTAACTGTGTCTGCAAAAATCCGAATCTCTAACGTCCACCAGATTTTTTTATAATATATCCTATCAAAAATAATTATTTATATTACATATGTTCACAGTGTCTATAGTATGTGTTAAGTACCTATATCTTTGGTTTATAGTTATAAATTTCATTTTCTTGTAACAGTTTATTTTTTTCATAATTTCTACAACATTTCTTCACTTTATTTCACTTCTCGTTTTTTTTTAGTTCTGGTTCTGAATCTTAAATGTTTATAAACTTGATTTTGTTATCTTCTATGTGTAAACTTCACTGCATACTGTCTATTTCTATCTTCTATGTTTATTTTTTTTAATTCTAAACCTCATTTATTACATTTATTGTATTATTTACTAGTTTATATAAGTATATTGCCAATGGTACATTTTTTATGGTGTCCTCAGAATACTAGATATACCTGAACAATTTAATTGATTTTAATTACTTCATTATTGTATTCATTCGTATAAATCGCGCTAACATTTAAACAGGTGTTTACTATGGACACCTTCTCCATCTTTGTATGTTCTGAGATATTTCTTAAGTAATAACACCGAATTTAAAATGAGTAGTATGTAGTTCTAATTAAAATGTAGTTTCGTAGCAAATGGATTAGCATTTTAATGAACGCATGAAGATATTCAAACATACCGGTCCTGCTGACAGCAGAGTGAGGCTTAGTAGTTGCAGTTGCGAATTACGAATTGAAAACCATTCAACGATAACATAAATCTCACTGCCATTGCCGTATCTATCTGAAAAAAAAAAGCGGTGTTCCGGCTGCATTCCGGATCAATTTACCGCCTTTGCACTTCTGTTCCATATAATTTCATCTAATTTATTTGAGGAATTTGCATTAGAAAAATGAACTAAAAAGCCAACCGTACAAATTACCGATTCAACAAGTTAATTTAGTAGGCGTGCTCATGCAATGCTATTACCAGGTTCGAGCGAAAAGTACTATGTCGTTATATGAGTTAAAATGTTTCTGTTACTTATCTCACTATATTATATATGTGTATTTAAGGATACTCTCTAAAGTATATTGATATTTCCAAAATCAGCTAGACAAGAGCCCTTATTGGTAATACTTTTTAAAACAGGATTAGTGTAAAATAAAAAAAACGTCTGGTGTGTGTATACTTTTTTGATATCAACTATTTTTATACTTTTGAATTAATTAATTTGATCTTATTTATTTCAGAATTTTTTTTAGTTTTTAAAACCCCTTACGGTTAGTTGACTAAGTAAATAGATATTCAATATTTGCACAAATATACTAGTGAGTTCTAATTACATATTTTGTTTATGATACAACGAGACATGCACGTGCGTATGCCATGGAAGAAAAATTAAAGGAAAATGCACGGTGTTCCACGTGGTCAACATATAGAATACGGATTCCTTTACGTCTTTACATTATAACAGTGTTTTCAATGCTGATCTAAAACAGCACATTCAACGGTTAAACCGAAAAAATTGTCGTCTTAAACGACAACTTACAGGTTATACCATTCGACAAAATCATAAGAGATGGTATATACAGACAATACTGGCTATCACGGATATATCAGAGAAGAATAAGACCTAGAACAAGGTGGATGAACAGCACTGTAAGTAGAATGTAGGTCTTCTTCTTCAAGTTCCACTCCTATCGGAGATTGGAAATCATTCTGGCAATTATAATTTTATTGGTTACTCGCCTGAATAGTTCAATTGAAGTGCATCCAAACCATTCACGGAGATTGCGTAGCCACGATATTTTACGTCTTGTGGGTACATGTAGAATGTAGGTATATCTTTGTTTTTAGACCATTTTCAGAAAATTTTATTTTCTTAAAATAAGTGTTTAAAGTATTTTTTACCTAAGAAGACCGCTTTGCAATTAAATGCTGGTAACTTTACTACTAACGGACCAGATAAGCGGTGATATATTTTACACTACCTTTATGAATAACATTGTACTGCTCTGTTGTTTCAATCAGTACTGCTCAACAAGTTATCGTTTATTGGTTTTAATTTTTATTTCAATAGTACGAGTACGAAATATTTATTTAAACAGTGAATTTATTACATGTTATTTTTTTAAATTTTTTCTGACGTGTCGTATAATGTAGGTTTACCCAATAATCACAGTTATGCTTTACAAGAACTAATTATTTGAAAAATAAGGAGTACCATGCGTCATAATAATTGTAATCTGTTTATATACACTTCAAAAAATTGTTTAAAATTTTAGTAATGAATTTCTTAAATCCACGCAATTATTGAAACATGATACATAGTATTTAAAAATATTTTTCTGTTAACGACACTGTTATCGACAAAGTAGATCAAATTCAAACTTGTCATTATATTACACTTCTGTTTATCGTTAACAATTAATTGATGGTCGTGGGTTTTATTGTTGATATTTAATAATTTAGAAAAATAAGCAGCAAAACTCATATTTAAAACATGCCAACGGTTTTTACAATCACAATCAATGCAGTGTTTATACTTGTTTAGCATTGGCTGTTAAATAATTTGTGTTCGATTATTTCGTCTGTTGTACAACCCCCGTAGGGTACCCCCTTTTTAGGGTATAGTAGTTGTATATAGTTGTATAAGTACCTATTTTTTATAGTAGTGTAGTAAAGCGGTACTTTACAGTAAAATAAGTAATTTGGAAGAAAATAAAATACAGTCGAACCCCCTCTGTGGCTCAGTGGTAAGAGCGCCTACCTTTAAACCTAAAGGTCGTGAGTTCGAATCTCATCTGGGTGGAGAAATTTTCATTTATTAAAAATTAATGAATGAAAATAATTTCTATCCTTATGCGATCGGTACTCACCGGAAGGACCGCAGACGTTCGGATACACGCAAGCACACAAACACACACACTACACTATTTACCTGACTGTACCATGCCAATGATCTTAGTTGTCGAGGCATTAACTCAATACTAATAAAAAAATACAGTCGAAACGAAACGTAGAGTGTTATCTCCAGAAAAAACGGCGTTTAGTTCTGAAAGTCAAAAGTTATTTCAATTTGGAAAAAAAATAATATAGGTCCATTGACATCTCTTATGGCAGTTCATAAACGCACATGCGATGCTTACAGTATCTCAAAGAGGAAATTCCGAAGAATTAATAACATGAGTGAGCATGAAATAAATAAAGCAAGCAAGAGAAGTCGTCGACAAATTTGTTACTGACCAAATGTCTCTTAAACATGGCCATGAAGTTCTTCGACTTTCGCTCTACCATTGCCACTAATACAGATGAACAGATGAAGCTAGCGTTCTTAGTTTATGGAATATGTAATCGCTAGAACAAATAAAGGTAGAACAATAGCAAACTTGTATTAGACATCATCATCATTAATCAGCCAATCGCGTCCACTGCTGGACATAAGCCTCTCTCAGTTCTTTCCAGTGTTCTCTACACTGGGCCGCTTGTAGCCAGTTTCCCGCTACACGTTTTATATCATCGGTCCATCTAGTCGGTGGTCGTCCTCGGCTTCTTTGATACTTATACTTATATTATACTTATATACTTCTTTCATACTGTGCCCTGCCCAGTTCCACTTAAGCGTCGTGGTTCTTTCGATGACGTCTTGAACTCCTGATCTTTGCCTGATTTGTTGGTTTGTTATGTGGTCTCGAAGGTTCACGTTCGCAGATTGTTGCGTGAGTGTTCTTTGCTCCATAAGTTTGTACAGGTAAAACACATTGGTTATAAACCTTTCGATTGAGACACATGGGAATTGAACTTTTTAGAATATGGCTTAATTTGCCAAATGCTGCCCATGTTAGGCTTATTCGCCTCTGTATTTCATGTGTTTGATTGTCTCTGCTATTTTGATTTCGTGTCCCAGATATTTGTCAGTGTCTGTTTGTTGTATGGTATTATTATCAATAGTTATATTTCCGTATTAGACATACGGAAGACATAATCGTTCAGTCTTTTCAAACCGAGCGAGTTATAGATGAGGTCCGGCCTCTAATTATTCGGATAGACAATTCAGATAGTGACGACTCTGATAGAGAAATATCAGACAGTGGATAGCACAACTCGTTTGCTAAAAAGAAGTAACAAAAAAGTGTTTCGGGAATTCAATTCGGACTTTGTGGTGTGTTTTAGTTAAACGATAAAGTATCTTCGGTCTAATTACTGGACTGAATACTGTCAATTGTTTTGGTATTAATTACTGGACTACACGTGTTTAAACCTTTTGTTTTGCTGAAAACTCAAAAGTGTGTTAGTGCCAATTTGTTTCAAGGTTATATTTAATAAAATGTCTGCAAAACGTAAAGTCTTGGATGTATTTTATTCAAATTTGGACATACCAGCAACTTAGCAAGTATTTTCCAATTTTACTGCATGCACAGCCATTCGTATAATTTTCACTCTATGAAAAATAGAGATTTATAGAGACCTTGATGAACATTTGATGTCGACAAATAATTTCGAGTATTCGAAATATTCCGTCCCACTTATTTTAACACGTCCTGTGTATACATATTATATTCATTTTATTTGCCTTTGATACAGTAAAATCCAATATTATTACTAAACATAAAATACAGGAAATTAAATATTTTTACTTTTCAAGTGATCGGAATTAAATATTAACGCCCCACTGTTTGAGGCCCACCGATCATATCTTAATTGCATATCGGCCGTCATAGGGTAAAGGGACTTTATTAACTTAATGTGTCAAATCATTGACATCCTGCTTCTTAACAACTATTCTTTATTTAGAAAAAGGAGTATCAAGAAAGAAAAGCAATTATTTAACCTGCAATGAACGCGTATATCGGTTGTAAAAGTGTCTGAAAAGGATTGCACATTCCGATGAACACTCGTATGATGAAAGAGTGCACATTTTAATTCCACAATTCCGAAGTTGGATATCAATTAACGGCTTGAGAAACTATTAATTAAACGTTCAGACATAACGTTAAATACAGCGAGAGGAAAGATAAATTAGAGGTTTAAAAAATTGTAATTCTTCCTTGTATGAGTATGTTTTAATTGCATATATTAAAACCAGTTTATTAATTTAAAGTTTCAGGTATAAAGGAAGTAAGTTTAGAAAAATTTAATTTCCTTATGAAATACAAACGAAAGTAGTTAACCATTACCTTTTCGTCATATTTTTCATTCGGTACAAAGGTGATGAAGACAGGAAGAAATAACGCAAGAATAAAGTCAAATGTGAAAAAAATCATGATAGAAATGTACGATGGAGTATTGTACTTAAGGTTATTTTTCTTTCATTGCCTGGCTCAGAAGACGTTGTCGATACATGATCTTTCAAATGTAAAGCCTTTTGGTTCTTCTTGTAATATTGTACGTTAACTCAGTTTATTTGGTAACCGCGTATGTTGTTAGCTTTAGTTTTGTGTTTAGTAATTTAATGAACCTATTGATTCTTGAATCTCCTCTTTCTCCTTTTTAAAAAAGGAAATTAAAATATTCTATCGACATTCTTCCGTTGTAAGCACTTTCTATAAGGAGTTTTAAATAATCCATTTATGTCTTCTTATTAATGTGTTTTATTTTTATTAGTTCTTTTATCGCTTACAGTTATCTTCTGATCATTTTCCTAGTTCTTTCTAGACTCTGTAGAAGGTGTGTTAGAAATCATCATCAAACTTTGCCAACTGTATGTCCGCTGTTAACCCAAGTCACGTCAAGGTAGTAAATTTTGTCACACGATATTCCCGAATTAAGGGAAGATAATTACAACGTCATGATAATAATTTTCTTCTTATAAAATGAAATTCGGGCATCGTTTTATATATCGAAAGTTACGATCATATAATGTCTTTCACAAGGATCCACGGCTATTGATGAAAACTATGGACCTATACTACTATACTATACTACAATAAAAATAAAACAGATTTTTGTTAATAATTATGATTCACTTGCTTTACAATAAAGAGATTACTGAAAATACTTACATACGTTTTATTTTATTATTCTTTATTATATCGGTTATTAACCCTATGTTAATAATAATAATAAATCATTCATTATCTCTATATTTTGTCATTAAAGCACCCACTTTATAAATATTTGTCACCTTTAGGTTTTCACTATCCCTCTAGATTATTTTTCAATCAGGTTTGAACCTTAAGTTTCCCTCTTAGTTTAAAGCCCTCTGGCAGACATCCCAGTCGGGGTTTTTAGTGGGTCCAAAAGGGTGGACAAAGTTTGTCGAAGTGAAGATACTTAGGTCACCCGAGCTGATCCTCACACATTGCCCTATCATCATGGTGACGGTTCTGTTCAGGAGAATTAAAGAAATAAACTGCCACGTTCCAAATCTATTTGACAGAGAATAATTCAATCAGACAGAATAAAATAATTCAATCCCAAAAAAAATAATTAAACAACCACACCGCCGAAATTGTGAAATTTCCCAAAGGTTGATAGTCTAAAATTTGAGTCTTGACAATAAATTACTCTCTTCAATTGATTGGACTGTAGCTGTTCCAACTCTCTGGGTGGTGGTTATTCGGGATCATCAATCAGAGAATTATCTCCTTCATAATTTCTCACTCTATGGTCTTCATATTTATGGTCGTTAAATCCCTATAACAAAGTTTTATTAAAAGCAATGTTTTGATATGCCGTGTGACTATTATACAGATCATCGAACCTTCGGCACATCGGCTATTTATTAGCTTTTCTCCAATATCTGATAGACCTCTTATTTTGGCCTGTAAACCCAGGGCTCTTGTATCGAAGCTATATTAAACCTTCTCATAGCAACAGTAATTTCTGCCGAAGCTGCTTTACTATACTTAAGCTTCGCTTTCAGGATTCTGATTGGAGCTACCGAGGCCTTTGCTGATTTTGAAGTATATATTTACAAGTCTGTAATACGCCGTAAAGTGAGGAGCCCCTCAATGCTTTGTAGGAGACCTCGTCGATCGTGTAGACTAGGATTTGTGCGTTCTCTATCTTCTAATGTTTCAACAACCATATTCCATCGTAAGGTCTTACATTTTGTTTCCTTAGACATGTCCTAATAATTGCTTCATTGATATCTTTCTCGAGAATGTGGGTGAGAACCATGGAGGGCTTGGGCATATTATTAGAATCGAGATTTAAGTCTGCCCCCTCCCACGGACCCTTTATGGTCCTCACCTTCTTAACAATTTATTTTTCCGTATACTCCTTAGCACAGTTTACCCACATTATCAGATGTTTTGTGGAGTTGCAGAAGTTATTCAAATAGGAACCTCATCCACTGTTTGTTCCATTTGTGGAACAAGCAGTGGATCCTACAATGCTTTTATCGATAAGGCTTTTCATAAGTGGTTCAAAGAAAAACGTTTACCCACCAATACGATTTCTTGATAGAGAACATAGAATATGGATATATCTATGCAGCTGGATATATCTATCCAGCAATCTAGGAGATGCCTTACAAATAAAAACTCAAATATGTATTAAAACTACTTTAAGATGTTTTTACCCATTATTTAAAAATATTTCTTTGACAAATTAACTTTTAAACGTGGTATTATCAGGAAACACGTAAATACATCCTATCACTAGTATCTGAATTAATAATAATACGCGAATATTGGTGAAATAGATAGGTAGGGTGATAAAGCGATATGCGGTACAAAGTCCATCGACACCCTAAACGATGCTATTCGTAATGTAACTCTCGGTTAATTAACCAACATTAATGGATCTGGAGAGTAGATTTAATAACCATTTATACGCGCTACCGAATTAATTCCCTATATTAGTGGCTATTATTTATTAACACATGTTAATCAGTCAATCGTTAAGGCTGTAGAACGCACTGTAGCCATCTGGCAACGGAATCAATAGACCAAATTATCGCCAATATGACAGATATTCCAATGCGCTTCTAGTCGATCAAACTAAAAAATTAACGTGTTTACCAAGAATTCAAGCTGACTATCACATGAAAACGTATTTTTGTAAAAGGTATTAAATACTAAAATGCCCTTTTTGCTTCCTAGCTAATAAAATAACCAATATGCAGTTGAAAAACTGCAAACCATAACACTAGAAAAAACTAACAGTATATCCGAAGGATGTAATTGACAATAAATTGGAATTGAAAATCACTGTAATAACGGAAATATCCACAAACCTATGCCGAATGAGAAACAACGTTAAAACACTAAAACTAGTTGAGATACCACCACATTTTCGAACTGAAACGTGGAAATATGAATTATAGTGTAAATATATTATTTGCTTTTACTTTTAAACAAATATAATGACTAAAAGTTAAAAATGAAACAACAGCTTCGGAAAATTATTTACAGCACCTTTCTGAAAATAAAATTTTTAAAACAACAGACAAACTATGAATATTTATTTATTCTCAAACTTCTGCACTACAGGGTTACGCAATTGAACTGTTACCTATTCAAACGACCATAATTTTTTTGTGTGAAATTATTTTTTATTGATTTACATGACAACAATGTGTGAAAATAACAAAATTTCAGAATTTAGCTCGATGTGGCCACCTTTTGCCTTGACTATGGCCTTCAAACGATCAAAAAACGAGTTGCATGCTGCACGAATGTGATCTTCCGTTATTTTGGCCAATTCATGTATAAGTGCTTTCTTCAGCGCATCCATACTGGCATATTTTGTAGTCCTCACCTTGCTCTCAAAAATGGACCAGATGGAATAGTCCATCGGATTTGCGTCTGGCGAATTCGAAAGCCATTGTGTGGATGAAATAAAGTGTGGAACATGGTTTCTTAACCATTCTTGGTTCACACTAGCTTTATGAGATGGTGCCGAGGCTTGGTAAAACGTCCATGGTCTACAACCGAAAGGTTTGCGTGCCCACGGCTCTAAGGCAGCTTCTAAAACATTTTTCCGATAATAAGTTGCATTACCTTTGACACGAGATTCAATAAAAAACGATTGGAAAGCGTCCATCGGCAGTTACAGCTGCCCATACCATTACTTGAGATGGGAATTTATTTCGGGTGGCCGTTCGTAAGCTCAAACTTTCGTAGGTGCGTTCGGTCAAGTAAACATGATCATTTTGAAAGTTTATGAACTGCTCAATAGGAAAATTTTTCTCATCAGGGAACACTATGTTCGGAAATTGGCCACTTTCGCGCAGGCGTAACATCTCCGTTGCTCTTTTAAGCCGAACTTTTTTTTGCTTTAGTGTAAGATTATGTGCTTTTTGGAACTTGTAAGGCTTGACCTTGAGCTCCGTTTTCAATATTCTTTTCATGCTTCGCTTGGATATTTTCAGTTCTTTAGCCATTTGATTACCACTACGACATGGATTTCGTTTAACTCAAGCCTTCACTTTCCATACCATTTCAGGTGATGTTGCTGTTTTTTTTTTCGTCCACCACCATAGCGTTTGGCAATGCTACCAGTATCACTATAACGAGTTATAGTTATAGATTGTATGTATAAAACTTAAATGCAAATGCTTTTGACGGTTTATAAACAATATACTGAAGTGTTATCAGACCAACTTTGACATAGCTCTCATTATCGATTTGGATATATCGATGTGAAGTTGGTAACAGTTCAATTGCGTAACCCTGTATATTAAAAAATCACAAATTCTTTTGAATCCTTTATTACGTTCCATCTTTGAGAGCGATGTTCGAAGAAAAAAAAAACCACAAACAATTCTACATAGACTTTTAATTAACCTGATATTTAAATCCATCCTAAGCAAACTGTTGAACGTGTTGGTTTCGCATTTTTTGTTTGAAACAACAAATTATGTTGAGAAATATCGAATTCTTCACTGTGGTTCTATTTTTACAAATAGTTGTCCTATAGAAAGCACTAAATTGGTGTGTCTCTAATCTTTAAAGATCTATTTTCTTTTACCAGGAGTATTAGCAGTGAAAGATAGAGGTCAAAACATAAAAAGATTCAGAAGACATCAAGAATCCATTACTTTTTTATTCATTCATGCTTTTTAAAAAATATTCCCCATTTTAACTAACTATAATAAAGTACATTCCTCGTTGATCACACGGCTAAAACTTAACCATGGCCTCTTTCCGGAGCATGTTCATAGGATTGGAATCTATGAAAGTCCCTTCTGTCCATGTAATAATAAAGCTATCAAACATTTGAACCATGTAATTTTCAATTGTCTTAATCATAGGGAACAGAGTCGGAACCTATACTTTAAATCGAATAGGTTAAATCGATCTCAGCAGTAGCCTACCAGTTAACATCAGGAATCTGGTATCTTATTTTGACAAATCTATATATAATATTTTAATTAAGTTTGTAAAGGATTCTAAGATAAAAATTTAAACATCTTTATAAGAAAGTTATTTGGCAAAAAGAAATCTCTCCCTCTACACACAGACAAATTTTAATCTAAATGTGTAGACAAAAATTTAAACAGTTTGAACAAATTCAATTTTTAAAACAAACATTACGTAATGAAATGTTACTCAAAAGTGAAAACAAGTTACTACTTTAATTTGATTATAAACATTTAGTTTAGAAACGAAACAAAACATTGGATGTTTTAAATTAAGAGATCTGATAAAAAACACGTGCTAACTAATTCTAATCTCAAAAAAGTTTGTCGTTTGTTAACCTTTGGTTCCGCTAAATTTTGCGTTTCGTGTAAACTAAAATGGTCCACGTAGGAGTTTTTGTGATAGTGCTGTATAAATAGGACTTTAACATGTTATTATGGAGATTATTACGTAGTAAAGTGGGCGGAAAGTTGTGTTTAGCTATCAGGTTTTGCCACCGTTCCTGGAAACCTTGACAATGAGAATATGATTAAAATACCAATAGGTTCATAAGAGATTTATAATTATAAAGAGCAATATCGTCAATAGAAATTTGGAATTATTGTATGTTACGATAACGATTTTAGATATGTAATTTACAATAAGATGTATTGTGGTATATAACTTTGTAGTGTAGTTGAGTGAAAGAATTTTTACAAATTGTGCTCAGATGTCTTTCTTCTTCTTTGAAAATAATACCTCTACCCTTATACTGTTTCAGAATAAAACTTGTTATAGTAATAAAAATGTTAGAGCACGTTGCTCAATTAATGACATAAGTATCTATATAAGTTTGTGAATACTAGTTACATAGTACCATAGTATCTATAGTTTTTAATTAATACATTCATTTAGTTATCGGCATACATCTACCAGTACATGTTCTTAAGAATTAATCTTAAGGATTAAACTGTTCTTCTTTAAGTCAATATGTAACATCTAATAAAAAAACTCTTCTGGTATAAAGCAGTTTGTGACATTTAATAATATGACATAAATTGGTGAATAATAAATTGATTGGTGCCAAACCATAAAGTTGTAAGTGCCACTCGAGCTGAAATACATTTTATATGATTAAAACGTTGTAAATGCCGACCTTTATTTGCATCTTGAATACTATGAAAGAGAAAGTCATAACATTGTATGTGAATTGTCAATTACTACAAAAAAAATGGCCGACGAAGGACTTGAGTGTGTACCTGTAGCTTCCAAAAAATGTAGTTTAAATACATCGAAAAGAAAGAAAAATTATTATAATCTTCATTCTAATATTTCTTTTAAGATCCCACGAGATGACACATGCTTAACAAGTGACTCACTTAAAGTCGAAATAGACACAGCTCTAACACAAGAAGTAAAAACTGATGCTAAGCAAAGACTGGAAATTCACTACAGGCAAGCTGAGAGCGAAAGACAACAAATGTTGGCATAGAATCCAGAGGAAGTTATTCAGATACTCGAATGTTTAAATTTGAGCTCTAGTAACAGATGTATCTTTCAACATTATCTCTATACGCATAATGCATAACCAAATGCACTATATCCGTCAACTTGCCTGGGTTAATATGGGTATTCATTTGGAAGACAAACGAAGGAGCATCATGTACCTCTGGAATGAAACCGTTAACGACATAGTTTCTTACATGTACAGTTGGTTTAACAGTTGCGAAATAAGACTCACTTTAGATAAGCAGAAGCTAATCCAATGGTCAGATAATTGTGGTGGTCGAAATAAGAACCAGGCTATACTTATTATGTATGTATCTCGTTTTGAGTGCAAATCGTTTCTTTTCAGAACTTACTCATAAATTTCCTGAGAAAGAACACCTTTCTCGCGTGTGATCGTGACTTTCCATTATCGAGAAGGCAAAAAAAAATATGCCATGCCGCTTATACCAAAAGACGTCATTGAAATTATTGATAGTGCTGGAAAGAACAATCGGTTCTTAGTAGTCAATACTATAACATTTTTAGACTGGATAAATCTTGCTAAATTCATGACAAACACTAAATAGTTGCAGATGTCTTTGGCTGCTTTGATTCGAGGAATGTCTGACAACTTTGGTGAAGTTTATATAAACAAAAGTTATGGGGATTTTGCTCCATGCTTAAAATTTCAGTGAGCAAATCTGGAATCACTAAGGCAAGTTTTTAAGAAGATGAAGAAAATCCCTGTGCTATTTTCTACTGAAAAAAGAAAGATATCCAATCCATTGTATCATATTTAGCAGGGGAAGCAAAACTTTATACGTAAACAACTTTTTACAAAATCATGTACTTGAAATTTTAAAGTTTTAAAGTTACCTAAGTAAATATACAAATCTTTACAGAGAAGTAAATACTTAGTCCATGGTATTGGTATATTTTATTTTATTAATAAATAATTCAGTTTTATCCGAAAGGATTACAATATTTCAAATTGTTTTTTCGGTCCAGTCCAAAAATCCTAATATTTTGATGAGCTACCCCAGTTTAAAAAACTGAAGATTCTACGTGCCATAGAAGCCGAGATATTGCAAGTTTTGCCAGCGCGCTTCAATTTAAAGTTCCATTCTAAAAAAAACGGACTTCTAAGACAGTTCTCGCCTCCCATTTTTGAGTTGAGTTATTTAACTAGTACCATCACCATCACATTAACGGCTTATAATCAGTTCAATTTCCAGCTCTCGATGTTAATAAATAGAAGAAATATGATTTTAAGAATAAAATGCTAAATTGGTTTCTATTGGTCATAGAAGGTTCTGTCTTTTTTGTAAAGTATGTTTTGTAACATAAAAAATGTGAAAGTTATTATAAATGTTTATGAGCTAAAAAGTCAGCAACATTTAAAACTTTTTTAGTAACAAATTTAATAAAATCTTGAGGTTTTTTTAACACACCTCCCGCCATTGAGATTTAATTTACATAATACCTCGAGTTTGGGAGTACAATTGTTTAAATAATGGCTCTCTGGCATAAACAAATTGAATGACCTATAAACTATTTTGTCGATCTGTTTGAAATCTGGCACGCTCTAATAGCTCATTACCTGCTACAATTCTGAGTAGTTATATTACATAAAATTATGCAAAAAACAAAAGTTATTAACATTTATAAATTACTACAAAAATAAGAGTGTTTTGCAATTATCTCGGTCAATTGTTTATGTATTTTAATTTAGAAACTCACAAAGGACTTTTTATGATCTACAACGTTTTTTTCCATTTTTCTCTAAACTGTATGAAAAACGTTTTATATGCAAAAAACTATGTTTTTCACTTTTTAAGACTCTTTAAAAACAAAGCAAAATCAGCTGTACGTCTTCACAAGGATTTTTCATCAGCTACCCCGTATATACCTTTTAGAAGCTTTAAATATATTATGTATAACAGCTGTTCTTCTTCCTTAACTGGGGTATGAAGGTTATTATAAGAACTGTGCCATATATAAAAAGGGTGCCATGAGCTGGATAATGTAGTATGAAGCACTGTGCGGTTGTGAAGTCGGACTTTTGGATATTTTCAGAACAGACCCCGTATATTTGTTAATAGTGTTGCTTTTGTAGTGTGTTTGAAATAAAGCATGGAAATAATGCTCATAATATCGTCTGCGTCTTTTATACGACACATTTATGCGGGAACGTAAATATTTATACCAAATTTATCTTTTATGTAGTGGAATCTGTTAATTATGTAACAAACGCGATAATTTTTATATTCTGAATTTGTAGAGTTTTGAATAGTAAGTACTGGTGTTCTAGGTCACATAAAGAAACAAAAAAAAAACACAGTTAAACGCGCACCTCATAAATTTGTAGAACAGGTCTTAAAACATCGTTGCAGGCCCAATAAACTACTCAGTTTTTGGATTTAATTATATATTTATAGAAGAGTGTGTATGTTATGGAGCATTGAATGAATCAAGGATGATTTACTCCTGGGTTTACCACAATTATAAATTATATATTAAGATATACTGCGGTTTCAACCTCTTACTTCAACAATAAATTAATTTATATTTAGTTAGTTTAATTCGCATATCGCAAGCCATATTTCTACGGGACAAGTATATATTTTTCTTTTTACATTTCGAATATGTAGAGATCACTAATTAATTACAGGGTAGGTAATAATAATATTCTTATGATTCTGATTCTCTAATGCAGTTACAAACAAAACGTAAGGAAGGAAAAAATCCTGACCACCACCTACGTAGGCTGCGAAAACCTACACCGTATAAATGTCGCAGCCGTTTGACGAATTACTGTGTCATTTGTTGTTCCTTAAAGTACAGATAGTTTGACACTTTTTCTGAGTCAATCTATTTCGATCGTGATGCATTAAATATATATCCATACTTCATCACGCTTAGCACATCTTCTACAGTAAAGTTATCCAAACCGAAGACCTTGTCGTAGAGGATCGGTTTTTTATACTCGGTTATGAACGAGTTGAAACTAAGGATTCTGTAAGGTAAGCATGAACGAGTGGAAACTAAGGACAGGTCAACTTCTGATATCAATCGATATCCAGGTTTCACTACCCTTATTATATGGCATGTAGGGTTCTTCCGTAACTGATTGATCCATTTCCAAACTCTTCGTGTGACAATAGTGGATCAGGAATAACCAAATAAAAACCGATAACTAGCTGAACAAAAAGCTGGGGAAGAACCTAAAAATATCCAACGGGTTAGCATGAGGGGAACAGGAAATAGTTTAAAAACCTGTGATTTTAGTCAGTACTCGTATCTTCTTCTTTATGTGCCGTCTTCTACCGAAGGTTGGCGACCATCAAACGATAGGTTTCTCTGTTTTCTGCCGCATGTATTATGTTCGCAGCTTCAGGTATTTGAAACTTTCTCTCAAGTTTCTCAGTCAGGATTTTTTCTTTCTGTCCAAACCTCTTTTACCTTCAATCTTACCTTCCACGATAAACTGTAGCAGACTGTACTTATCATTACGGAACACAAGACCCAGGTACGACGCTTTCCTCCTTTTAACAGTTGTTAATAATTCCACCTCTTTACCCATTCGTCTTAATACCTATGTGTTGGTCACTCTGTCTGTCCAAGGTTTCTCAGTATGCGACGATACAGCCACATTTCTAGAGCCACTAACTTCTTTATAGTTGCTGCTGTTAACATTCACCCTTCTACTCCGTAAAGTCGCGTAAAAAGTACGTACCATTTCGTGGCGCACCATCGGAGGTTAACGCTTAGGTTGCGGTTGCTTAAGAGCTTTCTCATTTTGGTGAATTTGGATCTTGCTATTTCAATTCGGATCTTAATCTCTACGTCTGGGTCCCACTTATCATTTACTGTATATTCCAGATATTTAAATCGGTGTACTCTTTCAATATGTCCGGCTTCAATGTTCAGGTCGATATGTTGAATGTTCTTTTTATTGAGTACTCGTATAACTTGGGCGATCGCACAGGCAACTTCGTTGAAGTTAATATCTATTTTGGGTTCCGTGGTATGTTCCTAAGCCATACAGCCAAAGAGATCTGTTAATCTCTTGGATTTGGTTTATGTCCAACTCGTTTGTCGAGAGTCGCAGGTTGGTGTGTCCTATATATCTGTAGTTGCCGAAAATGAAGTCATAAATTTATATTTTACTATTGGAGCTATATGGAAGTAGGTATTTGTCATTTTTCTGTTGATAAGCTTTACTTTTTATATTCTTTCAGTGATAAGGTAATTTAGATATTATACATTTAGTAAACTGCTGAAATTATATTTATGGACTGTGGGCACGTAGTTAAGTTTGAGATCTCTAAACTGGATATTGATTTCAAAGTCTGTTAGGTCTCTAAAACTGTAATCAAATTATTTGTCAAGTAAAGTTATGATATGTAAAAACCAAATATCTTTGAAAACGTAAAAAACTTTTGAAAAAATGTAAATGCTGCTAGGTCCGTCAGATTTGGCGAAACAAAATAAAAATAGCCAGAGCGTAAGCCAATCAAGAGCTTATGGTGATTAGAGACCGAGATCGGTGCGGTTAGGTGTGATGTAATCAAACTGTCAATTAGACAGGCAGCATGTTTAATTACATTCAGCATATCAACACGTCAGCGCCGCACCCACCCCTACAATACCCCATTTGTTCGAAATGACACCTACACTTTACGTTCCCTTTTGCATCGCTAAATCCAATAGGAATTTCATTGCGAGCACCCGAAACTCACAAATGCCTAGATTTTCATTGATGTACGCCACAAAATAAAAAATGTACAACGGAATTGGGTCTCTCTGGTTATTTTTAACTTTCAATCGGATGCCAAAAGTCTTTCTGGTTTGTAACACGCATAAAAATAATTGATGTACTTGTTCCTACACTTACAAAACATGTAAATGTACAAATACTTTATTCATGTCGTATATTAATATATACCTATATATATATATATATATATATATATATATATATATATATACAACAATATATATATATATATATATATATATATATATATATATATATATATACAGTATTGTGCGAATTAATGGAATCATAGGCTGTTTTAATGAAAAAACAGTTTATTTAGTAAAAGATTCTATTTTGACAAAACTATAAAGGTAAACTTACATCATTCAGTAGGAAATATGTCCCCCTTTGGCAACAATTACTGCTTTTACCCGTTTTGGCATAGATTCTATGAGTTTCTCACAGTTGTCAGATATCCTTTCATCTCGATACCAAACCTGAATGGTCGCTTCTATCATTTTTGTTTTAGCGGTACAGTCGATTTTTCGCAGTCTAGCTTTGCAAATGGCCCATAAATTTTCAATGGGGTTGAGGTCGGGCGAATTACCGGGCCAACCTAAAAAATTAATCTTCTTATTTTTGAAAAATGCCATCATTTCCTTTGATTTGTGACAGGGAGCAGAGTCCTGTTGAAGACTCGCTCCTCCTTGGGGTTGACATTTTTGGAGTTGTTTGTCCAAATACTTTTCCAACATGGATTTGTATTTTTGACTGTTCATCATGCCTTCAATTGGCACCAAAGATCCAACCCCCATGTATGAAAAACATCCCCAAAACATTTTCTTGTAAAACACAGTTTTTTTAAAAACACAGAATATAAACTTTTTCATTACAAACAATCGAGTGGCATGGGAAATGTTTCCAAAAAAACGGTATTAGATGGAATTTGTAGCTGAAGTTGTTTAATTTCGAAAAACGTACATGTGTAATTAAAAAGAAGCAGTTTTAAAGGTTTTAGATTGTTTGTAATGTGAAAATTTAAATTCAGCGTTTTTTTAGGCATATTTCAAATGTCTCACATTTGTTTTGAAGCATAGGTTCCAAGAATGGAAATTTCATATTGACCGCTCAATAAAAGTGATAAATTTTATTTTTCTTATGCGAATCATAAAAAATGGCATTTTGATTTTAGCGAATAGATTTGACCAAAAAAATATCGAGTTTTTACCGCCACATTGATACAAATTTTATTTAAAATTGATTTTGCGGGCGTTACTGACATTCAAAATCACCGGTGCGGTGGCTTCAAGCGTTGTTTCTAAGAGAACAGTTCATTCAACATAAAATTTGCTTATAAACATTTTTGTTCAAAATTTTCTCAGCTACATTTTTTATTTAAAATATTCACGGTAAATCAATTTTTGAATGAAAAAAAAAATCGATTTTTTCCTTTTTTATCTTAGGGAAAATGGTGGTTTTAGAAGGAAGCCGAAGGATAGGAGTGGTAAACTTTTTTGCATATTTTTGGGGTCCGAGAATTGACATTCTTAACAAAATTCAGCTTGTTCGTATGATTTTTAGAGGTTCAGTGGCATTTTCGTCTCTGACGTCTGGAGTATGATTAAAAATCGTTGACGCAGTCTCTAGCAACGGCTTTTAAAATAGTTGCGGAGCATATATTGCACCAAAACAGATATGAATATGGCATTGAGATCAGATCAGAACAAAGTTTAGCGACATCTATTGGACTTACTTATATGTTCTACAAGTTCACTCTAGGGTCCATTACCTTCTTTGGTTTATCTGAATATGTATGTTATTGAATTAGAATACGATGCACTTATGTCATCTAATTTTGTTCATATTAGAGCCACATTTGCTGCAATATGTCAACAGAGAGGTATTACGATATACACACGTAATTGATGATACTAAAAAAACAGAAAAAACAAAATTAATTAAATTCTTTATTGTATTTTTCTTGCATTTTTTTTTTACCGCATCAACCCCTAGGGTTATTAGCGGGGTGGTATATTTTTATTTTAGAAAAGTTACATATAACAATAGCAGTTTTGGAAAATAAACATTTTATGTTGTTACAGTTTGTTATACAGATTACAATTTTTGATAAAATTTATTGTATTACTGATGTCTTCTTCTAGAGTTTCTTTTAAATTGTGATTTATTTTTGCTGTCGATCTTGCTGTTGAGTACACTGGACAGTCTATCATAATATGTTGCACTGAAAATGGTATTTGACAGGTGTGGCAAATCGGCTGAGGGTCCTTGGAGATGATGTATCCATGTGTAAATTTTGTATGGCCTAGCCGCAGTCTGTTAATAATTACTTGGTTATGTCTTTGAGCTGGGAGCGGTAGTAAAGCAGAAGTAACATCTGGTTTGATAATTTTTAATTTTGCTTCTGTTTGGTTCCATTTTACTTGCCAGGTTTAGTTAATATAAGTTTTTATTAATGTTTTTTGGTCTGAGATCGGTAAGTTTTGCATCATAGGAATTGTCATGTTATTGATAGTTTCTCTTGCTGCTTTATCAGCTGCTTCATTACCCTTTATTACAACATGGGATGGTACCCATAAAAATGTTTTTACCACGTGTTTGGGCAATGTATAGCATGTCTTTTATGAGTGCTAAATTGGAATGAGTAGGATACATCTGCTTGACACCATTTAAGGCACTCAAAGAATCTGATATAATAAGAAAGTTTATATCATTGCTGGTACATTGGTTGAGTGCGTTGAAGATTGCTTGCAGTTCTCCAGTGTATATGCTACACTCCTTGGCTAGACGGGTGACAGAGATGTTGTCTTCAAAAATAGCTGCAGCAGCTACACCATTACTACTTTCAGAGGCATCAGTAAAAATTAGTTTGAAATCAGGGTATCTGGAGATGGTAGACTGGAATTGTTGTTTTATTTCAGAAGGGTTGTGTGATTGTTTGGGATAGGTGAGTAAGGTAAAATCTACTTTTGGTATTTGGACTTTCCAGGGAGGATACTGGCATCTATTTGTAGAAGTGGCTCTCAATTGATGTATATTGAATTCAAATCGATTTATTTGTTCATTGAAAGGTAAGTTTCTAGGGCAATGATTTGAGTACAGATTTGGAGGGTTCCTCCTTATTAGGCTAGTTATAAACGAGTTTTCATTTGCACTGAGATATTTAGTAGCACAACACATCGAAAAATATTGTCTTCTGAGAGCTAATGGCGGTTCTCCTGCTAGGACTTGAAGGCTGCTAATTGGCGTGGTTCTGAAAGCTCCGAAAACTATACGTAATGCTGTGGATTGGATGATGTCCAGTTTGTTCAATTGACTTTTAGTAGCACTTTCGTAGCATATACATCCGTAATCTAGTTTGCTTCTAATTAAAGCTTGATATAATCGTAGAAGAATAGTTGTGTCTGCGCCCCATTTGTGATTGGAAAGAACTTTTAGAAGATTTATTCTCTGCTGGCATGATTTAATTAGTTCATTTATGTGCGATGTGCATTTGAGTTGAAAGTCGAATGTCATTCCCAAAAATTTGATTTCGTTGATTGTTATCCTCTTTGTTTTTTCGATTCCACGGCCTTATTTTACTTTTCTTATATGAACTGATTTGCAATCAATCACAATCTTAATTTGTTTTTTATTATTATTTTAAAGCTCTGCAATAAAGTATTTTATTTCTATATTAAGTAAATTGACATACTAGTTCGTCTCAATGTTTCTACTTAATTTGTACAGTTTTTTGTGTTACTTCATAAACGCATTTTAGTTATTTCTATGAACACCAAGATATAAAATCAGATAAATTTAAATTATTAGTTCAAACAATTCGAATAATTCACCATATTTGTGACCAAATTGTAGATATCTCGGTTTCTCGTGGTTGGTAAATAAGTTATTTATCGTTTTGCATACTTCCAATATTGTTGTGGTTGTGGTAATGTGTGGGATTTGTAAGAAGGCCATCGCTCCACCGCGACCATCTTATCATATCACCTTTCTAACCACAGAAGTAAAACGTCCGTTATTGACAAGTGTTTTTATAAAGATTTTTAATTTAAATAAAATTTTGAAAAACAGAATTATGGATATAGTAAATTTTACACATGTAACTGGGTTATTGTTTTAAATGGCTTAATATAGTTTTTAAAGTTCTGATAATTGTTAACGTCGCCTTTAGGCAAACTGACATGCAAAATCGGTCTTTACTTAAATGTTATCGAATGAGTCTTGTTATCGGAAAATAAAATAATTTTTCTATGAAATACGTTTAGAAAATGGAATAAAATTGATATTTTACAGGTTTCCAAAAAATATCTGATAATGTACTTGGGTTAATGGGTTAATTGTCTATTTTTTTAACTGCATCCGTGATCCCTGTTCTTCTTTTTATTTCTAATATGTAGTACTAAATATAAATAAACGAATCCAAGAACAAAAGGTGGGCAAATAATCGTCAAGGCGACATTGTTATTATTGCAAAGAATATTGCATAATAAAAGAAATGCTAGAAGAAATAAAAGAAAAAATATTGGCAGCGAATAAAGCTTAAATAAAAGATTATTTAAAAGAAAAATACTGACTCCGACAAAGATGAACATTATAAAATATGATAATTAGACCAATACTAATATATGCAGCAGAAACAAAGACAATAACTCAAACAGATCAAGACTTACGAATAGTGAAAAGAAAGGTTATGAGAACCATACTGAAACAAATCAAACCAGATTAAAATTAATATAGAATCAGAATAAATACAAAAATTAAGAAAGAGTGAAGGAATATATCATGACCAAAACAAAGCAATGCAGAACTAGATACCTAGGTCACATCTGGTGAGCACAAGATGAAGCAGTGACATACCTACATGATGATAGAATGAAATCCAGGAGGAAGAAAGAAAAGGAAAATAATAAGATCAAAGTGAGTGCAGTAAGTTAAAAAAGACTTACAAAACGCAGGTATATGAAAATGGCATTGAAAAACTAGTGACAGGTAATACGGAAAAAGAGAGAAACAGAGAAAGAGAGCAAACCATTTAAATATCTGGTAAATGCCTAACTGATAATGATAAATGGGTCACAGCTGATCTAAAAATCAGCCAGCTCTGTCAACTAATCCTACTTCCTACGTCCACGAAGACTAAGTCACGTAATGTCGGCAATATATGGCGTATTATATGGGTAAGCAGGATGAAAGGAGGGTTTCGGTGCCTTATAATCGAAACAAACCAGCTAACCATTAGCAACCGGCACTGAGGCAGCGTAGTAATGTACGCCTCACCCTAAGATGAAAAAAACATTCAAATCATGGTCCTCTTTCTCCGTAAGCTCAAATGGCCCTGAACTGGTTAGCTTTCGTGATCAAGCCAGGAGGGTAGAGGGTGCTAAGAATCTGCGGAGTCTAAACCGCTACCCAAATAAAACAAAAACGATTTATATAGCGACACATAACAGCCGCTCGCTATCAAATCAATCCAGACTTGTAGAACTGAAAATATAAAATGGGATGTCACAGAAATGAGCGAAGTAAGACGGAAAGATGAAGAGCTATTGGAATTAATGCCAGGAAACACATTTTACTACTGAGGAATATCAACGGGGCAGAAAAGGCGATACTGGATTCCTAGTCAATAAGAAATGGAAACGAAGAGTAGTAGAAATAAGTAGTATCTTGGATAGAGTAGCTAGTTTAAGCTTACAACTATCAAAGAGATAAAAGATACAAATATACGCCCCAACGATTACTCACACTGGCAAATAAATAGAGGAACTCTACAGTAACATAACTGAAGCATTAAATAACAATAAAAGTCGCTTTAGGTATTTAATTTGTGACTTTAATACCAAAGTGGGAGAGGGAAACGGCAAGGAACAGTATTTGGCATACTACTAAAACACCATTATCATTCTCTTATCTCTATGCGGGATAAAGTCAAAAGATAACTATAAAAAATAACATAATTACCAAAACATGCCTATTGTACCAAAAAATGCCTATTGTAAATACATTCTTTAAAAAAATCGAACAGAAAATGAAAAGCATTAAATAAAAATAAAAGTCACTTCAAGATTTTAATTTTTGACTTAAATGCCAAAGTGGGACAGAAAAACTACAAGGAAAAATAAGCGAAAAATTTTAAGTCGGTGAGAGAAATGAAAGGGGAGAAAAACTGGTTTAGTTTGCACACTACCAAAGCAGGCCTATTGCAAATACATTATTTAAGAGAAAATCGAACAGAAAATGGACTTTAGTCTACCAAGTGAAACCACTAAGAACGAAATTGACTTGCAAAAGCTAAGGTAAACATTTATGAAAACACTTCAAAATTTCCCACTACCAGAGGCGTTCGACAAGGAGACGCAATATCACCAAAGCTCTTTACTGCAACTCTAAAAAATTTATTCATTAACATGAACTGGCAGAACAAAGGCATATTAGTATACTACTTATCATGGCATACGGCTACGAAACTTAAACACTAAGGAAAGATAATAGCGAAACTTAAAGTCAAGGGTCAATGGAGCGATACATGCAAGGTATAAGAGAGATCGAAAAAGAATAGAATAGATCAGACAGAAAACCAAGGTCACTGATTTAATCCACAAAATTAAATGTTTAAAATGGCAGTGGGCGAGATATTTAGCAAGAGCTGACAATAGATGAAAAAAAAAAAAGAAAAAAAGCCACGATATTTTTCTTCTTCCTACACTTCTTTTGCCCTTAATTTTGCCCTGCATGATGTTTCTTAAAAGTTCTTAAAAAAGAAAAAAAAAAGAATAAGAAAAAAAAAGAAGAAGAAAAAAAAGAAGAAAAAAAAAGAAGAACAAAAAAAGAAAAAAAAAAGAAAAAAAATCCTTGCTTCGTAATCTACGTGAATTGTTCATGTGTAGTTCGATTGAAGTTTTTAGGCGCGCTGCTAACAAAGTCGCAGTGGCCATGATCATTTCCAATCTCCGCTAGGAGTGGCACGAGAAGAAGAAGACAATAGATGGTCCACGAGAATTACACTATGTTATCCAAGGTGCGTCAAGAGACCAAGAAGGCTCCAAATTTAAGATGGGACTATGACGACTAAGGAAATAAGCCGGTACAACACGGCACAGAAAAGCTTCAATTCACACATATTTTCCATGATATAATTTTTTTTAGTTATATCATTTTGTTGATAGTGTAAAACAGTTATAAAAAAGAATCAAAACGATGCGTCTATTAATAACGTTTGAATCAATTAACGTTCACTTACTACTTAATTTATATTTTGAAGAATGGAAAATACAGATCAAAGTCATCACAGTTATATACTTCTTATCACTAAGTAAATATTAATAATGATAAAAATTAGATTATCACTTTAAAAGATAGATCTGAATACATATTGGAAGTTTCCCATTTTATATTTTATACGAATAAAAATCCAAATCCGAGAATTTTAAATAAATATGTGCATCATATATTCAAAATAAACAAAAACATGTGACGTAATAAAAAGACGTGAACAGATTAATAAATACATCATGAGATAATTGATTTGTGCAAATTAAAAAAAAATGAACGCCATAACATTCCGAATTCGATAAATTAAACAACATTTAAGTATCACCTTTGTACTCAAATGAAACGATTAGGAAAATTTACCATAATATAACCAACAATGTTTATTCCAAGACGCAGGAGCCAAACTTAATAACATCTTCTCTTATGTGAACACCATCTTGAATAATCCATTAAAAGAAGAGACCAAGTAATAATTAACCAACTAAGAATTGGACTGTAGTAACCCACAAACTCTTAACAAAACGAAATGTTCGCCACAAACTGTTCTCTTTTATGTTGGTAGCAGATATGCCTGTATTCGGCAAGATGCCGAAAGAGTAGGAAATATCGCGATGACATGCCCATACTAGAAATGCCAGATGACGAAATTCGACTTATTTAGTATACTTCTGAGAATATCGTATTTGGTCATTGCCCATCAAGGTATGAACACAATAACCTAATCTTAAATTGTTTCTATAAAGTAAATGCTAGTGGTTTTTATGACATAAAAATTATGCTTTTAAATATGTTTCAATAAAACTTATTCATAGAAAGCCATGCAGTTTTTATAAAGCCAGATATCTATTAAGAGAGCAAATCAACATATTTTAATAGCTTGAATCTAAAAATAATCATCCATTTCACATTTAACAAAACTATTTAGTGTACTTTATACAACGCTATGTTCAACATGAAACTTCTCAATAACCCAACGCCCTTATAAGGCCCATATTTTGTATTGTTTTGAAGTTATTTTCTTATGACATCTTAATATAGTTACTATTTTGATGGGAATAGGCCACAATTGAAGTTTAAAATAAGTTTATTGACGTTTCAATTTCCACTTCGGAAATCGTTCTCAAAATACAAACATTAATGTTAATAATTAATGATAATGAAATTCCTCTAAATTCCAGCATCCATACTACAGAACTATTTGGTTTTTTTAAAGCCATCAAGCAAGTAAATATTAAAAACATCCCTTGTTGTCTAGTCCTTTCTGACTCTCTCAGCGCAGTCAAAGCTGTGCAAAATGTATACCCTAAACACCCCATTCAGAAAATTATGAACGCCGAATTAATGAAAGCTCAAGAAAATTTCAGAAGAATCCACTTCCTGTGGATACCATCTCATATATGCATAGAAGGAATGAAAAAGCAGATACTAGTGCGCGTAACTCTATCACCAGTGAGGCATCAGAACCGGAGTGTCGCAGGCGATCTAAAGGTTTATTTCAAAAATAAGGTGGAAGGGAGTGGAATGACTCTAGTTCGAAACTCAGAACCATCAAAAGTGATATTTTTTCATGGAAGTCCACATTCAGAAGTACAAGATGCCAAACTATTATTACACGTCTACGACTTGGACACTGTAGGTATTGTTACAATAATAAATATTATGACGTATAAAAACTGTAAATATATTTACTCATTCACGAATGTTGTAGGTCAGATACTACCGAATTCTACAAAAGGGTCGAATAACCAGTCCAGGTACTAAGAATGCCGTCGGCGACGACCCTCTGAATTTACCAGAATGCGATCGACTTTTCTAGACCAGCTGAATGAGTCACCGACTTATAGCTAGATGTTTCTGGTCTGGCAGTATTATATATAAATAACATGGATTTTATTGGGAAGTCAGTCAACAAGAAGTCCGGTCTCGCGGTAAATTGTATCGCACGTAAATAAATTATTTGATATTATTAAGTGTAAAATAAATTAGTAGTAACAAAGACTTTGATCAATTCGTGAGTGTTATAAATATTGAACCTTTAGTAAATTAAGAAAAGAACAATAAATTAGAATCAATAAAGACTTAACAGTATACTCACGCCTATCTCTTCTCAAATAATGAACCTCCAAAATGCGAAACATGCAATAGAGTACATAGTATAAAGCACTTCTTGATAGACTGTCCTAAATATGTAAATCAAAGACAGTTTTACAATGTGCCAAATAACCTGAAAGCACTCCTCAACAACAGTTTAGTTCCGGTCAATTTATTAGGTTACTAAAAATGTATAAATATGTTACACAAAATTTAACTTAACTAAGTGTTACAAATGTTCAATTGTTCACAAATTGTAATTAATTGTTACAATGATTGATTACTACAAAAGTTAAATTTAATATTATTAAAAGTGTTACAGGAATGTCGCTAATAACCTTTGGGTGGATGCGACTTTGTCTCTTTAAATAAAAAAAATGATAATGAAAAATCAAAGAAGCTTGTTTGATTTGACTAAATTAAAACTGTGTAAAATTTTTCAGTATTATATATTAGAATCTGCTTACTAATATTAAAAATCTTTTTGGTTGGGATTGGGAAATATTGTATCGAGGTACTGCCAGACATTAAGTTGGTAATGTGGTGGTGCTCCATCCTGCTGAAACGATATGGTATTCGCTGGACCTTGAGGGTTTCCTGGATCAGGATATAAATTTTCCAACGTTGGAATGACATCATTTTGAAGTAGTGCCAAATAACTGTTGCCATTCAAGTTGCCCTCAATGAAAAAGGGACCAATGATATTGTTTCCTACAATCCCTGCCCAAACATTAACCGTTTGAGGGTATTGAGTGTGTTCTTCTCTCATTCAGTGAGGATTTTCCGTAGCCCAGTAGCGGCAATTTTGCCGATTAGCATGACCGTTAAGTGAAAAAGTACACTCATTAGAAAACATAACGTCTTCTAATTGGATAATATTGTTATCCAACATGTCCATCATTTGCTCACAAAAAAAAGTTCTCCTATCAAAATCGGCTTCCATGAGCTCCTGAGTAGGTATCATCTTATAGGGATGCAATTTATTTTATTTTATTATGTTTACTATCGATGTGTGGCTAGCATTGAATGTAGTGGATGTTTGTATACTCGATGTATGTGGATTTTCCTGCAACTCAAGCAACACATCTAATTTAAGTTCATCACACTTTACTTATTGTTCCTTGGGATATAGGCGGTAAATTAGGAAATTTCTCATGAAATAGGCGAGTTACTTCCTGTTGTGCTCGGGTGTTATCTCCGTAACCAATCATTTGTAACTGTTATTTTATGCATTTCCGTTAATCTAACCATTTTTCAGAATTGAATTGAACGAACTTTTTACTTAAATTAAAATACTAACAACTTAAATAAAACAATTTACTAATGCGTGTTAAAATAACGTTGCCACGGAAATTCTTTAAAGTTTTTTAATGGTTACCATCTAAAATCCACATTGCTATGGTTTTTGTTCACTTTCTCATTATCAAGACCTAAGCGGAAAATAAGTTTTGAGTATATTTTAGCGAATTTCGGTAACCACATGATTTTAATTTATTTTATCTAAATTAATCTTAATAAACTTGAAAGCGACAACATTTTTGAATGGAGAATGAAAAGACCTTTCAAACGATATATCGCAAGCTTATACTTCCTATTTTAAAAATTGGGGGTTGTACCTGTCAATCTAAGGGGGTTGAAGGTAGTTGTTGCATTTTCACGTTAAAGAATGTCAAGTTATAATTTAAATTTGAAGTGTTTCGGGATTTTTTATAAATATGTACATTAACCTAAATAATGAATTTATTCCATTTGGCTTTTACACACTGTATATTATATCTGTATATTAAGTATAACCAAATCATTACTTTTTGCCCAGATCTGCTACTAACGAAAAAAGCAATAAAGAAATTTTGAATATATTAACACAGTAATTGCTACAATGAGATGACGGTTGAGTGAAACACGCTTCGTCAAGATCTCAGCACAGATTGAACTTTATTTCAAGGTTGTAAGACACAGAACATAATGTTTACAATTGGTTACAATAGATGGCTACATGTAATTATATAACTATTTTGGGATATTTCAACACTCCTACTATCACAAAATATTACTTTAAATTAACAACACCCAACTTATCTAAAAATGTATATTTAGTGGCATTTAAACATTCCGTTAAATCATCAGCAAGCATATCAGCTGTCACATTCAATTTTTATTAAATTCACCCATAAAATGATGACTCACATCAATATGCTTTGATCGCTTATGATATGCACGATTAACAGACAGCTTCTGTGCACTATGATTGACATTGCGTTATATAATTCAAGTTACCTGTGTTTTTATTATTTTCTAGACAATAAGTTTTAAAATGACCTGTTTGTTTACATCTGTAGCATTTGTTGTCATTTTTCGACATTGTAACATTGGCATTTGAGAGTGCACCACTGCTACAAATACCACAGTTCTATTTCTGCTTTTTCTATCCCAACCACTAGCTTTACCAAAGAACCCACTTGCATTGTCGCTAACTTAAATTGTCATATCTAGTAACTTTGATTTTAATGCGTATGTTGTGATTGCAGTTCCAGAATGTTCTATAGCCATGACTATTGGCGCGTCTTTTTCTGACAATCGGATTATTTTCAAAATATTCATGTTCATATAAACATAATATTTAAATAAGACATCGCACAAGAAAACAGTTTCAGGATCTTTTTAAATATAAAGATGTATTGAGAGTCGAATAAAATATATGAAACCGTGTAAATTTGGTAAATGGACCACCCAACTCCAATTTTGTATCGAAACATGCGTTTCGCATAATCGCTCATTGTTCCAGTTGATGTTTCCCTAACTTTGTCTATGCAAATTCATCACTTGCTGCCGTACAACTTTTTATGAGATTGGTATAAAAATAATAATGTAATATTAATCACTAAGAGTGACATGAAAAATTGTGCTTGGAACTTTCATTTATGAATTGATTAATCATGTCGTAAGTTAATTATGCTCACATGTTGTACGTACATCACATTTTTTATATTGGATAAAAATATTCTACTAAAAACTGTTCCTATGAGGGAGACTGATGGTAATATTTTTCGAAAGGGATCTTCCAAAAAAACGTTTTTGGTAAATAACTTGTTATGTGTGTATATAATATATACACGCGTATAGGATTTTTCTTATAAATAATACATATTAGATTCTGATTATAGGATTATTGTGCATTTATGATTACATATTAAGAAAATTTTTTGATTACAATGAAATTCTGAGAAGGCTAAATTAGGGATTAGATAATTATCGGCAACCTTGGTAATCACAAGTAAATTTCATGGAAATAGTGCAGCAGCGGCAAGGTATCATGCCATAAAATATTTCAATCGCAATACACCACGTATTATTTAATTATTTCTGTCCATTTATTATTCTTTACAGGAGATACATACATGGCGACCTTGCTGGTAATAGTGAATATCCAAAAGCTGATAAAAACGATTAGGAGATTTTAAATGCAATTGAAAAACCCCTGAAAGCAGTAGGAGGGTAGGAACTAATAAAGTAAATGCTCTTCATATGATGGTTTACTGAAGATTCGAGGAACAGCAGTTTGATTACTAAATGAAACGAAATATCAATTTTATTAATCATATTTTGTTTACCGACGAAACCATCTTCAACAGAAATGGTATTACAAACCATTATAACGCGCATATCTTGTTCTTCCTTTTTATAAGCAATTCTGCTCTTTCATTAGTGGATTGATACCTCTATCGAACGTTGTAAGTTTGTAACTCCGTCTTTTGGGCGGTCGTCCGATACTCCTATCGATTAGTGATTTATCTTTTGCCATTTTGACCACGCGGTTCTCCCCCATTCTACTTAGGTGGTTAGTCCATTCTTTTTTTCTGTGTAGTGTCCACTTGTTTATACACAGTACGTTACATTTTCCTCTAATATCTTCACTCCTCTTTGTTGATTTCATCTCTGTTGATTTCAGTAGTCTTGTCTTGTCAGGTATTGTTTCTGATGCATATGTCATCGAAACATGTTTTCTTCATTTTTCTAATTTCTTTTCTACTGTTTTTGGTTGACTTTACCATACCTCTCTTAATTCTTCCCAACATTTGTTCTGGATTTTCTTCTGCTTCTTTAGTTTTGTCCATCTCCTCGTTAAATGCTTGTTCGTAATTTCTTTTTTAATTTTCTATCATTAACCTTGTCGCCCTAATTAGTCTTCATTTGTAAGTGTTTAAGTTCTTCAGAACTGGTATGATATGTTTCATTCTTTCCCCTACCATAAAGTCACTTACCCTATACCATAAATACACTTTTCTTCATTATTTTCAATAAGTATATGGCCGATCTGGTTGATTACTTTTCCATATAGAGATTTCCATGTGCCTTTATGTACATATTTGTGTTGAAAGTAGGTGCTCTTAATAATCAGATTATTTTCTTTTACGAAGTCTATTAGCAGATGGCCGTTATGTCTCTGGTGCAAACTGGATTTACCTATCGTACGAGTGCAGATTTCTTATTCTCAATTTCAGATCGTATTTATGTATCCTCCCTAATATATATATATATATATATATATATATATATATATATATATATATATATATATATATATATATATATATATAAAGCCCTTTCTAAGAATATATATATATATACAAGAAATACTGGATATTAGTGACTGTCGGTATAAACAAATAACACAGTTTATTACTGACTGCAACCCTAATAAACTGTGTTATTTGTATATATATATATATATATATATATATATATATATATATATATATATATATAAAAATTGTTATGATGTGTTGTTTCTGTATGAGCTATGAGTAAATTTGAATGATATATGTAAGTATAGGGTTTTTATCGCGGTTCTCAAAGAATTAGTTTGTAAGTACTTTTTTAAATTATCTTTATTATAACTATTATGAAACAAACATATCTATCTAATATAAGCAATATCAATTTAAAACAATCTATCTAAAATTTGAAATTCTTACAATTATTAAATTATTAACAAAATTTGGTACCTTTCTATCACTGAACGCCTAAAGTCTTCCACAATCAAAGTTATTATCACCACTCGATATCTTCTTACTCAGCCTTGGTTATCCAACAATTTTAATATGTTTCTTCTTAATTATCTCCACTCACCATATAAATATATAAATTTAAATCCTTGTAATTTCCATATAATGTACTTTCAAATATACTGGATCTTGTGATTGTACTATTGAATGCTTACTTCAATGAATTAACTTCATACTGTCACTATATTACTGTAGTAATAATTAATCTCCAACTGTATTTGACTTAATTAATTCATTTAACTTAATCAATGCCTTCTTCTAGCTAATAATCTCTTAATAACCTTATAAATTCTTCTTAATTCTTCTTTGTAATTAATAATCACATGCAACTGACTTAATAATCCTTGAATTCTTAAATTCTTCAAACTAATTCACTTAATAATTGACTGTAACTTCTTGTAACTTAACTCACTTTACACGAATCAACTCTAACTTACTTAATAATAATCTGTACTTGACTTAATAATCCCGTGTAACTTAATGCCTTGAATTCTTCTAACTAACTCACTTAATAATCATAATCTGTAATTGACTTCATTTCTTCTAAGTAACTGCACTAACTGACTTCTCTAACTGATTTAATAATAATATGTAACTTAATGCCTTGAATTCTTCTAACTAACTCCACTAACTGATCATCTGCTCCAAATTACATGGTATTTATATCTTTTTCATGGTTCCAGAATAATCTAGCAATAAATAAGGATCGAATCGTTCCATTTTTTCTATCTGAACATTCTGGAATAAATGGAATGGTTTTTGTTTATGTTATGGACTATGCAAATGGTCCTATTGACGTTTCTAGAACTTCCTTTGGTCTACATGTACAATTTAACTGACTTTAGGCTCTCCAGATCAGAATTACACTATTATGTAACTTAAACATTTATATAAAATATATTATCACTATTTTCAACCGTAATTATATTTTAAATTAACATTACCAATAAATAAACCCCTTTTGACACTACAGTGTATATCTAGTTGCATATACCTATGGCTGACTTATAATTATTAAAAAAAAAACTTTTAACATTTATTAAATGCTAGATTCTTAAAAATACCCTCATATAATTATTCTTTTTATAATATCTATTATATAACTTATAAATTATGTCTTTAATTAATATTTAAATAAATTTATTAATTAACAGTGTGTATCTGGTTGTATATACACATGGCTGACTTAAATATATTTCTATGCTAATTTATTGTATTTCTGTTCTCATTATTCTCATTACAATATATATATTATATATATATATATATATATATATATATATATATATATATATATATATATATATATATATACCCTTACATTTCAGAATTAAAATTCAGCTACTTTAGTTAAAAACTATAAAATAAATTATTCAAAAAGCAATTTAATGCCATTCCAAGTGGAGTTTATAAACCCAACTTTTTCATTTACTGGGTATCTCTGTTTCGATGAACCTACAAAGAAGAAAGATGCTATATAAAAGCATTTCTTTTGATTTTACCACTTCTAAGAGGTATACATAATTTATTTTGGATAAAATGTAAGAGCCTATTAAATGTTCCTGCTTTTACTTTATGTTGCTGCTTCTTCTCTTTTATATTCGCTTGTCTCTCGATGTATATTTTTCAGGTCTTGAATTTTTATTTAGCGAGTAAATCGATACCGGTGCATGTAATTTCGTATGTACTTATCTTTTAAAAAATCACGTGTATGCGTTGGAAAAAAATTGAAATATATTATTAGCGCAGACAGGATCCGCTTATGGTTGTCTGTAATGTGATGTAAATATTTTTGAGGAAATATTTCCAGAAAGTTGTTTAGAAGTAGAATTTCGATATGCTTCAACTAAACAGTAGAAAACCCAGAAAATAATTAAGAATAAAAAAAAATCGACGTTAAAGAACCTCATTATTTAACTTATTTTAACGATTTCATCTTTAACAATAGGACATCGATTTTTTATTTAATATTATTAATAATATTTAACGTTTTTCGTGATTTCTCCACAAATGTTCCATTTGAAATTTGCTCCAGTGTTAACCAACTTGCCGAAAACATCACATAAAAAACGTAACTTCGAATAAGTGTAATAGGACTAAGCTATAAAACTGATGCGAATATACTTTTTCTTATTATCTCATATCATTAATAATATTTAATGTTTTTCGTGATTTCTCCACAAATGTTCTATTTGAAATTTGCTCCAGTTTTAACCAACTTGTCGAAAACATGACAGAAAAAACGTAACTTCGTATAAGTGTAATAGGACTAAGCTATAAAACTGATACGAATATATTTTTTCTTATTATCTCATATCATTATTAATATTTAATGTTTTTCGTGATTTCTCCACAAATGTTCTATTTGAAATTTGCTCCAGTTTTAAACAACTTGTCGAAAACATGACATAAAAACGTAACTTCGTATAAGTGTAATAGGACTAAGCTATAAAACTGATACGAATATTATTTTTCTTATTATCTCATATCATTAATATTATTTAACGTTTTTCGTGATTTCTCCACAAATGTTCCATTTGAAATTTGCTCCAGTGTTAACCAACTTGCCGAAAACATGACATAAAAAACCTAACTTGGAATAAGTGGAATAGGACTAAGCTATAAAACTGATACGAATATACTTTTTCTTATTATCTCATATCATTAATAATATTTAATGTTTTTCGTGATTTCTCCACAAATGTTCTATTTGAAATTTGCTCCAGTTTTAACCAACTTGTCGAAAACATGACATAAAAAACGTAACTTCGTATAAGTGTAATAGGACTAAGCTATAAAACTGATACGAATATACTTTTTCTTCATGATAATACAACTGCCCACAACTTTGTAAGCAATTGCGAAAATTTATGAACTGGATTTTAAATTAGTGCCTTGTTCGTACTATTCTTTGATTGGGTTTTCAAAAATTGGCCTTTTGTTGTCAAGTAATCAAATATATTATGGTTAGAGCTTAAACCTTAGTCAATACATCCATATGCTAGAAAATGTATATATTTAAATGGAATTTTAGCACTAATACAAAAGGACTCTACGAGATTTATAAATTTACTTAGCAATAATTCCATTTTTATATTAATTGAAACTCTAATCTTCTTCAGAATATCTCGGTATACGTAAACTCATCACCAATTAGTATAAATGCACTCGTAGATAGTACAAAATCATCTCCATAATTAAAACATTGATTTTAAAGTAGACCCGGGGAGATTTGCAAACAGATCACTGGCCCACCAGCACCATAAGATTTTATAATATTTATAGTCCAAGTCCGGATACGTATGAAATGTAATTGCATTCATTGACTAGTATTTGGGAATCCCACATAAATTTCCTAGCTAACCTAACCTAAAACTAGGCGAAATGAAAAATTTCTTTTCATTTGTCTGTGTTCCTTCAACGTAGATAGTGATCTCTACGTCTAATAGGGTACTCACCGTGAGACACCCGATAGAAAGATATCAATTAAATTTTAAAACAATTTGCCGTAAATAATTCTGAATTTATTAAATTACCACGTAAACAAGAAGTGTAACACGTAGCAGGCAATCTTCCGTATTAGGGACCATTTTATTGTGGCAAAAATGCTGGTGATGAGTTTACCTATCTGCAGTGATGGGTTTATGAATCTACAAAGGATGCCGGTGATCAGTTTGCTATAACTCGGAGGGTCTAATAGTTTTGTGGAGGGCTATAAAGTGATGAGTTTGTACACGAGCCCAAAGATAAGGTCCTGTTATTGCCCATCGCCCATTGCAAATAACTAATTTTATCACGTAATCTGAATCTTACACAGTAGCCGACACGTGCATATTAGTACAAAAATATACAAAGGACAAATTAAATTGCTTTGGTGTTTTATTTTGGATAATAAGTGTTATTTTGTATATTACCGGAAGCCGATGCTATATTATGTTGCGTAATGTATCTGAAACATTATTTGGTTAAAAAATCTTGTTTTTATTTGTTTGGTTTCAATTTAGTTTTAATTTCGATTTCATTGAACAGCCATCGACAAGTTATATAAAAGGGAAGTCAACTCCACTACTATGTGTATTCGTTTACTAGGGGTACTTATGGAAAGTATAAAATCGCAGTAGAATATTCGAAGCCAAACCAACATACTTTATTTTTTAAAATATACCAGACCATTTGTCTAATGGACAAGATCAACCCCAAAGATGAGGACTGAGTCTCAATAGATCGCATCGTGGAAAGTTAAGTATTCTACAGACAATTCGGAGTTCGAACATCGAGAAGATTATAATAACCATGTTCGTCCGACTAAAAGGTCTCGTGCGAACAACCGTAACGAACTAGGCTTACCTAGTTAAGTCACATTATTATGACCCTATCGACTCTCAGAACTCCAAGAAATATTTTTGTCACCGTTGACTAGAAACGGCCTTAGAGGCGTTCCGGCTCTAGTAAATGCGTCAACCAAATGTTTTAAGCATTATTTCTCTTATTCCTCTTTTTTTCGTTATTAGTATTAGTATTGGCATTCATATCTTTCTATCTGAAGACGAGTCATCAGTAGGGTAAAACTAACTTGCCCCAGAACGGTCTAATTCGAAATAAAAAGAAACAGTGAAGAGGTGTTTTAATTAACTATAAGGGTTACATCTATCGTAACGTTTACGCAAAGGTTGCTGGTGTTATTTGTTACGAAGAAATAAGTTAAATGTAAATTTATCAATTAATTTGACTATTGTGTGTACTTCATCGTGTATTGTACGGTACCTTTCATGAATGCTTCTGTTCTGTGCCCAGTGAGCTGGGCTGTAGAATTTCGGATTGCAATGTGTCGAATGACACTGGCGGTGGGTGGTTACTTAAAATTAAAGTGTTTCCCGCACTTCTTATAAGTATATTAAGGCGGCGTCTACATGACATATTAGGGTTGAAACATTTTTTTATAATAAGATTAGTAACTAATTATTACATATTACTTTAAAATTAATTTTAAAAACCACTTGCAATTACCGCAACTACGCCGATAACCGTATCCAAAAATCTCCCTTTTCCGCCATATGAGAGGTGCCGATATAGTCTTTTATGAAAATGTAACCGCATTTAGAATTTTGTTTTATAGACCTAATTGTTTATATATCTTTCAGCTTTTTTATTACTGAAAAGAAGTACTGAAACATGCAGATTGCTTTATGGCTGCCTTTGTCTGACCTATGACGGTTGGGTCAAGGAAGCGGCTACTTTACTTCAAAGATAACCTTTCCCTCAATATTGTACAATTATTTGCTTCTCTTTTTAAAAAATACAGTTTTGTTTATATGGTTGCACCGAAAATGAAAATAAGTCGGTTCTTGTTAAAAAGGAATTCTTTAAGTGGGGATTATTCAGTTCTAGGGGATAGTTTGTCCAATTTGAGAAAGAGAGAATCACTTTTAAAGAGAGAATACGTTTGGTGACCTATAAAAAAATATAATAGCTTTATAATAATCTTTTTCCTTGAGTTTCTTTTATACCCCTCCCTAAACGAGGTGGCCTAGTTATCTGGTTTTAACTACGTAACCAGAATGATCTCCTGAGAGGGGGTTACAAGTACTGAAGGGTTTCCTGGTAACCCCCGCCACCCGTTATGCCACTGCCTGGTTTAGTGCTGAGTGTCCGTACCGCGGAAGTGTAGTAGTTTTTTGAAACGGATTCTCGGGGAATATAATTGGTGACTCCTGGTCTAAGAGATTAGACGGACTTTTATTTACGTCGTCTCAGAATTTGGACGTATTTCTTTCTCTGGGAATTTGTCTAATAAGTGTATATATACACGTCTATTGTATCTCAAGTAGTTTGATCTAACACCCGAGTAGATCAAATATACATTATAAACTATAATATATATATATATATATATATATATATATATATATATATATATATATATATATATATATATATATACGTTATAAATATAACTTCAGTGTTTGATACTAAAGTTAAGTACAGTTTAAATTCAGTGCAATTTAAGAGGCAACATCATCCAACAGTTACTGTAAGTGGTATTGGTATTACTATTAATCTTACCTCCAACTATCTCCAAATGTAGAGTAATCTAAGAGCTATCTACGACAATCTACGACAACATTTTCCTGAGAGGTGGTTAAAGCCAACCACCGATGCAATGAGTTCCTCTAAGGAACAACTATTTCATCAATAGAACTTTTCAAAACTTTCATATCTCTTCATCAACAAATATTAATCACAAACATTCATTATTTAAATAAAAGCTGTGCGAGTAGCTTCTTGTGAACTAAGTGCGGTTTGGTTCTTATTTTAATTTGTGGTAAAGCTGATTTTTATAATCTTGTCTCTGTACTTTTGCAACTTTATTCTAAATTAATTAAGTATTATTTTGCTATAAATGCTTGCTTAAATGCTATAAATTATTACTTTTAAAGTCAGTTAACTCGAAACAAGCCTAGAACATTAAGGAGAGATATTTATATAATCTACTCTTTTGTTTTTTATTTATACATATTTATATATTGAATGACTTCGCATTTTTTTACATGTTACGGTAGATTTATCATATTATATATGGGATATATATATATATATATATATATATATATATATATATATATATATATATATATATATATATATATATATATATATATATAATATTATATATGAGAAATATATATGGGATATGAAAACGATATATTTTCTTGTATTTGGTCTCAGAACCTAATTATCTCTCCTCGTCGCTTTTCGTTTTTAAGGTTTCTTAATTTTACCCTTGTAACCCAAAAAAGTTAACTGGCGCCCTTCTTCTTATCTTCTCTTATCTTTGGTAATTTTACCTATCTCTCTTGTTATATATTTCTCTGTCTTTTTTAATCTATCTTATCTTGTTTTATATTTATTATTTCTTCTGTTGGATCCATTCCCGGTTCCAAAAGCTAGTTTCGAACCTCGACTCGCTCTCATCAAGCTGCCGTTCGCAGTGTCTCCTTTGGTGACCTTTCTAGCACCATTAAAAACAGATTTCCGAGGTTACCGAGTACGTACGTAAATACGTAAACACGAAAATTCTTAACAAATAACATAAAAATGGAGAATGGGGAGACGAAACATACAATTCTTTAAATTATTGAGGTCCGTCGGTACATGTATGCGTTCGCGAATTAATAATGCAGATACGAAAAAACTGATGACGGATTCGGATTCAGCATTAAGAAATATGTGGGAAAACTTACAAGGTTCTAGTCTTATACAGGCTTTACTTCTGGTGCCCAGAAAAGTACAAGAAAATTATTTACTCCTAAACTAATTAAGTTATTTTTACAAGGAATTCATGATCATGATTTTGTCCGGTAAGGAAAATTTGTGACTTCCAAAAAAAATTTTTTGTAGATACTGTTGGATGGTTTAAGATGGAATGCTATAGTAATACTTATTTAAATATTAAATAATAATGTCGTAAACGCTAATTATGAGGATTTTTCTTCTTAGATGGATTAGTTTTAGTAGTCTTAGTAGCTTCATTTACTACTATCAAATATTTTGCGAGGTATGTGAAAGTTGCTTGCTTTTTTAATTCTAAAATTATATGATATGAAGATACTTTATCTTGATATCCTAATACGGTTTCAAATTTAATATTTTTGGTTAAGTACAATAAAATCTGTTACATTTAATATTAACGCAATTATATGCTTATTTTATCGAGAAAAATAATTTCACTTCATTACAGGATCTTTTTCATCTACTGCTGCTCTGAAGAGTTCTATAGAACTGCATTTAAACCAGTCCCTTAAATTCTTTAACCATAACAAAAAAATATACACGATACAGAATAAGGCCTCAAAAAAGACCTTTAAATAATTAATCAGACATCTTTTTCAATTGTAAAATAAATAAGAATTTATTCTGTAAAAGAAAACTAGACTATTTTTTGGAATAAAAGAGAAATTTAATATATTTATACAAAACACCCTGTCCTCGTTCTTTCAATTAACACTGATCGCCCTGCAGGGTGTAAATTCTCCTGTACTTAATCACTTTCAAGTCAAGTTAGCCTCGGGATTTCCCTTAAATCAGTTTCGCATTGTCCTTCTCTCTTAATCTTAATTTAGGATCGAATTAAGCAGGAGACCGAGCGGCTTAATAAAATACTTACCTAAGAAGCATTAAGGCGATTGACTCTTCATCAAAATTAAAAGTAACTTGATTATACACATAAAATAAAGGATATGCGGGCGCCTTCCTGGTTATGTGAAAGGCAGATCCGTATATGCACTTTCTTTCCAAATAGCAATTAAAATTTGAATAGGCCTATAAGAAATAGGCCACGTCTAAATCTAAATTTGAAAAAAATACTAAAATCTGGAAAAACTGAAAAATTTAATGACAGCAAAGAAAGGCCGAAAAGAAATATAAATTGTTAAGAGAACATTGACTAATTGTTGATATCTCCTGATAAGTAATCATCATCATCATCATCATTCAGCCCATACTCGTCCACTGCTGAACATAGGCCTCCCGTAGTTCACCCCACAAATTTCTGTCCTGAGCCGCCTGCATCCAATTTTGATGTGTCCGTTTCAGGTCATCCGTCCATCTTGTTGGTGGTCGTCCTCTATTCCTAAAGGCATCTTGTCTGGGTCTCCACTCAAGAATGCGTTTTGTCCATCTGCCGTCCTTCGTTCTCGCGACGTGCCCTGCCCAGTTCCATTTTAAGGTTGATATTCTTTTGATTGCGTCGGTTACTCCCGATCTACGGCGCAATTCTGTGTTGGGTATTCGGTCTCTCAGGGTTAATCCCAACATGGACCGTTCCATTGCCCTCTGTGTTGTTCGGATTTTGTTTGCGGACGTCTTAGTAAGTGTTAGCGTCTCCGCACCATAGGTTAGAACCGGCAGCACACATTGATCGAAGACTTTTCTCTTCAAGCAGATGGGAAGAGCTGATTGGAAAACATCTCTTAGCTTTCCATAAGCTGCTCATGTCAACCCTATTTTACGTATTAGTTCATTGGTCTGGTTATCTCTACTTAAGCGAATTTCGTGTCCCAGATATTTGTATGCTGATGTTTGTTCTATACTTGTTCCAGCTATGTTGATCTTCTCACTCAGAACAAGGTTTGTCATCACTTGTGTTTTTGAGTTATTGATCTTTAAACCCACTTGTGTAGAGGCATGGTAGAGTCTTTCGCACATTTCGATGGCATGGTCTATGCGGTCTGTTATCAGGACTATATCGTCCGCGAACCTGAGGTGACTAAGCTGCTCTCCATTTATGTTTATGCCCTTTTCGTCTAGGTTTGCACGCTTACACATGTATTCCAATAATGTTGTAAACAGTTTTGGTGAAATGGTGTCGCCCTGGCGAACTCCACGATGAATGTTGAACTTGTGTGTATCTTCATGGAGTCTGACGCATGCCGTGGCATTATCATAGATATTTTTGATGACAGTGGTGTAGAGGTGATCTATTCGGCACTCTTTTTAAGCTTCTAGCATTTTCTGGTGGTTTACTGTGTCGAATGCTTTCTCATAATCCACAAATATTAGGACGAGGGGTTTATTGTGCTCTATACATTTTTCGATGAGGCTTTTAATAACTTGTAGATGGTCGTTTGTGCCGAAGCCTGACCTGAATCCTGCCTGTTCGCATGATTGGTAAAAGTCCATTTTGTTCGAAAGTCTGTTTGTTATGACTTTTGTAAAAAGCTTGTATATGTGTGAGATGAGGCTGATTGGTCTATAGTTTACGAGATTTGTTAAATCTCCTTTCTTAAACATTAGAATGATCACTGCATTTTGCCATTGTGATGGTGTTGTTCCTCTTTCAAGGCATTCTGTGAAAAGTATGGAAAGCATTTGTATCAGTTTCTCGCCTCCTAATTTTATGGCTTCGGCAACGACCCCGTCGTCACCAGGTGACTTATTATTTTTCATTTGTAGGAGAGCTTTTTTGATTTCATCAACAGTAACATCTGGTATGTCTTCCGAGCCCTGGTTTAGAACCTTTGGTATGTTGTCAGTTGGAACATTTTCTTCTGTTTTGCTGTAGAGTTCGCTGTAAAATTGTCCGACAGTTTGTAGAATTTCCTGTTTTTCTGTTATTATTTCGCCCTTTGTGTTTTTCAGTTTGTAAATATTTTTCTTTCCTATTTGCTGTTTCCTTCTGAAGACTTTTAAACTTTTGTTCTATGACTTTTGATATCTCTCTAGTGTTGTAGTCTCTTATATCTTTTCTGATGTTCTTAGTGATTTGTTTGTTTAGTTGTCTCATTTTTGTTAGATTGGTTCTGTATTTATCTGTTAGTTGTCTTCTTTCCTCTAATAGAGTTTTCGTGCTTAGACTTAGTTTTTCTTCGTCTTTTTGGTTTTTTGGGCAGCATTTTTCTTGTGCTTGTTTCAGAGCTTTGACTATTTTCTGGTTTAGTTGTTCGATGTTTATGTTTTCTGTTTCTTCGTTTTGTAATTTTTCTTCGACCGTACGTTCAAACAGTTTTGCATTTTCAGGTGGTACCCATCTTCTAACATTTGGTTTGGGAACAAGCTTCATTCGTTCTTTTTTAACGTTAAGCATTACTTTTGTTCTTATCATCCTATGGTCGCTACCAGCAGAGAACTTGTTGAGTACTTCCACGTCTTGTATTATATATTTTTATCTGTAATTATAAAGTCGATTTCGTTTTTGACGGCGCCATCAGGGCTTATCCAAGTCCATTTGTTTTGGGGTTTCTTTTTGAAGAAAGAGTTCATTTGAAACATGCATTGATGGTGTAGAAAGTTTAAAAGCATGTCCCCTCTTGCGTTTCTTGTCCCGTATCCGTACTTTCCTAACGCGATCTCCGCTTGGTCTTGTTTGAATCCGAGTTTTGCGTTGAAGTCGCCCATGAGAACAGTATAGTGTGTTCGTGTTCTTTGTTGTGCCTCTGCTACATCCTCATAGAATTTTTCAACTTCTTCATCTGTGTGTCCAGTTGTCGGGGCGTAGACTTGTATAACTTTTAAACTATAACGAGAGTTTAGTTTTAATATCAATAGGATGACTCTCGTGCTTATGGTCTCGATTTTCGTTATGTTGGGTATGTGTTTTTTATGTACAATGATCCCGATTCCACCGCTGGATGAATGTTCCTCTCCTCTGTAGTGGAACAGGTGTCCTGATTTCAATGTTTGTTGTTCTTCTCCTCTCCTTCTAATTTCACTAAGTCCCATTACATCCCATTTTATTGTTTTTAATTCGTTTTCCAGTTCTACTAGTTTATGATCGGTTGAGAGGGTTCTTATATTATAGGATGCAAGATGCAGTATTCTTGTGCAGTTTAGCCGTCTTGAGTGGTAGCCTGGTCCATCCCGGGTATTCTTAGCACCCTCTGCTCTTAATCTTTTCTGTCCGCTACCTTGGTCAGAGATTTTTGAGCTGCCGGGGACTGAGGGCCGTGTTTGGTTTGTGTTTTGCATGTTTACGGGGGGTTTGGCCTTGAAACGCCACGCTGGCCAGACGTGTTGGCGAGTTGGGGGAGGATATAGGGAAGGAATTTGGGGTTTGGGTAGGATAATATTGGGGTTTGGGCCTGGTTTCCCCTAAGTAGGGAGTAGAGGAAAACCAGGAGCTCGCGTGGGCAGGGGCGCTACCTCCCTGAAGTAAGTCTACCCTCTATCGGGATCATAGAGGGGTACCTACCCGCTACCCGCCTGATAAATAATATATATTGAAAAATTAACACGTTCTCGGGAAGAGCCGCGTTGAGAATTTAAAACACGACGTTTCGGCATCCATTTTCTGACCATTATTAGGTCCTCTAGATGCCAAAATATTTGGAATATAGCAAACTTCAAATGTCCGTTTAAGGACCGCGCTGGGGTTTGTGTTTAACTTAAGAGAACCCCATAAGAAACGAGTCAAACGGGATCAAGTCGCATGATCTCGGTGACCATAACCTTCACGTAAAATGACCATTCCTCAAACCACTCGAACAGAACGTCCAATGTAGCATGGGCTGGGTAGCATCTTTGTGCTGTGACAAAGCACCGTCCTGTTGAAACCACATGTCATTGGTGTGCATATTATCTAATATAGACCGAAAGAAGTTGATAATCTTCGACTTATGGCGCCTTACGTGAGGGTGATAATCTGGCCAAAGTCGTTCTCAAAGAAATATAGACCGATGACGTCGCCAACAAAAAAAAACTACAACGAACAGTGACTTGTCTATGGTCGTTTAGCTTCAGCTCCTGGGTCAGTTAAATTTTTCACGGTTGAGCGCCTAAGTCACACCCCAAATTTGTTATGTTGTAAACTGTAAAAGTCCTAATCTTTAGAACCTGAAATCAACAACATCTAATTGTCCGTGAGAGTGTGCAGCAATATTTTCGGAAGATCTTGCGTTTCCTCGACGTACCGGTGTTGGTTGATTGTACTGAAGTAAAAAATTAATGGCGTCTCGCAAAACTAAAAACCAAAAATGGTATGTAGATGGAAGGCAACCGTATATACGTATTTCTGACTAATGGTCGTCTTCAGTACGGTGCAGCCAAGTTAGAAAAGGAGCATATTAACTTGGGAAAGGATCACTATAGTATACTATCACTACTATATATATATATATATATATATATATATATATATATATATTTAGTGTGAAAAGAACAGTATGAAATTATTCTGCAAGAGAGAGAAACCGAATATCTTCTTCTTCTTAGTGTGCCATATTCCTACGGAATGTCCGCGACTACCATACTTATTATACTGATCTCGGTCTTGGCAATTGGTCCGCTGTCAAATCTGTCCACTGCCGCAAATTCCTCAACCAAGAAAGTTTAGTATCAAACCGGTAGATCAAACCGAATATAGTATGAAATTAATACCGACATACGAGCATGTTTTTACCACCTATTAGATTAAATTCTAATTTTGTGAAAGTTACATTCGGTTTTTATAACGGAAACGTCAAATATATAACCAAAAACAAAATAAATAAATTAATATTTCAAGTTAGGAAAATGGCAACCTTACAACTATTCTACAACCCAATCTATAATTCACAACGTTATTTTTAAATGTAAAAAACTGTTTGTGTCAATAACTGTAGGATATTCACGGATAGTGATGAAGATAAAAATCAACCAGCTCGTGCAATTAATGAAGAATGGGAAATTGCCCTACGTCGTCTAGCTCAAATCAATTTTCCTTGTAACAGCACCCTAATTTCAAGAGAAACTGGTATTAGTGTACTAAAACTCAGGAAATTTTTCCTACTGATTATGAATGACGGATAGTGTTTTGTGAGGACATGATGAAACGCACTATTCGTGACAAACATTTCATGAAAGAGATCTTGTTTACAGATGAGTCTTCTTTTTCTTTAACTAGCTATCAGAACCCGGCTGTTACCGTAGAGTACTCTACAGAAAATAGACACAGACGTGTTCCTTACAAAACACAATATCGTCAAAAAGTCAATGTGTGCGCTGATACTTTAGGTGACAACGTAATTGCCCCTTTTTTCATTGTGGGCACTTTGTGTAGACCTAAATACCTAGATCTACCTATTAACATGGATGAAGTTTGGTTGCATCGAGACGGCTGTCCACCTCACAATTCACGGGAGCTGTTAGATTTTTTTAACATCACGTTTCCAGATAGAGATATTAGTACAGAAGGTACCATAAAATGCCACCTCGCTTTCATGATTTTACACCTTTGGACTTTTTTGTATGGGATTACGTGAAGCAATAAATTTACCGACATGAACATGAACGTGCCGGAAATTTAGACGAATTACGTCAAAAATAATTCAGGCCTTTCAAATCATAACACCCGAAATGTTGTCGAACACCCGGAGGCAATTATACCTACAATAGATTGGGCTACTACTTGGCTGAACGTGGTAAAAATTTAATTTAAAATAGGAGTTTTAATTAAAATTATAAAGTTGTTATTTTTTAGAATAAATTGTTTTAATTTCGTCGTTAAGAATTTGTTATTTTTTATTATATTTTTATTTTTTATATTCACCGATCCGTGAGTCACTATTTCACCGTACAACTCATCCATCGGCAGACTTGATTACTCTTGTGACTCACCATTCAAAGCCTTTTGGAGTTTAAACTACTGCGTTTGAAATAATCTTTCTGGCAAGAATCAGGCTAGAACGACGAATCGAAAGGTGTGTCTATCAGATCACTGAAGCATCAAGCCGATAAAGAATTATTAATTATGTAATTCAATAAGTAAAATTTTGATATAAAAACACTCACTAGCAGTGCTATTTTGGTCATAACTGATTTATAACTAGCCTTCTGAAAAATAAAAAGTCGCAATATTTTTTTTAATTAAACATCCTGGTCCTCTCTATGAGTTATTGTTGCTCGAAGACATTTTTAAAATTATGTTCTGGACGGACTGGTTCTATCTATCTAATGGCCTGTATTTATTCGGTTTATTGATAGCCTATCGATAATTACTTTTCCTTTCTGTATGATTCCTAGTCATAATTTCATTTGAAATTTATGTTAATCTGTCAATAATTCCAAGATTTACGAGTGACAATTCAACACGCCTTTCACAGGACCGGCTCACACATTACAAGTCTTTTATCGTGATCTCCAAAATATAAAACAGTTAAAAGATGAAAGTGTTTTTTATATTCAAATATAAAAAATACACTACGGGCATATCCCTATCTGCATATTTCAATCAAATATGTAAACACCAATGAAGTAGTTGTGATACAATCCGATTTTTATTTATGGTTCAGTTGAACCATGTGTTGAGAACAAAAAAGTTTCAACAGTAAAAATGAGGCTAGGCTGGACTAGGCCAGGTTCGACAAATGTCATAAGACAAAGCTTAAAACTTTTTCCACATACAAAGTTTCTTCACTTTAAAACATAAAATTTAGTAGTTAGTTATTAACCCAAATTTAAAAAATACACAGTCTTCCTGTATAATTAACCGAACAGAAGAATATATCTAGCGATAAGCGGATAGTTCTTATAATTCTTTGATCATTGACCACCACTTCTTCAGCTACTCTCTGGTCTACGTCGTTCACTTTTTCGGGATAAAAGAAGAAATCTAGCTATAAGTGACTGCTTCTCACAATTCTATGGTCATTAAATACCAATTGTTGTACTTCTTCATCTTCTTCTTAGGGTGCCTGTTCATTCCGAAAGTTGGCGATCATTATGGCTATGATGACTTTGTTGGTTGCTATACGGAATAGCTGTGTTGAGGTCTTTCTATACCAGGCTCTCAGGTTAGTAAGCCAGGATATTCTTCTTCGTACTGGGGCCTTTTTCCTTAAATTATCCCGATCAAGGTAACCTATCAAGATCAACTACACGGCATGCTTACTTGTCTGTTCTACACCTAGACATTTTAAATCATATTTTGAACATGTAGGATGGAAACAAGATTTTTCAGGCGACCACTTTGAAATCTACAAACTAAAACTTGATTTAGTTTTTTGTATCTAGTATTTCTGTTTGCGGTTTTATAATAATCCTTGGAAAAACAGACGGATAACGCCAAACTAAGGAATCGATTTTGTATAACCGAATTACTAACACGTTATGTATATTTTAAATATTTTAAATACCTAAATATAACTTTTGAACATTTTAATTTTTAAGGATACTTCTATATAACATCATCCTAACCACATTAATACTGCTTATAGAATCAAACATGTTAATTATAATTTATAAAATATTCATCAACTACTTTACGATAAAATCCACTCCACTCTAATCTCTTGCTTCGACCACTCAATGTTTGTATTCGCTCCCCGTAGTCAATCGCCGATACGGCTTTTGTAATCAGTTTTTCTAGTATTACACAAAACTTTATTTTACTTGTCTGCCATCAATCATATAGGCACATAACCTCTAAAAAACTTCAAGAAAAAGACTATAAAGTCCACGCCAATACTCCTTCCTACACAGTGTTTACTTACTTTTATATACAAGTGTTGGGTAACTATTATATATATATATATATATATATATATATATATATATATATATATATATATATATATATATATATATATTGTCATACTTCTTCTTTCCCAACCAAAGAAAAAAATAAATAAAAAGATCCATCGGAACAAAATTTTAAGATATCACTATAAACAAAATGTATTTAAGATAAGATTTAGTGTAGATAAGAATAGAAATTTGTTTGGCAAACGACTTTGTCTGTGTCCAACAAAATTATCGAAAAACCCCTTTTGTGTAGAATTAGAAGACATTTTACCTGTAAGTTAATATTGTCATTGTTTGTGTATTAAATGACCATATTCTAATCTTTGGAAACAGGTATAGATTGTGTATTAACAGACTGAGGACAAAAAAAATCAATTTTATTTATTCTTTCTATGAAACAGTAATTTGGTTTTAGCAAATGATACAGAGAATTTTTAGAATAAACATTAACAGTAGTAAACAAGATTTGAGCTCTTTGATTGGATAGTCGTTTTGAATGGCAATGGAGTTAGCCTGATTAGGAGACCAGGAGCGAGACAGTTGTAATTTGGCCATCGAAGGAAACAGTTGTTTGTTTAAAGATAGGGTGTGGTTCGTGAGTTTGGATACCGGCATTGTGAAAAGAAGTGAATAGTTTTGCAGAAGAAGATAACAAGTAGATTAGAAGAGGTCCGTGTATATACCGCGGGCATTTTGTGAAGTATATGTCAAAATAGTTTTACGGCATCAAGTTGACAAAAGGAGGTCCTTGTGTCATAAATAAGTAGCTGAGTTTTTTGGAGAAGTGAATCAGGTGTTTTTGGGTAGTCTGCAGGAGGTTTGCAGAGACGTTAGGAAGGAGCCGAGGGGCCAAAGAGGAGAGATCACATCGTTGAGGAGACTTGACTTTTCTGGGTATGTTCCAACATTTAATTCAATAAGGAAAAAAGCTGTAAGTGTTTTGTACAATTGAAATTGGTATCTATAAAGGATCTGTGTTGACATCATGATCATTATCAGTCAAATTTAAAGAACTGAGTTTTGTTAGACTAAATAAAAGTTAATTTAAGTTAAGTTTAAGTTAAGTTAAGTTTTGTTGTTTTTTTTTGTTTCAAGTAAAGGAAAATTTAAGTAAAATTGGTTTTCACTTAATATAAATGTATGTAGATTTAAAATCTTATTATTATAAAAATTTTATTTAATTTCTTGTATGCTGATTGATAAGGTAACGGCAGAATTTGATAATTGTTTTAGTCTTTTTCATATAAAATAAAGAATAATTAATTGTTTGTAATATACTATTCTCGTTTTTTATTATCCTTCTTCTCTATCCCCATAAAGGACGACTAGAAAATCTTTGAATCCATCGAACACAGGTAATATAAGGAGTTTTATTTTACATGTGATAACAATTAAGTTATATTTTTTTGATTGGCTCAATAAAGTAAAATCAAAGTCAAGATAAACAATCATAATATATATATATATATATATATATATATATATATATATATATATATATATATATATATAATCGACTTTAAAAGGAGCTTTGTAACATCAGATTATCCGTGATTAAATATATTTTGATTTGTGGTGATTTCTACAATGGCTCTAAAATTACCTGTAGAAACAATTTTAATACACTTCGAAATTTCAACGAATTTATCTAAAAGCCGTTATTTTCTCAAATGGCCCTTAAAATCCAGCACTGCCAACGAACAAACGTGTTTATTTACTGAAATAAGTTTCATTAATTATTTAATAGATTCTATATGCGCTGTTAGGGCTTGTTTTACAACTTGAACAAGGCTTTAATAATATTTACGTTTCGAAAAGAATTTTCCTGCGTTTCCGCTTTTTGTGGTGAAAGTTGATAATCGCTCATACATTGACGTATAAACATAAACAGGCTGTCCACGTAGATAATATTGAGTGTTTTTATATTATTACGGTAGGAATGTGTATACAGTTTTGGATTTATTGTAGAAAATCTCTATATGACAATTTATGTTTAAACACGGTCCTTTATGAAGTTAAATTATAATCTTTATTTTTCCTAAATCAGAGTTTACAAATAATCTTCTTCTTTTCTGAAACTATTCCTACGAACCTTTCAAAGGAGTTAGAGTCATAGTTCTTATTACCATTACCTTCAGTTCTTCCAATCTTTCGACAAATATTTCATCTATTAATATGTTTTTCCTTTTTCGGCCTCTATATCTGTAATCTGTTTTATCCTTTTTTCCATATTCTCTTCTTCTTTTACCCTATCTTTTAGACTCCATCATCTGTCTCTATCCATTTTATTGATGTGTCCAACCCAATTTAGTTAATTTGTACTAACAAGTACTTTTTAATATGCTTATTTCTTATTCGTTATAATTTTGTTGCAAATGCCACATAGTAAAGACACAAAAATTCAGCGAAGGTAGCTCAGGAGTGAGTGTATCAACGTTGGATGTGGAACGATCTGTGTTCTATTTTCATAAAAAAAATCAAAAAGTATTGCCTAGGTCGTCTCTACGAAGGCGCTGACAAACCATGAAGTTGTAAACTCTCTAGGTTAGCTCCTCTATACTTTGGAGTCGACGTTAACTGTAGGTCCCATTTATCTGAGCACACAATGATAAAAAACATTGATATATGCAGGGCAGCTGGCTATGCTCAAAATAGGATCAGGCATATTAAGAAGAACTGGAAAACTCATGGTAAAAATGTAATGCGTCGTCAACCTTATAGAAAGTTAAAGGTACATTTAAAATCAGAATCTTAAAAATCCAGAAAAAGTTTTAAAAAAGGAAAAATTTATCAACAGGTTAAGAAGTATAATTATAAATATAAGTATAATTTCAGAAAATTTTGATATAGATTTTGCTATATCTTCTTCTTCTTCTTCCTTCTTGTATATAGGCTATAAAGCCTGTTTTTCTTCAATATTAGCCTCCTAAATTGTTTAAATTGTCGCACCATCTTTTTCTTGGTCTGCCAATACTTATTCGTCCATTTGGTGACTAATCTCGTGCTATTTGTACTATCCTATCCTCTGACATTCTACTAATGTGTTCGTTTCCGCTTTGTCACCTATCCATTTATGTCTTCTATATTGCATGCTCTTCTTATGTTTTCGCTCCCTATCCAACAGAATTTTCCTGATATTCGACGGACTATTTTCATCTGTTGTTTCTAGTAGTCGTCTCGTTTTAGATGTGCCAGGTCTTGTCTCTGCCGTGTATGTTAATATAGGTCTAATTGCTGCTTTATAGATTCTTGTTTTTGTGTCTTGTCTTAGGTGTTTGTTCTTCCAGATTGTGTCATTAAGAGATCGCACCGCTTTACTTGCTTTAAAGCTTTGTTGTCGTACTTCTTTTTCAACATCTCCGTAACTAGTTATATCTATTTTCAGATATCTAAAACTTGCTTTCTGCTTTAATATTTTCCCATGAGCTTCCTGCTTTAACCGTAGTGGGTATTTAGATGTTGTCATACATTTGGATTTTTCTGCTGATATTATCATATTAAATTTCTTAGCTGTTGTATTGAATATATGTGTTAATCTTTAGAGATTTACAACAGAACATTTTCGAACTAAAATTACTAACGAAAACTATTCCTTATTCGAACTAAAGAAAATAATACAACTGTGATTACTAGTAGTAAAATCTATTGACTAATAATATGGGTTACAAAACAAAATAAGACATTGTTTGTTGTAGAATCAATGTACTAGAAAACAAGCACTCCAATTTTCAATATATTCTACCTAATCTAACTAATCACTTATTAAATTTAATACCTGCAATATAAATGAACCATAAACACCTTTATTATGTGTTTTTTTTAATCACTCGAATTGGTTCGCTTACAACTTGAATATGACAAGAAATCTGAAACATTCTACAATCCTGTTACTGGCGAAGGTCCTGACATGCGGTGCGACGTTGGTGTTGGTGGACCGCCGGGGGAGGTGGAGCCACCCACCTGTTGCCCTGGAGGCGGCAGTCGTTCCTTTGGCTCTCCGCGTTCCTGCCCGTGGCCACTTCCAATTCGTGCGATAGGAACAGGTTAGGAGGGTCCTTTACGTGATTTAGGACGCTGAAAAGGGTTTTTGTCCTTGTGTGCTCGAAATTACACACCTTCTCCTAAATCTTTAAGCGGCGTACTGCACGAAATAGTTTTCACAACGGAAAATATATGTATGCCGGTGTATTGTATTTAAAAAGACACAAATAAAATATTTTTATAGATTGTTTAAGAATATATAAAAAAGCTCCATTAGAAGAGACGAAATTATCAATATGTCGCGAAACAATTAAATGTTAGTTGTTCTATTGTATGAAGCAGCGATTTACAGAAACTGACAACAATAAACGAAGGTCAGGATATGGGCGAAAATGTAGGACTTTTATGTAGGACAAGAATTGATGCTGAAAACGTGCACGTTTAACACATCTCTTAAGCAGAATATAGCTAATGGTATGGCCAAAATATAAGTGATGCTAGTAAAATATTACGGAGAGTATTATTATATTATTATTGTACTATTTTTTGTTGGAAATTGAACTCTGAGAGCACAAAAATATACATTAATGCTATTTTAGTATCATTAAAGAAAAATAGTTCGAGAATTATGTATAGTAAGAGAAGGTATGTGACTATTTATAATTTACGAAATTATTTAATTAATTCAGTTTTGCTAAATTCAATACAGTATACAACATTCAACATGCTGATATACCTTTTTGATTTTGTTTCCATTTTTGTATTCTTAATGAAAAAAGTTATTTTAGGATATATATACGGTTGTCTTCGAATCACTGTATACCCGACAAATGTGCTAATGGATGTACAAATTAATATCAAAGTCGACCTTGGCAATTTGCCGAAATATATTTGCATTAATTATTAGACACGCCGACTGGTTTTTATGTTTCGTTGCCTAATACCGATTGCAAATGTCTTTGCATTGTGCAGAATTCACACTTTAGAGACTGTACGTAATATATACTGTTTTCGAATGGTACAATTTGGAACAATCATGGATGTTATCGGGTATAAGCAGGTTATTCAGTAATTTTGTGGAAAATAAGATACTTAATGCTAACAGAAATAATAAATGAGAAAATAAATTATTTGTTAATGTTTCTACTTAATAATTTTTTAAGCAGACTTCATTGATATATGTGCTCAATTATTACCTTTCTAGTAGACTTTTCTTGTTCTACCTCTTTATAAGCAAATCTACTTGTTAATTGGCGAATTAATACCTCTATGGAAGGTTGTCAGTACATATTTTGCGTGGTTGTCCGATACTTCTTCTGCCGCTTGGTGCCTTATCTCTTGCTATTTTGACGACACGAGTCTCCTCCATTTGCTTATGTGGTTATTCCATTCTTTTTTCTGTTTTGTGTCCATTCATTTATACACTGTACGTTACATTTTCTTCTGTCTTCACTTCTCTTTCAATCTCTCAGCGTACTTCCTGTAATTCTTCTGAGTACTCTCATCTCTGTACTCTGCCTTTGAGTTGTGGCTACGTCGGGTCTTATTTCTGAGGATTTTGTCATTATTGGTCTTACACATCTTATAAATTCTTAACTTTATGTCAGTGTTAATGTGTCTGTTTCGCCATATAGTGTTATTAAGTCATTCTGCCAGTCTATTTGCGTTTTGTACTTGATATCTCACTTCTTTTTCTAAGTCTCCATAGTTAGACAGTGTAATTCCCAGGTATTTTATTTCCATTAGTTGTTCAATACTGATGCCATCAACTTCTATTTTACGTCTTGTTGGTTCTTTGCTGACTACTATTGTTTTAGATTTCTGAAATGAGATTCCCATATTAAATTCTTGTGCTGTTATGTTAAATCTGTGAACAAGTCTTTGCAGACTATCTTCATCTTGAGCTATCAATACTGCATCGTCTATGTAACAGAGTATTTTTATTTCTTTGTTTCGCATTGTGTACCCTCTTCCTTTGTGAACGCTTTTGCTGATTTCATCCATGATCAAATTGAAGAGCATGGGGCTTAATGAATGCATTTGTCTTATTCCGTTGTCTATTTCTATAGGTTCTGTAAGTTGTTCATCTATTCTGACTGCCATTCTGTCGTTTTGGTAGATGTTTTCGATAGTTTTATAATATTTAGGGAAATTTCTTTATTATACAGAAGGTGGATTACATCTTTGAGTCTAACTATGTTAAACGCTTTCTTCAGGTCAATCAGATACATAAAGGCTGGTCTATTATACTCTAGATCATTTTTTCAAACATTTCATGGTCTTGATGTTTCATCTAATTAAAAACGATCGCATTCACAAGGTAATTTATAAATACAATTGTTTGTTCTTTCTTGTACATTGTTATGTTTAGTTTTAGATAAAATAGATCTCAATGTGTTTGTTGTTTTGCATGTTTTTGAAATGTTCAATTTATTTGTTATATTTTCCGATAATCATTTTATTGTTGTTTTATTCCATTCGGTCTATTCTTAAAAATTTCTTATAAACGACAAAGGATAATCATTTTTTAATAAAACAGATAATACCAAATATTTATCCTCCAAGAACGAATTTTCATCAGATGTTCATAGATTTTAAACAAGCATTTGATAGTGTATGTAGGGACAGACTGTGGACAGCGATGCAGGAACTTGGCTTTCCAAAAAAACTAGTCCGGTTGATACGGATGTGTATGGAACGGTTACCATATAAGGTGAGAACTGGACAACAATACTCGGAGACATTTGAAATAAACAATGGACTAAAACAGGGAGATGCACTTTCACCACAACTCTTCAACTTAGCTCTGGAGCACATAATCAGAAGTGCAAGAATCGAAAAACCGAATACAGTATTTCATCGAGAAGGACCAAACTTACTACTGGCATTTGCAGACGATATAGATCTAATAGGAAACACGCGATTAAGGATGAAGGAGACTTTCGTAAGGTTTGAGAAGGAAGCAGAGAAGATGGGGCTCCAAATCAACGAAAACAAGACGAAATATATGTATATGAGCCGCAATAACCAAAGCAGAGACAGAATCGGTCAGAACATTACCATCGATGACTTTAACTTTGAGCGAGTTAGAGAATGCAAGTATCTTGGAACAACAATAACTGAAGACAATAAGGGATCACAAGAAATAAACAACATGATTCAGGCCGGCAACAGATGTATTTTTGCCCTCCAAAACCTTATAAAATCAAAACAACTAACACGACGTACGAAGATACAGGTCTATAAAACAATCATACGACCCGTTGTGATGTATGGAAGCGAAACGTGGACGATAACAAAGGCAAGTGAAGAGAGACTACGTGTTTGAGAAAGAAAAATCCTAAGGAAGATCTTTGGTCCGGTGCTTGATGAAGCATCAGGATAATATAGGATAAGAACTAATAAAGAGCTTGAATAACTTTACCCAGACGCCAACATCATAAAAGAAATAAAGTCCAGAAGACTCCAATGGGCAGGACACCTCAGAAGACATTCTGACGAACGAACAGTAAGACTGGTGTGGCAGGAAGTCCCAACTGGAAGGAGACCACGCGGACGCTCTCGTCTCCGGTGGCGAGATAATATAGCAGGAGACCTAAGCACTATGGGCCTGGAGAATTGGATGGAGGTTGCACAAGACAGAAAACAGTGGAGGCATGTTGTCGAGTCGGCTAAAACCCACGAAGGGTTGTAACGCCACGGAGTAAGTAAGTAAGTAAGAACGCATTTTCGTTAGAACTTAAGAACTGGCTTATTGTAGGTGCTATATAGTGGCAAAGAAACATGGGTAAACTGTCAAAAAAATATGGAGTTGGGTGTGATACTATACACGAGATTATGAGAAAAAACAAAAGATAGTGGAGCACGTGAAGACGATAAAATCTTGATCAGGAAAAGGCTCTCTACATATGGTTCATGCAAGAGGGTTCTAAACACATTTCTGTATCTGGAGAAATTCTGAAAGCAAAATCAATCAAATACAAAGAAATATGATTTTCAGGCCAGTGTTGGGAGGTTGGATAAATTTAAAAAGCGATTTGATATCCATCTATTACCCATATCAAGTGAAGATTATTAAGCAACGAGCATTTCAGCTATTTATCCAGCATTTTAATGATAAGGTAGAAAACCTGATCTTCTTAGTCAAACTATAGATAGTAGTCTGTTTTTCTGCCAAATAGAGTATTTGTATCCTCTAAAGAAGCAAGCGCACCAGGTCGTAAAGTAAATTAAAAGAGTCACATTTATGCCCGTTTAAATAGTAGGAACACATACGATTTGTTAGTTATTGGTAAAGGTAAAAATCACAGAGCTTTCAAGACCATTTATCTGAGAATCTATTATAATAAAAAATTTAAAAGTTAAATCAAGAGAGAGGTATTTAGTGAATGGTTCCATAAAGACTTTTTCCCAGTAATGAACGAGTTTATAAAAAGATCCAACTTGCCCATAAAATCTTTATTCGTATTTGACAACGCTCCACACTAAGCAAATAAACAAGAACTTAACAAGAACAAATGACAGAAATATTCAAACCATATTTGTAACACCAAAATGCACACCCTTATTGCAGCCGATGGATCAAAATGTTATCCAAAAAGTGGACATTGTCTAAAAATAGATTGCTCATCCAGATTATTTCTCAGGATCGTAACATAACGCAAAGCCTCAAAAAATTTAATTTGAAGGAGGTTGTATTCTCCCTCGTTTATGCATGGAGCTGTGTTTCACCTGACCTAATCCAATCATTATGAAAAACAAAAGCTTAAAATGAATGCCGTGTAACATTTTTTTTATTATTAATATATCAAATTATTTTTAATTCCTTTTACACCCGTGCGATACGCCGATGATTAGGAATCCCCGTGTTTACGATAGGAAAATATTATTGTAGACACCAAGCTGAAATGGAATTCCCTAATTAAGAAAGGTTTTTAATCCTTCCGTCTTAATACTCTGTATGAAAAGAACAAATGCTTTCCGGTATGCAGTTTCTTTTTCATAAATTGGTAATTTTCGCTGAAGGCCCGTATCTTTTGACAATAATATAATCCTAAGGATTTTAATATTCTCAGGTCCAATTGTTAATACCGATTATTTTACCTCAAACTTTCCAATAGTCGTTAAGGCCTTACCTTCTGAGAAATACATACGACTGTCCGATGATTTTAAGTGGGGGATATACCTTCTTCTTCTTTTTTCTTGGATAGTTGGTGAAATTTTTAGGGAACCAACTTACTTCTCGGTGGGCTCTTGTTGAGTGAAGTGATATCTCGTGATGCGCTTTGCTCACGATATTTCTTATCTTATCGTCGCTGTGAATTATTTTCTAAGTGTGTGTACACTTCATATTTGAGTTTTCTTTCCTTAGACTATATTAACTTATATATAGTTCTACACTATCTTTAATGGTTATTAAATTCAGTGTTAAGTACCAGAAAAGTATTAAATTCAGTGAATTAAGCTGCCTTCGTCAAGATCTACTGTAAGTAATCTTTATCTACAATTATCTGGGCAAGTAATATGGTATGGTATCATATCACCTGCCATTATCTGGACGTATCATCTATATCTTCACCTGTAGATTGCCGATTTTTGAATGTAATTGAACCATTCAAGAAATTTCTATAAATATGTATTACCTATGAACATACAAGTCTCAGTTTTTTATTAAATAATAGTGCGAGATAGTTAATTGACTTAACCAAGTGCGGTTTGGTTTATGTTTTCATTCCTGTAACCTTTTTGTTTTTTTTTTGTAAATTTAGAGTTAAGTAATTTTTGCTATCTTTTGTATTTCCTATAATTTTTGTTCATTATCTTTCCTATGATATCTCGAGATACGCCAAACTATATTTGTATATGATTGCCTTATATATCTTGGTTAAGGTATTTTTTTATTACATTATTGCTTAATTTTATGCATATATAACACCATTTCATAGTTGTGTATTTTTATTACCTGTGTTGCATTTAGCAGCATCATAATTTTGTGTTTAATATATTGTTATTGTTTTATGCATGTATTTTATTTGTCGGCTCCTAACAAGTTCCCTGATAAAATAATAGCTCTGAACAATTACTATCTTTAAATATTACTATGCTTTTGAACTGTAGAAAGATCAGGCTGATTAAGTTTCGTAGGTAAGTAAGTGTAATACTTAATATATTTATTATTTGTTTATATATTGCGTTGACCAGATTTATTTGATAATTTACTGTTGGTATCTTTCCTTGGGTTTGATCTCTGAACCTAAATATCTTTTCTTATCTCTTTTCTTTTCTAAGGTTTTCTTAATTTTCTCCTTAACCCTAAAAAATTGAGTGGCGCCCTGTTTCTATCTTCTCTTATCTTTGGTAATTTTACCCATCTATCTTTTCGTTTATTTCTTTATTTTTTCTAATATCTCTTATCCTATCTTTACCTATTTCTTCCGTTGGATCCATTCCCGGTTCCAAAAGCTAGTTTCGAACCCACGACTCGCTCTCCACCAACCATCTGGCTGCTGTCCGCAGTGTCTTCATTGGTTATCTTTCTAGCACCACCCAAAAAAGATTTCCGAGGTTACAGCTGTATTACAAGCAATAGACAAATATTGCCGAGTGGTTTAAAAATTTATCAGAAAAAGGATTGGGGGTAAGTGAAGATTTAAATTATTGGTATGAAGGCACGGAAGAAACCTTCAATATCTAAAAACAAGAGACTTTAGTCTGTGCTCTATCTATTTTCACGTACAACTTTCGGCATGGACGTATATCAAGGACAGCATAAAAGATATAGTAAAAACACAACCAGTTATGGAAAGGTAAATGCAAAATAGCAAACTAACAGAGAGACAAAAATAGTTAGATTAATAGTAAAACCAAGATAAACGATGTTTCAACTCAAGTAGCAACTCTTAAATAGAAAATTGCTGGCACATACTTAGGAATAAAATAACTATACATTGGAGACCGTGGAACTATACTAGACTGGAGTAGAAACAACAAAGAAGAAAATCAGAACTGAAAAAGTCACAGATATAAAACATGTTAACCGAGATGTATGCAAATAGCCCATGATAGAGAATAACGGAGAAGAACTATGTCCAAAGATGGATGTTCTTGGCTGATTAGCTAGAAAAAAGAAATATTTAACTTATTAGAAACGTGGCACTCAACGTCTTAATCATATGAATTTATCTATTTTCGGTTATAAAATTATTATACATGATTTTGTATCAGAAACGAATACTATCTAACATTATGATATTGTTGAGAGAATGAATACAAACTTAATTGGTAGTATGACACTACAATAATTATTGTTTTGACGTAAATAAGATACCGTTGCGTTGCGTTGTATGCTTATTTGTTATGATGATATTTTTCTAGAACATATGACATGGTTTTACCTGTATCTCTTTTGATTTATAATAATAGAGCTTCTCTTGAAATTTTAATCAAGCAATCTGACAATATTAACAGGATAATTCAGGACAAAATGTTAGTTTGTGTCACACTCTCCACATATTTTTTCATGTGTTTTTGTACATATCTAAATCACTCAATTAGCCAGAGTTCATGGCTGAAAGTTAAAAGAAGTACAGATCAATGTCTGAGTGACTTGCATACATTACATAGTACTCCAATCTGATTTCAATACACTTGTTGTATTATTTTTGGATCGTGACTCATCTTGCATGAAACAGAATGGCAATTATTACACATTTTAAAAAAATACAAATAGTTACTTATGTAACATGACATTGACTTATCGACGTAAAGCAATTATTTCTATTAAATAATGAACATGTCTTTTTAAGTGGTAATTAACCGTTCCACGTGTTAGCCTTTCTCAATGAATGTTGAAGTTTATGGAAATGTTTGCTACGTAGTATTTTTCTGTAAATCGAATACATTTTCGCAAATATTACAATGAAATTGGAGAAGGAAATGGAGTAGAAATATAAATCATCATCATCAATTAGCCTATGTTTGTCCACTGCTGAACGTAGGCCTCCCGTAAAATTTTCCACCTATTTCTGTCTTGAGCTTCTTGCATCCAGTTTGTGGTGATGCGCTTGATATCATCCGTCGATCTAGTCGGTGGTCGGTGGTTACCGACTAGAAATATAAAACGTACTATTTAATGTCTGCACTACAAAGAAGTACTATTTAATGTCTGAACTACAAAGAAGTGCTATAGTGCTATAGCTATAAACGGCAAATCGAGGATTGTGTGAAAATTAGGGACGTAGCCAAGTTTCTCTTGGTGGTCACTATTATTAATTTCTTATATTTTTTAATGGCTAGATTTTTATTCGTGCAATATCGTGAATATTTGCAATATTCGTGCAAATGATTAAGATCCGGTAGGATGTTTGAACCATTTTCAAAACAATAGCAACATTTAAAAATCATAAATTTTATTATTTTGGGAAATTATAGCAGGATATCGATGTAACAAAAATGAATTCTATTCTATAAGAAGTATATCTTCGAATCCAAGTCAATTACGATTCTTTATGTCGTCTTATATTTGGCATGTAGATTTCTTCAATCACTATTAATATTTTTTAATTTTTGAACATATAGGAATGATGGTTTGAAAACTAAGTAATATTTCAATAAAAATGTAATTTTATAGATTTTTGCAACAAAAAATACTTTTAATATGAAAATGAATGATTCGTATGCATTTGTTGTCGATGCAGAAAGTTCTGTCCATATATAGAAATATATGAAGAGTTGTATAAGGTTTTATAGGCAAATTTTTGAAATATTTATTTTTATTGAGGAAAATGGTAATAATTAAAGGGATGTCGATTAGGTTTTCAAAGTAATAAAAATGTTAATAATATGTCAAATTTTTTCTAATGTAGTGTTATTTTTAAATAATTGAATATCTTTGACATCTATCCACCATACAATATACAGTGTGATCACTATTTTCAAATACAATTTTTTTCATTTTTAAATGAATTTTAGAAACTACCCCAGTAATTTTTCTACCCTAGCAACTCTCCTGTACTAAATTTATTGTTAGTTAATTTGTATTTACGAGTAAGATCGGATAAATATCTTTTTAATTTATGTACCTAAGTGTCAAATAACTGTCAAAGTGTGGATACGTATTTTTAAATACTCTCTACATTGTAAAGTTTATTTCATTGAATTTAAAGCAATACTGAGTAATTTAAAATTAATTTTATTCGGCTAGTTTTTTAAATTGTAGTGTTTAATAAAAATATACTCGCATAGTGCTCAAAAATGTGTTAGCGTCCCCTATGGGGACTGGAATTGACTCAAGGACGCTTTTAAGTGCCTCTAACAATATTGTTAGGTCATCTGAAGTAATGGAGCCTGAAGAAAACGTGGTACCGTTAAAAAATAGAGGATTTAACGTAAATTCAGATAAGTATAATCTTGAAAATATTTTTGTGTATATTGAAAGGATAGATAACACCGATCTTGGTCGCTTACATCCAATTACAATAGGTCATATTTTGTACAAAAAATTAGGAATTTCCAATATAATTCAAGTAAGGGCAATTGGTAGAAACAGAATTAAGGTAGTAGTAGCTTCTATACATGATGCAAATAATCTTATAAATAATAGTAAACTAAAGGAAGAAAATTTAAAAGCCTTTATTCCCGGTCACTTATTAGAAAGCAAGGGTTTAATTCGGGATATTGATACTCAATTTGATACTGTATATTTACAGGAAAGTATTGAATCTCCTTCACGTATATTAAATATTAAACGTATGAATAGAAAAGTTGAAAAAAATGGTACAATTGAGTATGTTGCAAAACGAACTGTTATTGTAGCTTTTGAAGGTAATATACTGCCTCAGTATGTTATTATAAATAGAGTTTTTTGTCCAGTCGAACAATTTGTAGGTAGGGTTACTCAGTGTTACAGGTGTTTGAGATACGGTCACATTTCAAAACAGTGTAGAAGTTCTCAAAATCTATGTATTCGATGTGGAAAGAATAAAGACGAAAATCATTCTTGCGAAAATTCAGAGATTAGTTGCATTCATTGTAAGAGTACTGCACATGTTTCGGTTTCAAAAAGTTGTCCTTCTTATCAAAAACAACAAAAAATTAAAAATATTATGATTAAAAATAAAATTTTCCTTTATCGAAGCCAAGGAAATTAATGAAAACTCGTATTCAGAGGCCCTAGGCCAAAATAAGTTTTCAATTTTAGCGAACTACGATAAAAATTTTCCTGATATTACACAAAATAAAATGTCCCTAACATCTGCGCAATCTACTTCTAATGCAACTACGAGTACCAATTTTAATCCAACTTTTCGCCAAAACTCGAACAATTACTCAGTTCCTAACAAAAAGAGGAAAGCCAATTCTTCTCCTACTGTATCTTCTAACTCTGTTCAGCCACCTCCCATGTTTAACTTCAGATTTGGACCATCTCAACCTCTACCTGCTAATCCACCCCGTTCCACTTCTCATAGTGGAAAAAGGGAAAACCAAGATATTGCTCGAGCTATGACTAACTTTGTAATTAGTTTTTTAAAAAATATACGTACATTGGACGATTTGAAATCATTAGATAATGAAATAATAAATCATGAAATTACTTCTGTATTGGAGGGTACAAAAAAGGTTACATAATTTTCTCTCTCTTAAATAGATTAAAAATCATGCAATGGAATTGTAGATCTGCTGTCGCCAACAAAAACAGTTTGACACATTTTTTAAATGAAAATGATATTGATGTTGCCTTGTTGAGTGAGACATGGTTTAAACCCAATAAACAATATAACTTTAAGGGTTATAAGATTATTCGTCGTGACCGATATGATGGTTACGCGGGAGTGGCTATACTTATAAAATCAATTCTTCTTTTTCAAGAAATTTGTATTACACAAAATTTTAATGACGATATACTTGTTTGTGGAATCACGTTAAAATTTAATAACTCTGATATTAATTTTGCTTCAATTTATAGACCTCCAGATATTCGATCGACTTCCAAAGATTGGTGTCAAATTTTTGAACAATTTAATTTTCCTTGCATTATAGGTGGTGATATGAATGCGCATAACAGTTTGTGGGGTTCACTTAAGAATGATGGCATTGGGCACCAACTTATTAATGCCATTGATAGTCTTGATTTGGTTGTTCTTAATAATGGCAACGCAACTTGTCTGACCCGCCCGGATGTGAAACAATCTAGTGTTGATATTACGTTGTGTTCTCCTGATTTAGCAAAAGAAATTACTTGGGACGTCTTGGATGACACACTGGGATCGAATCATTATGTAGTTCTCATGAATTTTTCTTCTGTTATTTCTCGTAATGAATACATTCTTCCAAAGTCCAAATGGAATGTTAATAAAGCTAATTGGACCCAATACTCTGATCTAATTGAACAAAACTTTCTTAACTATTCGGACAGCTTGTCTACCTCAGAGAAATATGACTTCCTAGTGGAAAGTATTAATAATGCATCTTCTCAATCCATTCCGACATATAAACCCTTTAAAATTATTAAACGACCACCTCCTCCGTGGTGGGATTTCGAATGTGAACAAGTTGTTTCTGACAGGAAAGATGCTTTAAAAACATATAAAAATAACTCTAGTTTCACTAATTACGTACGATGTCAGGAAGTAATGGCTAAAACAAAAAAAGTTCTAAAACGAAAAGCCAAAGAAACTTGGAAAAACTGGTGTTCATCATTAAATAAAAATATGCCTATTAAAAATGTGTGGAATGAAGCAAGGAAAATGCAAAGGAAGTATACTCCAAGTATTAATCATTTTAATGATGAACTGATTGAAGAATTTTTTGACAAAATAGCACCTCCATCAGTTAACACTGCTATAGAAATTCAAAATAATACTATAACTTCAAGTCACTTTCTTCTAAATCCATTTACACGGGAAGAACTTGACTTTGCGCTAACTAATAGGTCTAACACCGCTCCGGGTTACGATGATATTAAATATCCTATGCTTAAAAAACTTCCCAATATAGCGAAAAACGTATTACTTGATATTTTTAATGATATTCTTTTTAAAGATGCAGAAATTGATGTATTAAGAACTGTTATTGTCATACCAATCCTCAAACCAAATAAAGATCCCAACTTGGTACAATCATATAGGCCAATCTCTTTGATGTCGTGTGTTTTGAAGACTTTGGAAAGAATTATCAAAGTTAGACTAGAATGGTGGATAACTTATAATAAATTAGCTTGCCAAAATCAGTTCTCTTTTAAAAAAGGAGTTGGTTCCCTAGATGCTCTTAGTACTCTCGTTGTAGACATAAACAATAATTTTGGCAGGAACAATTACCTTTCTGCACTTTTTATAGACGTAGAAAGTGCGTATGATAATATATGCCTCCCCATTTTAAGAGATAAGATGTTGAAATTATTTCATATTCCAAATCAGGTAATCAACATGATTATTAAATTCTACACTAATAGAAAAATATTTTTAAGAAATTTTGATAACACAATTATAGGTCCACGAAATAACAACAACGGACTTCCACAAGGCTCAGTTTTAAGCCCTTTTCTATTTAATTTGTATACTGCTGACTTACATCAATTAAGTTTTAATCACATTCCGTTTAAAATAGTACAGTATGCAGATGACCTCTGCATATATACTGAAAATAAGAATTTTAATACCACTATGGCTTCTCTCAAAGACATCTTTGGTGTTGTTCATGAATGGTTAATATTAAATGGATTTCAGATTTCCTACTCCAAGTCTGAAGTTTGTGTTTTCAGTAGACACAACATACCTAAATTAAGTTACATTGTCCTAGGTTCATATAATTTTTCCATTAAAGACTCCGTTAAATATCTTGGAATGATACTTGATAGGAAATTGACATGGAAAATGCATATTAATTACATGTTAGACCGATGTATAAAGGGTTTAAATTTTTTAAAAATGGTTACTAAGACTTGGTGGGGAGCTGGCGTTGAAACCGCCTTACTATTCTATCGTGCCTATATCAGGTCCATATTGGATTATGGATGTATCTTGTACGGCTCTGCTAGTTCACAGATTTTAAACAAAATAGATATCTTGCAGAACTCAGTCCTACGTGTATGTCTTGGTGCCATGAAAACAACCCCAGTCGAACCTCTTCATGTAGAAGCTATTGAGTCTCATTTAAATCACAGGAGGCAGTTCCTGGCAGACAAATTTCTTTTTAAAATATCCAGAACCAACATTAATCTATATTCAAATATAGTAGTATTAAATGAACAAGATTTGACAAATAAATATTGGTCGAAGAAAAATTCTCCACTACTGTGTATCGCACTTCAATCTAATCAAGATATCATTAGAGATTTATATGATCCCAGCTCAATTTTGTTAGATCTTTATGATTACAATGCATTGTTTCTAAATATAAAGATTGTAAAACCTGCATATAGCGAAAATCTTCACATTAACATTAACTTATTATACTCAATACTTGCAAGCTTCGAGGAATCTGTGGCAATATATACCGATGCTTCAAAGTCCAAGGATGGTGTGGGATGTGCTTTTTATATTCCCTCCAAAAATATTAATTATTCCTACAAACTGGATAACATATTTTCTATATTTAGTGCTGAAGCTATTGCAATCTACGAAGCGTTGACATTTTTATCACAATCTACAATTGATTCTGCAGTAATTATATCGGACTCCCTGTCTGTTTTAAATTCCTTGGTTTTGGCAAAATACCCAAGTTACAGCTCCAATTATATCATATATGCAATTAAAAAACGGATTTTAGAATTGCAAAAAGTTAACAAACACATTAATTTTGTATGGATTAAAGCACATATCGGTCTCGAACATAACGAGTATGTGGATATGCTGGCAAAGAAAAGTGTAAAAAATGGTTTGACCAATCAACTACCTGTAAGTTTTTGTGATGCAGTAGCTTATATTAGAATGAATTATCTTAATATTTGGAACAAATGTTGGTCACAATATACTTATACCAACCCTTCTAGATACTGCAGTATACAAAATCAAATACCGAATAAAACGTGGTTCCAACAATATAATTATTCCAGAAAATATATCACAACGATAACACGTCTTAGATTTGGTCACGCCTGTTATCCCACACATCTCCATAAAATTCATGTTCTTGAAAATGATCTTTGTCAAAATTGTGGCAAAAAAGGTGATTTAGATCATATTTTTTTCGAATGCCAAAAATATAAGGATGAAACAGATCAATTTATTCAACAATTACATGATCTCAATGTACAGGCTCCGTTTAATATCCTTAGTCTCTTAGCTAATGGAAATGAGAGAATTTATAATGCATTAGTAAAATTTCTGTCAGGTACCAAAATAGTCTTTTAGTGACAACTATAAAAAAATATATGTATGTGCAAACTTGTGGTGAGCAACTTGGACAGTCCATAGCAAAGCAGCTGTCGAATTGAGTAGATAGCTGCTCAAGAGTTTGCTATGGAACTCTGAGAACCTCATCATCTTGTTTGTATGTAAATATAGATAAAAGTGAGATAATACAAAAAAAAAAAAATTAGTATTTTGAATTATATTATGTGTACCATTTTTTGAACACACTGATGATGTTAAAAAGATGCTATATATTTAACTTTTATCCTATTTTATTTTTAGCTCTTAAAGCATATTATTCAGCTCTTCGTTATTGATATTTTATGGACCTTACGGTAATAAAATTCTTATGTTTAAGGTAGTAGTCATGTTGTAACTGGCTGATTGACACCTAGTCTATGCCAATAAAAAAAAAAAAAAAAAAAAAAAAAAAAAAAAAAAAAAAAAATTTATGTACCTACATTTTGAGAACGATGAAAGTTTGCTTTGAAACAAATGAACGCTAAATATATCTGTCAAAATTTTTATTAAAATGAATAGTATATACTTGTATCACAAAAGCAAGTAATATTTTTGCAGCTGCATAAGTTTTTTAACAGACGAGTTACCTGGCTTGTTAGAGGATGTTCCATTGGGAATTAGACAAAACATGTGGTTTCAACATGACGGAACACCACCGCATCGTAAAAAAAGATTAGACGTGTGCTAAATAATAACTACAGCGACAGTTAGATTGAGTACGGTGGTACTGTGGAATGGTCCCCCAAGATCTCCAGGACTAACTACAATGGACTACTTTTTAGTATGCAGCGACAAAACCAGAACACAGAATTATATGAAAATTCGTATACAAAATGTCTTTACCAGCGTTGGATGTGAAATGCAACAAGACGTTAGATATTCATTTATTAATCATATACGACTGTTTCTTAAAATTTTGAACATTTCTTAGTACAGTTAATAATGCATTTATAAATATAGGTTATCAGTTAGATAAATATTATTTTGTAACTAATTTTTAATAGCATAAGTTTTATTTAATCTTTAATATTTTGATTTATGATAGGTTAGGTTTATAAAATTAGGTTATATTTTTTGTAATTCTTGTTTGTTATATATGTACATTAGTTTTTTAAATATAAATGTATTAATGAAAAATCTGTAAAAACGTATAATCTATAGTTCCTCTCTAAATATTTACAAAACCAAACACGTTAGGTGCACTCAACCTTATATCAAAAGAAAGGTTGTCAAATTTTTTACCAAATTCACTAATAATTAATATACAGGGGTGTTCCATTTAAAAACATGAGAATATTTTGTATTGGAAAATAGTGATCATACTGTATATTATAGGGCTATATGTTAAAGATAATAAATTAGTTAAAAATGACACTAGACTATAAAGACTTTGACATGTCATTTACATTTTTATTACTTTCGAAAACTAATCCACAGCGCTTTAAATCTTGAAATTTTTCTCAATAAAATTGTAAATATTTCGAAAATTATTAACTTTAGACCTATAAAACCTTATACAAACTCTCCATAATTTTAAAAAATATGGAAACTCTCCACATTTTAAATTATAGACGTCTTTTCTATAATGCATCAGTTTCATTATAAACATTTTTATATAGATTTATCTACTTGATAAATCATTGGATATCCGATACCTATTTGTAGACATGGATTTATTCCATATTGTTCTACCGAATGGAAACATAAACTCTTTGAATTACAAGGAGGATAGAAGCATTTAAATGTGGGTTTTTCTAAGAATGCTGATGACAGACAGTGAAGACAGACTCTTCACTGATCCAATCTTAGTTCAATGACATAATTTAGAACTTAGCAGAACAAAAACAGAAGAAAATTTAGAATGTTTATTATGATAAAATAATTTATGGTTGTGGTATCTATGAACGGTATTACATGGAAAAATATGCGAGTAGTGTGTTGTGTAACAAACAAAACCAATGAAATTATAGATACATTTTATAACACCATCATAAGACCAACTATAATGGAAGAAGAATTGCTAATAGTCAAGTTAAGAAAGACGTAGGAGTATAACACAGTAGAAGAATGTTAGACAAGACATGTCTGACAAGCAAAGGGAATAATAAAGTTCTAATTTGATTCACGAAATCTAGGGCTGAAATGTCAGCACAATGGCAGCTAATCTGGACAGCTCAACGTAGATGACGCTAGTGTAGTTGGAGGTCACGTCAACTGTACAAATCTGTATATTTTTAGTAAATATTGCATTTATTTCGCTGTGTATATTTAATTTGGGATAATAAGATGCCTCAGTGTTGTGGTGTTCCTTTGTGCTCATCGAGAATATAAGAACAGAGGTTTCTCAAAGATAATCTGATGAGAAAAAGTGAATTGTGGCAATAAGAAAAGATAAATATGTGCGACAGAAATGCATTTACTCGTATGTACAATAAACTAAATATTATAATATAAAGGATAATATTTGTATGTTTTATGTTAGCAAATTTTTTGGAGCGACATAATTGATAAAAATTAATAAAATTAACATAAATACTATTTATTTGTCTTTTATTTTGTTATGCAGATTAAGATTATCTACTTCGGTAATTTTTTAGCCAAATCTATAACCATATACTACTCAAAAAACTCTTTGGCCTGAGGAATTATTTCATTATGAATTAAATATTTTTTTTACCTATAGAAATACATCTTATATCTTTTTTAGTACAAGTGAAAAAATCACAGAACTCACGACCAGTGACTAACATCTGAGTTTGCACTTGTTTATGATGATTTTAATTTAATTTCAAACGTAATTCATCTTTCATTTCTAAATATGGCAAACTATCAGAACCAATCATTAAATCTTTTATTGAATAGGGGTAGTTAACTTCTAACATAGTTAGTTATTCCACAAGTCCATCAGGAAAAGCAGCTAAAAAAGGATGGTTCAATGAAATAAAAAGTCCACAGCTAATGAAATGGTTAATAGTTGTCTCCTCATAGGCACGGATAGCTATTTCCTCACATTTTTTACTACAATATGTTGCATTGATTACGCTATCATTAAAATTAGGCATATTTCTGCATTATTGTGGTCTTTAATTATAACAGAAATTTGTCTTTTGCTTTTTTTGCACAATTGCACACAGGAACTATAAAATTTATTGTTCGGCTTTCTTTGAAGATACTTCCAGTCTGCTATTTTTTGGCATATGCCAAACTTGTTTTCATTTAGTGCAGGTATCTTTTATGTATCATTTACCAAGATTTTTCAGGTTTAGTAAAGCATCGCAACAGCAACATGTTTTCAAACTACTATGTATCGCTTGCCAATAATACATTAAAATAATGCTTCAGTAATAGTTTGATCCATGGAGAGGATCAGTTTTACATTGTATATAAGTGCTTTGGCCATTTCACTGTTGACTTGCGCTCGGTAAAAATGATATTCATGTGTTTTTGATTGACCAATAGCTAACAAAAATTATTTTGCATCATATTGTAGTTTTTTCTGTGGACTACGACATACATGCTCATTCCTTCTGCTAACTTATAAATACATAGAAAATAGTTATTTATGTCGACGAAATCTATTAGAGGATTTTCTGAATAGTAGTGAAATCAACATTAGTGACCATACAATGAATTTCGACAATACATGTCGAAAATTATTTCGACATTACACAATATATTTCATACATATATCAAAAATAATGATTTATAATGCGTTTTGTTTTAAGGCAGCACAAAACTGTATTCAATGTATGGTAGGTAGCTAAAATTCCCATATTTTAGTTACATGACAGTACTAGTTCAAATCCAAATACATCACTATAATACTCAGATCAATATAAAAATTTCTATTATGGTATGAGATGAACCAATGAAACATTAAGACGATGATTTATATAGTTTACTTTTCGATTATGTTTTCTTTTTTTTTAGTAATTCTCGAATTTCTTCTCAATTGTTTTATCAAGTCGCAAATAGACCAAGATCCGTATTTTTCTCTCATAATTTATTAAATCGCAATAATTACAACAAAAATACCATACAAACCCAAAGAATTGTCAAAATGTGTTGACCTCCAACTACACTAGCGCCGCCAAGCGGGAGCAACGGCGTACATAGCTGCCATTGGTAAAATAGCATTACGTTGAGATTTATGCAAAAAATTCTTATACTTTGCTTATTTTTTATTGGGACTGCATTTGGCTTCCGTTCTCATTGTAAATTTTATTTTTCAAAATGAGTGGCAGTGCAGTCAATTATTCACTTTTTCGTAGAATATTCTGCGTATTATTCTCATTTAAATTCTCATTGTTTATAATAATTCTTATTACAAAGACAAGACACTAGCAGTTCCTGTCCGATCTATATCCTTGATGATCGTCCGTGAGAGAGACTGAATTTATGTTTCGAAACCATCAATCGTCGAATTTAATGAACGTATGATTCGCCGTTATTAAAATCTAGCAAGAAATATGCACAAGATGTAAATTTTCAAGAGAAAACCGTCGGATTTCGTCATTAGCGAGGTATTTTAACTGGCTAAAGTTTGTTGGCAACGTTACAGATGATAGAAGGTGGTGCCATGTGCTTAGCTTATACAAAGTTTTATTAATAGATATGAAAATAAACTCGGCCACCTTTCTGCCAGATTCCAGACATTTGCAAATACGTTCTGGCAGAGGCGTAGATACTCGTTTATTCATTCTATTCTATATTTCTCTCTACATCATTTTTAGTTTATTTTTCTTAAAAATAACTACAGATCTAAATCATTCATCACTGAATCAACCGCAGTGTTAACAATTGAAAAATACATTGTTAGTTAAATATACCTGCAGTGATACCAGCGTTTCAAATCAAAATATGTAATTTACTTAGATATAATTACCAGAATAACGTTTTACTAGAACAACTCTAGATTGAGATTTTCGGATTTTTTCAAACGATTTGAAATCTGCATCGTTTTACGATTTTTTATTCTAGTTTATAGAAAATTCGAAGCATCTGAAAATTGTGGTGGGTCAATAATGCATCCTCACTTCAACTAATACAAGTAACTGCAACTTGATCACAAGCCAATTTACCGAAAAATGGAAAAAAAAAACGTGATCTACTTCCCAAGCAATGCAAAGAGCAGCGTAAATGGAAACACGTAAAATTCAATCTAGGTTTTATAAGCCTCGTTACGCACCTGAAAAAACTTCGAAATAAGATTGTAGTGTACCAAACGTATTTTTTTCTAAACGATAACGAAAGTGACAATTAATTAAATTTTTTTGTAATGTACTTAATAATATAGTGGTATATTTAGATACAAAATATTATTTTCTATCAACTATTATAAATAGCGAAAAACTAGACACCCATGATTCACGAAATTCTCACGAATCCCAGGCATTTGCGTTATTCGTAACAAAAATATTGTGAGACTCACCAGAATTTTCACAGAAATATTTCGCAGCGCAACAAATACGTACCTGTAACAAAAAAAAGTATCAATTAGAATGGATGTTTATACAAATATTGCGGAAAAACATTTTTGGAATTTTCAGTTAGAACTAGAGCGGGGCGTAAATATTTACAACGCATATTGTCAGATACTGTATCGTTAAGGAAACTACTCTTACGCGACACTTAATCTTACGATTAGAATGAATCACGTTACTGTCAGACGTTACATTATGCTAGACGCGTGCTACTTGCTACTTGCCACTGCCACGCCACTTTGGTGGGCGCTCGCCCTAACGAAGTGTCAATACCAGCATCCAGGTACTGATACTTGGTTAAAGCACATGAAGTGTAATCGATATACTATGCGGCCATTGGTCGAGTAAATGTAAGACTAATACTTGGCGTAATACTTGTTGCCTTTCGACTTGACTTGAGTAGTTTACCGACTGCTGACGGCAAGTTAAACAGCAAGTCAAGTCATCTTCATTCTCACTGATATTTTGTACTTAACAAATATTAAGTAGTGTATATGAAGATGACATAAAACTCGACATGTTACATGTACTTGTAGTCCGCGGTGCGAAAACTACTCCAAGTTAAATTACGCTAAGTAGTAGTGTCAGATTGTGAACCTTTTTCCATAGTTGTCTGCAAAAACTAAACATTGAACGTGGTACAGTTATCCTTCTTAGCTTTAGTCTTTCTTTTGCTTAGGTCTAACAACTTTCTATATAAATACAGTATTTTAGTTTATTTTCTAAGATCTTCTAAGAAGATAGTGCCGTAACAAATATCAATGTGTAGGATAATTATCTTATTTAAGTTCTCATTATATAGTAATGGTTAGAATAACCATGTTATTGACGGTCATAGCTCAGTGACTATGGCACTAACTTAAAAAACCGGAGAACTCAGGATCAATCCTCGGCACTGAAGCCAGAAATTTTTCAATTTCTAATTTAACTGAACCGCCACCGTGCTTTGAAAAGCAAGAAAAACCTTTAGCAAGCAAGCAAGCAATTTAATTTAACCCACCCTGTCAGACTTGTACACCCCTTAAGAATGATACTCGGGTGTTACAATTCATTGGGGCGAGGAGGATTAACTCTTGTACTGAGGAGTCACTCCACCGTGCCCCAATTCCCCAGACCATCCCTTTCCCTCCTATAGCACACTGATGCGCGATAGGGGCACAACTATTAGCAAAGTGCTTGTCGTGTGGAAGTCCTGGGTACAAGAAGTCCAGGGCGATATCCTATCCCGATCAAAGCAGGCTAGCGTAAATCTCTGGTGACTAATCAGAGAATCTGAAATTTCTTGCTCGGGCCCCAAGTCTCCGTTCCGGGCTACACCTAGTTTGGCGACTTGGCGCTCGAGGATGTGGGCCTCTCGTGCCCGAGTTTAGGGTTTTTTTTGGTGGCTTCCGCCTTTTTGTTTGTAGTTTCGTAATTTTTTTTTGATGATCAAAGCCGTTTTTTTTGTTTTTTGTAATTTTTTTTTTGAGAGATTTCTGAAAAGTAATATCATTAATCTTCTTGTCTTCTATTCATAGAGCTACGATTTTCTAGATTTTATATGTTGGCCAGGATTGGCTGCTTTGTTAATTTGTGCTCCCATCGATGAAACGCATTATATCTTATTATCTCTCACAGTCTCTCACCTACTAGAACTGCTACAAAATTGGCTGTTTTCACTACCGAAGAGCACTGGATGGGCGAATGGAATCCAGACATCAGAAATTCTAATCTGATAGAAAACAACACAATCAAACCAGAGGGCTTTTCTCTTTCCCGTCGTGAATGGTGCAATCTAAATAGAATACGAGTTGGTCATGGAATTTGTAACAAATCGCTGAATCAATGGGGTATAAATGCCAGCCCGGAATGTGACAAATGCAGCGCCGCTGAACAAACAATTAACCACATCGTCTTCGATGTGGTTAATTGTTTGACTGCCAAAGAACTTCGATGAAGTTCTTTGGCAGCCTTCAAGAAATCCACCAACTTACTCCCAAGGCGACAAATTGGCTTCGAGGATGTAACCTTCGACTTTAATTTTAAAAATTTTAATTTTATATGTTCTGTGTCAGTGTTTACTTACTTAATTATTATTGTTATTGTCACTGTTTTCTTCCTTTTCTTTATGTAAACTGCAATGTGTAAAGTTCATACGAATATATATATATATATATATATATATATATATATATATATATATATATATATATATATATATCACAGTATCGGGCTTGGGTAGTTCTCTAGCTCAGCAAACTTTGTTCTGGCTTTTTCTTCCATCGTGTCTGTCACCCTTGTTTGATTTACTTCTGCGTCCCTATGCGAGAGATGCATGTTATTATTTGAAGTGTAATGTTGTTACACTATAATCAGTCTTATTTTCGTTTTTAGTCTTAATTTGCTTTTTCTACCTATGAGCCCTCTTATTGCTGCTCTGGCTGTAGTTGCTTTTTGGATGGTTTGGTCCACATGTTGCCTGAAGGTTAGTCCTTGATCTATTGTGACTCCTAGGTATTTTGCTTCTCTTTTCCTTTCGACAGGATTGTTTTGTACTATAAGCTGTTCGTCTGTGGTTTCCCTTTTTTTTAACATGGCTGCTTGAGTTTTTTTTTAGTTGATGTCTATTTTCTATTGGATACTCCATTTTTCTAAGTTATCCAATGCTGTCTGTAAATTGTTTACATCTTTATCAATGTTTCTGTGTTAAGCCGCAATTCTGTGCCATCTGCATAAAGACTGAGAAATATTCCTGGTATTCTTGGAATATCGGCGGTGTATATTGCATACAGTAGAGGTGACAGGACCGCTCCCTGTGGCAATCCGGTCTCCGGAGCTCCATGCTCAGACAGGACTTCTCCTATCCGAACCCTAAGCCTCCGATCGCAAAAGTACGATGAGATTAGTCGTTTCATGGCTCCGCTGTATCCATTGCTTCTCATTTTGTATGTTAGTCCTTCATGCCAGACTCTGTTGAATACGTCCAGGAAGGCTACTCCTGTATACTTGTTGTCGTTATATCCAGCTGTTATGTACTCTGTTAGTCTCAGTTCTTGTAGTTCGCTGGAGTGTTCTGCTCGAAATCTAAACTTAGCTTCTGGACCTATTCCTAACCTGTCTGTTTCTGATTAAAGTCTGCTTATTATAACTATTTCTAAAATCTTGCTGACTGCTAGATGTAAGCTGAGTGGCCTGTAGTTTTGCGGAAATGTGTGGTTTTTCCCTGGCTTTGAAATCATAATATCTTGGGCTTCCTACCATTGTTTTGGGAAGAGCCTGTATCTAAGTATCGCATTTGTGTGCATACTATGTAAGTGACCGTTAAGTCATGTTGCGTAAAGTTTGCGTGACGTAAAAATTCTAACATGAGATCTGTGACAGAAGGTTAAAGGAACTTAACATTTTTACCTTATTGAGCATTTTTATCTTATTTCCAATCTTCATCTTTTCAATCCAATTTTCATATTTATTACCAATTTTATCTTATTGAGCACTTTTAAATTTGTCATTGCTTCGTACATTTGTATAATGTTAAATCAGGAATATACGGGTTTAAAATTTCCAAACGTTTGCGTAACCAATAAATAAAAATAAAACATTTTATAGTTTTGTAGAAGGGAAACAGGATGAAATTTGTATAAACGAACTGATTTGGTCGAAAGCGAACATTCGAATACAATGAAGGCACTAATTATTTGCTGTGTAGGACATTACGCGAATTTAGTTTGTATTTCATGCAATTGAATTGAAATAAATTTGGAAGCTTGGATCACGTCCAGAATGATTTTCTAGAATTTTACGGTCGTTTTATATATCGACATACGCTATAATAATTATAAACAGTTTATCTAATATACTTTATTATGTTTCGCTTTATTTAAGATGTTAGGGTAGGATGCTTTTTTTTATAAATTATTTTCTTCACAGTAAAACTCTAAATGAATATAACATTCACAGTCCTGTCAGTGGATTGTTCTCTTTCCCATCGATTCTCATCTCCAATTGTAGTCCTTCGCTGTGATTCATAGTTTTTTTCTTTATGGATGTATGTTCATTTAACTTATTTTAGATGAAGTGATAATGTGTACGGATTTATATATTCATATAAAATTTTTTGAATATTATCGGGAAACACGTTGTGTAATAACTTAAAAATAACATGAAAACAATAAACGAACATGTTGACTATCCATATTTTGTTTTCGCCTTCTAAAAACGTAACTCCTTACGTCATGTCAATCTAATTATAAGAGTAATATTTCTGAGAACAAATCTATAGTCTATGATTTATCAGGTTCGGAGTAGCAGTATGCTTTGCTGAATTCGTAAGAATGTTGATCGGTATCGATGTAAAAGATACTATTATTATTGGAATAAAACGACAATTTTAATTTAAAATATGTTTATTTTGATATTTCGATTTTCACTTCAGAAATCGAGACATCAAAATAAACATATTTAAAAAAAAATTTGGTATATTCCCAGTAAAAATAGTATATTTCAAAAATATTTGTAGAACTAATTAAAATGACAATTACTAAAAACGAATGTAAAGTGCGAGAACAAAAGTATCTTTCTGGGCCATTTAAAACTAACACAGGACTGCGTCAGGGAGGTGTGCTGTCATGCACGTTTTTTAACCTGGTGTTGCGTTGGAGAAAGTTACAAGAGACTCAGGAATAAACTTAAATCGTACGATATACACCCGAAGTCTACAAAGTCTACACATGCTGATGATATCATACTATTTAGAAGAACCCGAGATAAAGAAGTTGAAACTTTCACACGAAGCAAAACGCCGTAGAAAACACCGGACTTCTGGTTAATTCACAGAAAACTGAATATACAAACAACTTATGAGATACAATATAAAACCTTTAAAACAGTTGAAGATTTCGGTTAATTGTGGTCAAATGTGGACTGCTAAAACAATATTTTCAAACTAGGAAAGCGAATATGAGTGGCTAATTGCTGCTACTTTGGCCGAGGTCTTAGCTAACAGCTAGGAATATGTCAAGAGCAACAAAATATAAACTTTATAAAACGATAGTGCTCACTTCCAGACCAGACACATGGAATGATACCATCATTATGCCTCTACAGCCCATAGGTTTCGGCCTGCTTCAGGACGTCCTTCCATTCGTCACTATCAAATGTCTTTCTTCCATCCTTTAATGCTAACTGTTTTAAGATCCTCTTCCGCGTCGTCAAGATATATTAGTCTAGAACCTCTAGTTCTATTTCCTACTGGTTTTTTGAGAGGAAGAGTGGCTGCGAATGTTTGAAAGAAAAGGACAGAGAATCATATATATCGGAATTTACGAACAAGATAAAGAAGGCGGTATTATTTTGAACTCTATACATTTTCGCGATGCAGACATTAAATGGTACAGACATGATTAAAACCACCAAAATAAATCGTGGGCCACGTGATCCAAATGGATGGAACTATAAAACAACAACAGCTAAAACAACTATAGTAAAAAGCGATTCGGAAGGAACCGGAGGGAATGACTTAAGCCCAGATATCTAGACGATGTGGAGTAATATTTAAGAGAGGTTGGAGTGAGGGCCAGAGAAGATGATTTAAGAGAAGACATGCACTCGATATGAGAGGATAGAGAGATGTTTAGAGGCAGGCCAAGGCTCATAAAGGCTATAACGCAATCTGATTATAATGATGATTTTCTAACAATCAAAAGCTTTATATATTTTTTATACAAAAAAGAATACCACAAAGTGTGGTTAACGTAAAATAGAAATAGAAGGTTTTGCAAAAATGAACTATATGATAATAAACCCAATACCGTATAAATATCGTAGGTAAGATTAGAGGAAGACAGAGTGCTAAAGACAATGTTTTTTGAGAGACCAGACGGTAGATCAGTAGGCCGTCCTATAAAAAGATAAAAGGATGATGTTAAAGCTGACTTATCTAGGATTGGGATATAACAATGGAAAATGGAAGCGCAAGATTGTAGAAGTTGGAGTGCTATAGTGACTCCACATTATAATGTATAAATCGTGGAAAATCTAAGAACTGAACATATAAGATTTGTTATGGTGTTGAATGTTTTGCTTTCAAATAGGATATAAAGAAAGATTTTATCCTATGTTACCTCCTTAGGAGAGACGGCGACAAGTCCCAACGAGTTCACCAGTTGAGCCCAAACCGTTCGCATTTTGTCGTTCAGTTCAGAACAACAAGGATTAAAAATAGTATTGTCTATTGAATGAAAGGTATATATTGTCAAAAAGTAGTATTGCGGTTTCTCCATCGATGGGATACTTAATCGTTTTTCATTTTCTATCGAAACACGACTCAATCGCAATCGAATTAAAATAATCAGATAACACAATCTGATAAGAAGAGTTCAGTGCCAGAAGAACATTTAAAATTAGATATTGCAATTAATGTCACTGTTGAAATGAATCGAAAGTTACAATATTTCGGTCATATAATAAGACATCCAAAAAGGTATAACCTTCTACACCTCATAGGAATAGGATGGTATCAAGAGACCACCGCTAATTTATTTAGAGCCGCCGTAAACAAAGTTATTATTGCCAATATGATCGCCAACGTTCGATAACCGGAGAGGGTACTGAAAGAAGTTGTGGAATTTTGGATTATCTAACAGGAATACTGAGGAAAAGAATTAGGAATATAATTTAGCAAAACCAATCGGACACAAATAAAATTATAAATAAATAAATTTTGAAATAAAAAAATTACGTGTGGATAATAAAGTCACTGGATCCTATCCTGGACCCCTCGACCGAGCAGTTGTAAATAAATATCCTTTGTAAAATATATGAATGATCAAAATACTACTACAACTACGTTTAGCTACTTGTTGTGTGCGAGAGAGATGGTAACAAACAAAACAGCCAGCGTTTTATTGTTGGTAAATAATTAGCTATTAAACTGTGTTTATTTACGACAGAAAAAGAGGGAGGGAAGAAAATACGAATTCTTATTGCATAGTCCGTACAAGTTTATACAATTACATATTAAGAAAGATTCAACAAAACATTTTTTTACTTTGGAGATTCAACTTTTTTCTTGAGATATATTCATATTTTTAAACGCTATATTCTTTCTAATGGATAGTATTAGGTCTTTGAACTTATTGTAGAATAAATGCAGACAGGGCAAAATACATTAATCGCGGAACGGAAGGGAACGAAACTTTTATACAGCATATTAATTAAGAGTCCGGACACCACCGTGTATCGCTGAAAAATGAATCGAAACATTGGAACAGAACGAAATTGCTTAGATTATCTACTCAGTGAATTTTCGTAGTTTCCTGTACAAAATCGAATCACAGGAAAAAATATACCGACCCTATTTAACGCAGCTTTATGTTTGTTGTGTTACAAAACACAGAACAAAAAAAAACTAAAAAAATGCGATATTACGACAATCAGCAGAAAGATTTATAATATACAAATAAAGTTTTCAATAGATTTTCAGCTAATCTGTGGGTATTAAGAATTGCCGTTTTATTCCGTTGCTTTCCATATCGTTCCTATCCCATCCTGGATAATGTACGATCTACTTTGGGATTATTACATGTATTCTGGAGCATGTTTTTGAAACGTTAAACCTATAGTGTACCAAATTGCTGGCTTTATTCTTCATTTTCTTTTTTCCACCTTTATTTTTCTTGGTTTTACAGGCTTGTTTTGAACCAGAATGTGTTATGTATTTGTAGAATACATGTCGAATTAGTATTTACAATTTACTTTATGAACTGCATCAATATAAAGACTGTAATTCGACATATATTGGACAGACGGATCAGTATTCACATAGACATAGAATTATTGTACACAAAAACGGTTAAAGAAAGAGTAAACTCTTTGTTAGACATTCAAAACCATTCATTCGATTTAAAATTGTAACTAATTGTAAACACATTTAAAAACATTACGATATTGGCACAGTTCACATCTTGAAATGCACTGACCTCTTCTAATGGTGCCTATCTTCTTGTTGGCTACTACATTGACCCATCTTGTTCTATTCACAGCAGCTTGAAATAGATCATTTGACGTTAAACCAGTCCATTTCCTAAGATTTGCCAGACAGTATATCCGTCTGTGTAAACGGACTGTGTTGCCCTCAATGTTGACTTGTATTGCCGGTATTTATTATTATGCACAATGTGGCTGAAGTAGATCAAATTTCTGTTCTTTACGTTATTAATAATTTCTTCGTCTCTTCTTAGCCTCTGGAGAACAGTTATGTTTGTTGTGTGGTGTAATATGAGACCTTTAATAGACGTCGATAGCACCACACATTTCAAATGCATCTAACCATTTTATGGCATCTTCTGTAAGACTCCGGCTTTCTACTCCGTGTGCCCATAAAGAAGGACTAGGACGTAACACCTAAGAATTCTTATGCGTATATTGATACTTAAAGATAAGTTGGGCAGAAAATCTTCCTAAGATACTTAAAAAAGCTTCAGGTTTTTTCAATACGAGTAATTATTTCGTAACTATGGTCCTGGGTATCCTTAATATTGCAGGCCAAATAGCATACTTTCTCTATGCACAGACAGCATATAAATACTCCATACTGGGTGGCCTATTATATTACAATAATTCAATGACTTATTACGTTTGCTCCTAACGCCACCTGTTGACGTATTAACAAAGCATACGTTGTTTACTTTTAATAGACCTGTCAAATTCAAACGAAATATCAAATATTTTGTTAGTTATTTTTTATGCAGTTTTTAATTTAAACCTGCTTAGAATAAATGCGTGATCACTATAGAAACGAATTAATTGGGAGTAGTGAATCGATGTGAAGGACTGATATTTTATGACGCTACCCGTGACATGCCATCTTGTGGCGCTAGTTCCGTTACGCTCGCCTCTCGCCTCAGCATTTTACTAGAGAAAAAAGTAATAGGTACAACGCCAGTATAGAAGCTTCGTTTCAATAATAATTGATTAACGACAAATATTTTTACAAGGTAATGATTTTATTGAATAAAGGTAAAATTGCCCGGACTAACTGTAGTTTTATTTGCAGTAGAATGGCAATAAACCTGTAGAATATCCTGAGTAGCAGCAAACGGTTCTAGCTGTTAATTTCAATATTTTGAAAGTAAAATAATAAAATTTACAACAGAAAAATTTCATTACGTTTGTACGTACTAGATCTATTATAAATATTTCTATTTCATTCAAGGTAGTAAACAGTGAATAAATAGTTTTTTCTTGTCTGTATTAAAGAGGAAAACATGAAAATAATTGCGAGAAAAAGTAGTAGCTGATAAATAAAACTTAATAAAAATAATAGTTTTTATTGGCAATTAATTTAAAAAAAAAACAAAAAATAATATACGAGTATTAGTTATACTATAAGCTAATTTTTATTTGCTGCTTTAACTTTAAGATGAAAATTTTGGTTTTAAAATATGTTTAAGTTGATTTTTTAAAAATCTCTCAACTATATTAATCTGATTTTAAGGTTAACTTAATTAGAACGTATTAATTAGAATTTTCTTTAATTTATAGAAGGCGGCTCTGGCTTTTTCAATGCGTATTCTTATTTCTTTATTTATATATCAGTTATCGTTAACGTTTGCGCCCAAATAGGTAATATTGTGGACGTTCTAACTCTATTCCATATGCTCTGATGTTCGTTGGTTGTAACATCGTTTTGGTGACAACCATAAGTTTTGTCTTTTGTTTTGTTTTAGCCCATATTCACCACATGCTTCGGTTACCTTGTTTATAAGTCGTTGCAGGTCTTCTTCACTGGAGACAGGCAACTGCGGCAGGTAATAAAAAGAGGGGCAGCAATGTCCGTTACCTTTTTCACCCACTGATATTCTTCCTTGAGGATAGCTATGCCATTTATAGTACTCGTGATAAATCGTCGTATCTAAGATCGACCAAATATCGAGAATAATCATTGTCTACTCCAGGAAATTACCGAATTCCCTGCAGTTGTATAAATACCTCTTTGACTCAACACGAAATGAGCTGTCAGTTTGGTTACTTAAAAGATCAACTACTGCAAACCACAGAACAGTTCAATCACATTTTATTCGAAGAAACACAGGAGCTTAGTACAACATTATACATCCATGCACGGATATTAAAAGAGGGTAGCCGGTATATTCCAGAAGCAAATCCAAAACTACTCAATTAATAATCGTAAAGAAAGTCTGCATATAAAGAGGATGTTGATCTTAGAGCTACGAAATGCGAGGCCTATCATCAGACGCACCGAAAAGTCCAATACCGATTCGGAGCCCAAATTACATACAAAGGCTATAAATAGCGCAAATTATTGATCAACATGATTAGTGAGTGACAGAAGTTTACGACTGTTACTGAACTACCTTTAGTATGATCTACCACAGTTGCACAGAGAACTTGAGTAAGATTGTGGAGAAATAATTTTAGACCATGGCCTATAAACACTACAAACAATCTATCATTACAACATAAAGTTTGAAACACTTTATTGGTTAATTTAAGGTTCAGTTAGCTGTAATTTGTAAAAGTATTTTAAATTTGAACTTTCAAAAGTTAAAAAATGAAAGAGGATTACAAAAAGAACTAGGCCATGTCAGGCACGTAGCCAGGATTTGGTTTTGGGGGGGGCTAATTTGATGGGTTGATTTCGGGTCTGCCTCATATGTAAACTTAAATGTAGACTATTCCAAGAATAAATAGTGTATACTTATAATAAAAAATAATGACGATGACGGGAAGAAATAAATAACATGAAAGACTTTAACTTTTAAAATATGTATAATTGAACAACATATATATAAAAGTGTACTTATTTACAAATTAAACATACAATTTACAGATAGTTTATTTAACTCCTGCTTAATTTACAGTATTGTGGTTCAATTCAATTAAATTCTAGTAGCAGTCTCCTTTTCTTCGCGCCTGCCATTTTGTCAATTATATGATCGGGTTTTATATTTATATCTCGATGAGTGGCTACCATAACTAGTGCGCTCAACTTTTTATCTGACATTAAACTTCTGTGAACACTTTTCACCCTTTTCATTGTTGAAAAAGTCCTTTCCACACTGCAAGTGGTCACTGGCATAGTAGCTAATACCGTCAGGAGGTAATGTATTGTCCGGTAGTACGTTTTGTCACATAGTTCAAGAACTTTCAAAACTTCAGTCTCCTTTTTCATTTCTCCTTTTGTACTGTTACACCACAGTATATACTCAGCTTTTACAGCAGCTAGAGATAGATTCCCCTCAAAATATTGAGTTAGATTTTCCAACAGATTTACTTTTTCAGGACTTGTAAATCCCGGAAGGAGGATTTGAAAACTAGATAAAATGTCTTCATTCGCTAAAAACCTTTCTGTTAAATTTTGAATAAGTGAGTCAACACATGGTATGTACATTGTTACTCTGAAATAATCTTCAATTGAATTAGTCTCTGGATTTGAACGATGTGGCTGACGTGAAATCAGTCTGGGAATTGCCAATGGACACTCAAATATTTCCCGACTTAGTGTTTCAGCTGAAGTAAACATGTCTCTAAAATCATTCATTGCATTATTTCTCATAGATTTCAAAGACTCCAATAATGTTTCTGCATGGTTAATAGTAGACACCATATCTAGATTTTTTTCCTGAAGTGATACAGACAGGGGCAAAGTAAGGCTAAAGAGTTTTTCACACACAAACAGGCTCACGATGAAGTCACTTTTTCCAACTGTAGCCAAGAAGCTTGCTGCTGAAGAAGATATTTTCTGGGGTGTCTGTGATATTTCTTCTAAGCTTACAACAATAGGATGCAATAGCTCCGCAAATGTTAACACACTGTTGTGTCTTTCAACGAAACGTGTTTCGCATAGACGTGTTAGCCTTTTTTTCTTTGAATCAGCGGCATGAATGTTAATATTGTGTTGTAAAATATTGTTAGCGTGTGTACTGTTTCTGAAGAAATTTGTAATCTCTTTTATTGCTCCTAAGCAGTTTCTAACACAAGAATTTGAAAATGTATCACCCAATACAAGGTTTAATCTATGGCTGGCACAATGGAAGTACCTTGCTTTTGGGTATTTCTCTCTGATCCTGGTTTGAACTCCAGTAAGATGGCCAGTTTGATTATAGAGGGCAAAATAAAAGGTAAAAGAGATGTAGGGAGAAGACGAACCTCCTGGCTACGAAATCTAAGGGAGTGGTTTGGTCTGAGCTCTAGCCAACTATTTAGAGCTGCTGTAAGTAAAGTAAGAATTGCCATGTTGATATCCAACCTTCGTTAGAAGATGGAACCTTAAGAAGAAGAAGATGGCCAGACATGGTGGCAACTCCATCATACCCTTGTCCTACACACTTGTTCAAATTTAAATTCAAATTGTTACATTTTTCCAAAATTACATTCGTAATATGCTCTGCACTTTGACTGTATATTGGTACAAATCCAACAAAATCTTCTCGTATTACGGGTGTTTCATTCTTATAATCTACGTAACGGATACATATTGAGAGTTGTTCAGTTGCTGAGATATCCATTGTTTCATCGGCCAGGATAGCGAAGCAATCTGATTTTTGGATTCTAGAAACAATCTCTTGTGTCACTAAATTTGAGCAGGTTTGAATAATCTCGTTCTGAATCTCAGGACTTACATATGTAGCGTTCTTACCACAGTTAATAATATGCCTCTTTAAATTTTCGTCTCCAGCACATGCTCTAAACCGAAGTAAAGCACGAAATTTACCATCTTTTTTATCTGGTTTTTCTAACGTGAGTGGCCCACTGTCTTCATCTCCTCTTAACGGCAGCTCTTGCTCGGCACAAAAAAGTATTGTTTCAATTATAGGCCTTAGTGCCGACCTATTCTCCTCTCTTTCTCTCGCGTGTTGAGTGTGTAGCTGTGAATGTACATCCTTTTGTTTTCCTGACATGACCATCATGAATTGTTCTGCAGATACTACACACGCCTTATGATAATCTGTCATGGAATGTTTCATGAAGGTTTCCTTAGCTTTTTTCCAATCTCTAAATCCACTACTGACCAATTTTCCAGGAGCCTCATGACCTCCTTTGCCCACGCCCGTATTAAAGAATAAAAAGCACGGTTTGCAATAAACTGCATCTTCTTTTTTCGAATATCCTAAAAAAGCAAATCCTAAAGTTGGATCTGTCACCCAGTTTTCTTGGAATTTCCTTTTTTGCTTTTTGCCTTCACTTGAAGGATACACGTACGGCTGTTTTGGAAGCAATACTGACTTAAGAATATTTTTTTTAAGTTGTCATCAATATCTTGTTTAATGTTACCTATATCAAAAAAATCTGGAAGCCATATTGATTGTTCACAAGTTTTTGGAACATGTCCCGAAACTAGTTCCTCATCAACTTCATTTTGGCTTAACCAGGGGATAACTTGTACTTGTGTCAATGCACTGGTTGTACAGGACATGGAACTGGAACTGCACGCATCAGCATCTGAAAGAAAACACAAATAATCGTAATTTTTATCACTACTAACAAAAAGTGATTCGGGCATTCACCATTTTATAGAAAGAATTAATTAACTTCAGTTACATAATGGCCGAGGTTTCAACTATACTATATTCACTTTAAAGAAAAGTAGCATGTCAACAAATGCATGCACAGAACACGTGAAACCTGATGTTTATATAATTGTACAGGGTTTTATTAAGATTATATAAGTCTATAAGTCTTCAGCACCTCTAAAGACTGTGTATGAATTGGTCACGCGTTTCTTTTGTTTACAGTTTACTTTTCTTTAAAGTGAATATAGTATAGCTTCTTAATTTATTGATAAACACGCTTACCTATTGACAAATTAGTTTCCTGTTTCAGTTTTTTGATGAATGATGTGATGCTGGCTTGAGTTGTTCGTTTCATCTTTTATCCCGTCCGACACAAACTGACCACAACGTCAAACAACAACACAGATTCAAAAATGAAAAATACAGCCAGATCGTCTGTCGTCTGACACTGTCTGAATGCTACTGCTAGCCTAGCGACACTAGCGAGGTGGGCGGCCCGCGGCCAGGCCTGCGTCACTCATGATGCACCATTTCTCCCACGAACTGCACAATGCTGCCAATTGTGTTGTTATAACAAGTTGTAAAACCCTCTATTTCAAAATTTGATAACATAATTTTGATCGAGCTTACATTGCTTGTTCATTTATTGATATTGTACTAAAATATAGAATAACTCTGTATAGTTATCCTTTAATGCTTAATGCCAATATGTTTTGTAAATCTAAAAAAATTTTGGTCCATTCTCTGAAAATTTCGGGGGGGGCTGAAGCCCCTCAAGCCCCCTCCCTGGCTACGTGCCTGGGCCATGTTAAAAATTCTGGATTGCAATCATTCCTCGACATTCAGTGGATGAATCGCTCGAAGCTTCACATTATTGCAAGGGTTTATAGATCCCGAAAATACACACAACAAAGAATCTTTCCAAATGTAAATCATTTTAAAAACCTTTTAAACTAGCTAAAATAAATTTTAAATGAATTACCAGCCAGAGTTAAAAAACGATAAGTCTGTGTATAATAAAACAAAAATAAGTGGTATAGACTGTGCGAATATAATTTGTTAAGCTATACTTAAAGTAAATTACTATTTTTGTTGGGAATATATAATATACGTTTATTCAGATCAATAGTTATTACATCAATTTACAATTTCAGTTTACTTACAATACAATAAACGTAAAAGCATAGTCTTAAAAGCATAAACACGCTGGTTGACTTAATCTGTCTAATATTAACAGGTTTATGTTTATTGTTTTTTTTTTTATAAATCATTTTATTTTTGCAGTTTCCAATCTAATTTCTATACTTTTTTTATCTAGTGTAATTTAAATTTATTAAATTATTACACAACTCACTTTTTTCTTTTACCCAAGCAGTAACTAATTTTTTATACAAATAAAAATTTTTGATATTTTTATAATTTATGGGCAATTTATTGTAAATTCTTGTAGCAAAATATTTAATTGACCGTTGCGTGATTGTTTTTGAGGTGTAAAGACATTCGACATTCACTAAAATCTCATATACAAGATGAGATTGTACTAGAGATAGGTAAAGCATTTTAAGTTGTTCAACATCCAAAAACTCTTTTAAATAGCGGAATTTTGGTAGCAGGACTCGCATTTTCCTTGCATTTTTATTTGTAAGTCCCATTTAAGGTATCTGTCAATTAAAACTCCTAAATATTTTATGTACTCTGCTTTAAATATTTGTTGTTTTTTATTTATTTTTAATGAATTAAAAGTTGGCAGAGAATTTTTATATATTGCAAAAGGTACCTATTTAATTTTTTCATAATTTAATGTGAGTTTGTTTATTTGCAACCATGTTTTTATAATTTTGAAGTCTTGTTCTGCTATAATTTTAAGATCTTCCCAATTATCGGCCTTATAAAAAATTGCGGTGTCATCAGCAAAACTAATTATGTTTCCAACAGTTTTTAGTTTGAGCATGTAATTCACATAGAGTGTAAAAAGCAGAGCACCTAAAACGGTTCCTTGCGATACGCCATAATTAATTACTTCAGGATCACTTTTGACACCATCAATTTCTACAAATTGTTTTCTGTCAGTTAAGTAACTTTTTAGTAATGTCAAAACCCATCCTCTCAGACCATACTTCTGAAGTTGTTTCAACAAGATCTCGTGAAATATCGAGTCAAACGCCTAATAGAGATCGACGAATATGCATAAACTACGTTTATTAGACTCAAAAGCTTCTAATATTTGTGATGTTTTGTATCAGTTATTGTTTCTCCTGTTTTGGTTTTAACCGATTAAATTTTTGTATTTCCTTTTATTTTTCCGCACAATGAATTAATTACATTACAAAGTGATGAAGAAGAGGTCTTATTTTTTGCAATTCGTTTTTTTTTTTTGTATAATTTCCTTTTGCAGTTTTAACTAAAAGTTCTCAAAATACACAACATTAATAAATTAAACAAATTTTGTTTTTATTCTTTGGTAAAAACTCTTCTAATAATTTAATTTTATCTGACTCATTCATATTGATAATTCAGACACAAATTATGAATTTTAAAATAGATAACTTTAAAACGATATTGCCATTATTTTTGAGTTGCGTTCCTTGGACGACTTTATTGTACGATAGTTCATTCAATTACATGAAATCAACTTTAACTTAAGAATATTTATCAGATAAACCACAGCATGTGATTTGTCTTTCAAAAGACAAGAGCATGCAACGTTGGCAGTAAAATTCTACTCTTAGTGATCCCATAGTAAATCATGAGGAAAAAATCAGGAAAAACCTCCTGATACTAACCCGACATGATAAGTATTTGGTATTTCATTTATTTTTACTCTCAATATTAACATTAAACTCTGATTTTATATGCATTCTATTAAGATATAAATGATGTATCCTCGATATGTTATTGACTTAATAATAGTGGTATTTTGCTTCTATTGACTTCCTTTTTTAATATGAGTAACCAGATCCTACTGAATTCTGCAGAAAAATTCAAATCGTAGGATAATACCTAAATAAAACGATTCTTTTTCTTATTCTTGTTCTTATTTCCTTGTCTTTTCATGTTTCGAATTATCTGTTTATTGTAAAAGTATCAATTTTATATTCGGTCTTATATAATAAAAAATATGAATAAAAACATTTTATCAACATTCCGTTTTTTGCGCACAATAATTATATAAAAATGTGTGTGGGCACGAATTATATATTTTTTGTCGCTTCATCTAATTTTCCAAGTTGTATATGATCGTTCTTCGGCGTAAAACTCTCAATAATTTTGAAACAGAATCAAGTTGTCGTAGCAACCTGTTGTGTAAAGCTTCGGCAGTGCCGATAAAAGGTGCCTATCGATAAAAGAAATCTCTGTGTGGAAAAAATATAAAAAGGGAAATACGAATAAATTCGATATCCAATAACAGCCACCGGTGGTATTGCTTTGTATAAAGAACTTCAATTATGTAAGAATTTGAGGCTAATAAAAAGTTTTATAATCGAGTTAAAAAATATGTCAAGAGTGTTAGAGGTGTGGGGATCGTTTTTATATTTTTCATGTTGTTTGTATCGCTAAAAAAAGGTAACAGAAAAATGTAACCAAAAGTTTTAACGTTTTATTATTCTTGGTGCCTACATAGGTCATACACACATTTCATTATTTTTCTATTTAAGCTGCATTCCTTGTACCAAAAAGATCGCAAATAGTGTTTCTTTTGCTTTATGTTAATAATTCGCTATTTGAATGGCAAATATACTTCCAATATTTTCTTCTGCAAACATCATGTAATTTTTGCAATATTTATCCCCCGCAAAGCGTAACATTGTAACTAACATTTAAGATTTAATAATAACTAAAATTTAAAAATTATTTTAAGTGCTAAGGACGTGTGTCATTGAATTAGGGAAGTTGACATATATGAGTAAAAAGGGGATTTTAGCACTGCTTTTAAAAGTAACAACTTTGCTTTACAATAAAATGTACAACTTCAATAAAGATTATAAATAATTGAACTTGCAAACTAAACCTACACATTATATTATATTGTTTAGAAAGTTATTTTATAAACTTTTAGTTTACGATCATCAAATTTGATAATAATTGAATCACTCTCTAAATCACGCAGAACAAATATTTGTTTTTTCCTATACTACGTTTATCATGGTTATTAGATAACCATTTCAAGCATTCCAAATTAATTTAAATTAAAACAATTTAAATCTTGTAACTATCAGCTTTTTGTTTTGTAAAAAGATTTGAATTCTTGTCAGTCTTCGCAAAACTTGCCTTTAACTGCATTTGTCTGACAGACAGTACTTCAAAATAAACGTATTTTAATGTTAACGCTTTTTTGACTGACTGAAAATTCCAGTTTTCTCATATATTAAAATGAATGGCAACAGTGGTCGCGTAGCACGGATTTCGCCGGTTGCTACTAGATCATTTGATGCAATTGAACCTTCGGAACTACACTTATCTAATTAAACTATCCATTTAAGTTATGACAAAAGGAATAAATTTCAATCAAAGCCAGGGAGCTTTCTCACGAAGATAAATCTGAATAATTGTGGAGACGAAGACATCGATCTTTTATCCTTGATGTTAATATTTTTAAATAATTTTATGATTTTATGTAAAATTTTAACTAATTCTGTGTCAGTAAGAGATTGACTTGAACTTATAGATACTATTAAAAATTTCTAAGTGAAATAAGTTTATATGTCCGGAACTCTCGAGTACGTAATATATATTACATCTATACAGGTTAAAATAAACTCAATTTTTTAAAATATGTCTCCGTAGTCTAACTTTGATGATAACATGTCGTTGCTCTATGAGCAAATATAGGTAAGTGCACAAATCTATATTTTACATAATATATTTTTAATTTAAGTAACATTGTATATTTTATTACAAATTATAGTAAAGCGTGGGTAAACTCGTTACTAGTAGTAACTTTTCCGATAGATCTATAATTCATAGTTCAACCGTTAGATGGAATCGTCTTCTCGTATTACTGTATCTGCCATGTTCAGACGTTGGTTATTATAATGTTAGCAATATCATCGAAACTTTCTCTACCAGGAAGGCCAAAGATAGGTCTAATTATTGGTGGTATTTAGGTTCTGATGATATCCTTAAGGTCTCTCTGTTAATGGTATTAATGTTATTATTTGTTTGTCTCTCCATACTGTAATCCTCTCCCATATATTCCAATCTGGACTCTTGGAGCACATTTTTATAGTGATTATCGCACGCTTCTATAGGAATTAAGTTGCTAAAGGAGTTGTGAGTATTTTTCTTTAGATTAGTGATAGTTCTCCATGATTCCGTAGTCTGAGAACCACCAATTAAATTTTCCTTGGACACATTTTTGTTCCCAGAAAATGTTTTTTCTTCTTTATTTGATTGCGTACTTCTCCGTTTTTCCTTTGATATGTTACTCCATTGCTAGATGTTTTATTTGTTAGCCATTTCTTATATATTTTGTTCTTTTCTTGTATAATTTCTTTTACGTTTTCTGTTATCCATGGTGGTTCGTAGTGTTTTTTGTCGTTGTTATCTGTTCCTAATACTTTATAGCAATTTTTTTTATTATCGTATTTTATTATTGCCCGGACCTGACAATATGCTGTAGAGTTACTTAAAGCAGGATGTCCACTTCTATTAGAATGAATAACTTTTCTAATAAATCACTGCTGCCAACAAATTAAAATACCATCTAAATGGAAAACCGCCCACCAAGTGTTCATCTTTAAAAAGGTAATCTAAAAGATTCTAACTGCTACAGAGGATTAAGTGCCCTACCTTCTTTCGGGAGATTATTTGGAAAGATAATAAATGGAAAAATACAAGATGAAGTAGGACATCTAATTAGAGAAGACCAGAGTGGATTTATGCCTGGTAGATAATGCACTGATAACTTGTTTTAATCCATCAATTAATAGATAAAAAAGAATAGCGTTTGGTACCGAAGTACATCTTGCCTTCATCGACATAGAAAAGGCGTATTATACAGTTCCAAGACTTAAATTGTGACAAGCTTTACAACAAATCAGCATTAGTCCATACCTTTTAGCAATAATCACAAAAGTATACAGGGATAACACTACTTACCTAAAAAATCGGAAATAGACTATCAGAGCCAAGAAAAGTAGCTAAAGGACTAAGACAAGGATGCAGTATTTCACCCTTACTGTTTAATTTATATATCGAGGCAGCCCTCCAAAATTAGAAAAATCACTGCCAGGGAAGGGGAATCCCCATAGGAAATGACGTACTGTTCTCCCTGAACTTTGCGGATGACCAAGTCATCCTAGCTTAAGATTCTTATGACCTAGAATTTATGATAAGTGACTATACAAAGAATATGTAAAATGGGGGTTACAAGTCAGCATGAAGAAAACATAATATTTAGTTATTAATTCAAATGCAAGGTTTGAAGTGTTGATAGACAAGGACGTGGAAATCAAACAAGTGGAAAAATTTAAATATTTAGGTGCACTCATTAATAAGAACGGCTTGGGAGAAACCGAAATTAAACACCGAATTAATCAGGGACGTAAAATTGTAGGATGTCTAAACTCCTTATGGTGGGATCGCAACATTTCCAAAAGGAACAAAAAGAATAGGGCAAACCATGGTTGAATCAGTTCTTTGTTATGGCTCTGAAGTATGGACAATTAATGCAGACCTGAAGAGAAGATTGTTGGCAGTTGAAATGAATTATTTGAAAAGAAGTGCTAGAACATCGAGGCTGGAAATGGGGACCAACGAATCTATAAGAAATAACATGAATCCTACAGAAAAGATCATTGACAGAATAGAAAGAAGAGGTTTAAAATGGTTTGGACACCTATTGAGAGTGCCTGACGAACGTTGGCCCCACTAATTTCAATGATGGAAGCCCCATGGAAGAAGAAAAAGAGGTAGACGCTCATGGAATGAAGGAATTAGAAGAGCAATGGAATCAAGATGTTTGGAGGAGGAGCATGCCTTGGAACGGGAGGATTGGTGGAGGAGAACGGGAATACGGCGATAGCCGTCTCCAAAATGTATTGTATTTACAATATATATATATATATATATATATATATATATATATATATATATATATATATATATATATATATATATATGATATCCTGAAATATTCTGATTTCCTCTGTTAATTATGTTTATATTCATCGATATAAGCATTTCCTCGTTGGTAGTGTGTGTTGTCCATAATATAATGTACAGAAGTAAATTTGATTTGTGACAAACGGTAAAATATAGTTATTGGCCAATTGTAAAGTTACATAATATTGATAATAATTCTACGTTCGAGGATATGTGTATCACGTCAAAAAAAGTGAGATATTTAAGCAAGCAAATTCATTTAAAAACAATGTTTCTAGAGATGGTTGGTATCAACTATCACCTTTTCTTAAATGGCAAGCAGTTTTAACTCATCTAACACCAGAAGTAGATAAATCAGTGCGTTCTGTTTTTTCTTTTTAATAGTGAAAGAATATTTTTTCGTAAATAGTACAGCTATATTTAAGAACTTTAAATTTAGATTACATACTGCAATACCCTACGAGATAAGAACGTTTAATGCGGACCAAAAAAAGTTATTACTCCTCGAGACGCTGAAAGAAAAGCGAGTAATCCTTTATAAAAAATAAGGAAAAAAACCAAAGTGAGATTCAACTTAAAACAGTTAACATAGGTAACGAAAACCAGAAACAACCATGATAATGGAACTGAAAGTGGATTAATAAATACAAAAAATAAACCAACATCATATAGAAAGAGTTTTTGGCAGTTTTAAAAAGTGATGAGAAACCTCAACAGATTGGCTTTCTTAGAAATTTCATATTTATCGGGAACCTGTGGTTTATTTGTACCAAGAATATTACAAATACAATCAGATGTTACACGTGCCGTACAACATATAGTACATTTTTTTTAACTCAATATTGAGTACAGCAATCTATTCATATCAACAATATGGTCAGAGATTAGGTTAAACCAGGGGCTTTTTATGTTGATTTCCTTAATTATTGTTTGTTTTATTTGGTTTGTTGTAAATTTCGTGTGAGGTAAGTCCATTTAAAACGGTGCTGTTAGGAATTTATTTAATTCCGTTTCTTCCTCTATGGAGAGTGTAGAAGGATGTGGCATCAGCACTGTCATCATCGTTCCTAGCTCAGTTATTCTCATCATCTTTAATGGGTGATTTATGTGGTTGGGGCCGTTTGATTATGTTTTCTTGTGGCTTTACAAAGTGAATAATCGGTAGTTACGGTTGGAGATATATTTTCTTCGCAATTTTAAATTCCAAGGTTTTTTTCTCTAGAGATTAATTCTCCTTTGTTAGTTTATTAATTTTTTTTCTATTTTCTTCTGTTTCTACAATTATTTGTTTAATTAATAGACACATTGTTTGCTTTTGGGAGTGGTACATAGTCAGGAGTGGTATGCCAAGCTGCAATTTCTATGTTTTTTGTTAGATACACCACCGCTGGATCTACTTGAAGGTTCTTTTTTAGGGCAGCTTAAGCGAGATCAGGTTGTCTAGTTTTTTTTAAACTGAGAGAAATTATTCTTACTGTTATGCAGAGTGGTTTATTGCTCTTTGTCTAAGATTTTTGCGAAAATTGTTACTAATATCAGTGAGTGGTTTGATGATAATCAGTTTTACATTTTTTGGCAATTCAGATGTTTATAGCAGCAGGTATTTTGTTTTTATCAAACGAGCAGTAAGTTGGTTCTACAGTAGTTGTAGGTTATTTTCTTCCATCTTCCATTCTTTTGGTGATGTTAGTCAAGACTCCCATATCGGTTTTGAATTATAATCTTCACCGGCAATGAATTTGTTCCCTAGAGTATTAAAATATTCATAAAATTGTTCTTTTTCATTGGCATGATAATAATACATATGTTATAAACTGTAATCAAAACTTAGGCAAGCAGAAAATATAATAAACAAAATATTATATGAAAAATCATTTTTATCCACTAAATACCTCATATTCAATAACAAACTAATTATGTAATACCTATTTACCTTAACCAAATAGTAATATTTAATTACTCAATAATCAAAAGTAAGTAGTCAATTATTGTATATTTAGTAATAATAAAATTTTTACTATTAAAATTTAAAGTTGACTGAAATGACAAAATTATTTTTTGCACTCCTTTAAGAATAATTTAAGTAGTGAAATTTTATTTAAAAAAAATATACAAATATATAAATAACAAGTAGTTTCTTAACTAGATAATTTCGATATAGTTTACTTTACGTGTATGCATATGTGTGTATGTGAAAGAGAGGGAGAGAGAGAGAGGGTGAGTGAGTGGGCGAAAGAGGGGGGAGCACGCGTTTGTGTGTGACGGTTCTAGCTTATTCCAACTCTGAATTCAGCGTTTCGCTTACGCCCGTGAGAATACAGATGATCATTTGTTTCATTTAAATAAACAAATGAAAATCGAGGAGACTAGATCGAATAAATAGGTCACTAGATCATAAGCCCATATTTGTGCATATCACATATTCGCGGAACAGAAATAAATCCCGGCTTAGTATATGTATTTTCCAGAAATAAACGAAATTTTGACGCTCACTCAATATTCAGAGCAAAATATAGAACTGATTTTGCTTTCATTGTGAAAAACTCGATGTAAACAAACTAATTACTAATATTAGAGTAACATTAAAGAGAAATTTGTTGGCAATTGACATAATAGCGATGCGTTTTATGTTTTTGTTTTTTTTATTTACACAATCAAACTAGTTACATACTATTAAATTTTCCACATTTCCTGGATCATGTATGAGAAGTTTTGATTCATATTGGCAATAAACTCAGTCAGAGGAGAGAGAAGTATCAAAGGACCGGACAGAATGAAGCGCGAACCAAAACACTAGCAATTTACATGCCTGTAAATCTTATGGGAGTCTACGTATCGGACGTCTATTTTGCAAATACGCATTTTACCTTTTGACTTCAAATTTGACACATCACGTATTTTTGTCCTAAATGAACTACATATGGTACAATATACATCCCGATGTACGTCATCCGCGTCATAGCAAGTTACGTCACATGATACCAACACAACTTATTTAAGTCGTAGGTCTGTTCCTTCTTAAAATCTTTTAACCAAGTACACTGGAATTGCAGTCACTAGACATATTTTATTGATAACGCGTAAAAATAATATTTGACATGAAATACATTGGTTTTTTAAATGTCTTAATGATGGTCCAAGACGAGGACTGATGTAACAGTCTCATACTGCTGTGAAGAAAGTAGAATTTTTGAGATAATATTAAAAATATAAACATGAAGAACTATAAAAGTTTGTTTTTAAAGATGAAATTTGGATTTTTCAGAATGGTTCTATAAGTCGTTCAAGGCAAGATGAGAATAAGAGAAGTGTAAAATATTTTAAAACTTATGGAAAACGGTAATATATTTGATGATATTGAAAAAATAAAGGTGTTTAAACAAAAAAAAATTCTACACATTATTTTGCATGATGGTAATTAAAATGGCTTCATTAAGGGTGCAGAGACTATATTTTTCTCTCAATCGGTTTTATTGGACTACCATGGGGAAATGAATCAAGCAAATTTTTTATCGTGTTTTGAAAATCAACTATTAAAATGCTTGGCTGAACCATCCCTAATCCATACTATAGCATGTTGTTGGAGAAAGCACCAAACATGTCTTTAATCATGACTGAAATACAAGATTGGATAACGAACAATAAACTAATATTTAATGAGACAGTGTTGAAAATGAGCTTTTGCAGATTCGTTTCTCAGTAAGTACGCCTAATGAAAGTTTAGTTCAGGTTATCAATATTTATTTTTAAAAACAAGCCACCTCCGAAATACATTGTTGACGATTTAGCAGAGCACTATGGCCATAAAGTATTACGTCCGCCACCATAACACTGTATTTTCAATGCTCTAGAATTAATATGGCGAATTGACAAAAACTAGTATAACCGACATATTGGTAGAGATATCTATAAAGAATTCTATCTGTCTACCTAATTAGCCATCTTCGGTCCATCTTTGAACATAGGCCTTCCCAATCCTTTTCCATTCTTCACTGCCTGTCGCTACAGTCATCCACCTAGAGCCCACGTGCTTCTTGATATCATCTGCCCATCTCATGGGGCCTCCCTCTGTTTCGTTTATATTCCCACGGTCTCCAACTTATAAGAATTTATAAGATGTTGTGGATATCTTTTACAATAAATTATAATAGGAAATTCTACTTATTATAATTATTATAAACAGCGACAGTGATTTCGCTGTGACATAGCCAGGGATTAGTAAGTAAGGCATCTTAAGGCTGTTTTCGCAGTTATAGCATATTGCGATTTGAAGTGGGCGTATCACTTACTTTTCTACACTGCTATGTCAGACCCTACGTGACTTCCTAATAGTTTGGATGTTTATTCAGTGGCGCCGGCCCACGGGTTGTTTAAAATAAATGCATTATTCTCCATTCAAATTAGTTTTGTCGGAATACTTTTTTTAGATTAATTATCGTAGATAATGTTTTAAAAAGAATTAATCACATTTTTAATTTATATGTCTTAGCTAAACATAGTATTAAATAAAAATTTGTGAAACGTGACTGCAAAAAACACCATGGTGTTTATTTATAATAAATTTAAATTTTGTTATATTAATATTAATATATAATTAATATTTTGTTAATATTTGTTAGAGAAAACTCATATTAGCGTAGTAAAAATTAAACAAAAAATATTTCTATTTATCTATAAAAAATTGGTACCTGCGAAACCATCATAATAGTAAATGTATTTATCTGGCAAGTATTTCGAGGCGACGCTCTGCGAGGAAAAAGTTCTCTGAATGGAATATACATTATTTATATATATTTATAGGTTGCAGTTACATAAGAAAAGTATCCAATTGATGAATAAAACACAAATCGTGGATAGTTATTTCATCATATCAGTGGCATTTCAGCTCGTCATGAGCCAAAGGCTTCTTCAGAACAATCTTCCATTCGCCCCTGCCTCTGGCAACTTTCTCCATGCTTTAACTCCGATGGATTTTAGATCATCCTCTATGTTATCTTGATACCTAAGTTTTTTTCTTCCTCTGGATCGTCTTCCCACTGGTCCTCTTCGGTCGAAAATTTTTCTGATCGTTTCATCTTCATCTCGCCTAATTACATGTCCTATCCATCAAAGGCGTACTAATTTAATAAATTTTACAACGTCAGGTACTACACCTGAAGAAGCATCGTAGTTTACTTTATACGATCTTTTTGACCAAGCACCATCAGCTATAACGGTTATTAACTCATTTCCGTCGGAATCTACTTCACCAATTTCTTTGGCTAAAGCTAATTCCTCCCGTCCAGCCTCTTCTAAGGAATCACAAAGTGTTTGGCCGATGATATCTGCAACTGTTTCCGTATGTTTTGCATACTGCCTGTAGGAAATCACAGGTATATTTAATGCAGCAGCACGCTGCATTAAAAATAATGTTTAAAAAAAGTTAAATAAAAGCTTTTAAAAACGGTTATAATATAAATAATAAATACTAAAGCAGTGCAATTGCTCTCCTTTTCCTTGACATAGGACGTTTACTGGGACTCATTTTTTATCTTGTCTCTTATAACTTATATCACTAACCTAATGTAATACTTAAAAATACGCGTAAACTAAAGAACTTTTAACTTATACCACTAAACTAATAATATATTACTTAACATACACGTAAACTAAATAATTTCAATGTTTTCAAAATAAATAAGAATACTGTAAACTGTAAAAACTAAGCAAGTTGATAAAGAAAATACAAGAATGAAAGAACTAAAATGGATTCTAATTCAAGCGAACTAACTGACCGTACCCATAGAGAAATAAAAATAAGACCGTACCGTACGCTCATGTGATTTGACGTCATTAATGCGATAACGATCAAGCTCAGCGACAATGATGAGGAACACGTTTCACTATTAGATTTCAGTATTTTTTAGCAATTTTCTTCAAAGTTTGAATACGCTTTTCTCGATTATTACTGGACACAGAAAGGTGAAAAAAGAATCAACGATTACAGAAAAAAAAACTCTTTCAACTGATGGGCGTGAAAAGTTTGGTTATAATAGAACGTTAAACAGTATAATCCAATTTTTCAACAGAAAATTCAAAAAAATAAAAAAAGTAAAACCATCAGTTTAAAAGCAACATAATTTCGTATAACATGTCCAAATTTCGAGACATTTCGTCGGTAAATAACAGAGAAAAAATTTTGGTGCACCGATAAAACAGCCTTAATTATTGGTCTTTAAGCATTAAAATTAAGCTTAATTTTTTATAGGTCTAAACTGATGACAAAACAAAGTTTTTCTAAAAAAACTTAAGAGGGATGAAGAAAGTATAACAAAGAATAAAATCTGGAAGCATGTACTTTTGTACTTTTGTGTAACTTTTATGCCCCACACTTTTTTTTACATTATTCACAAATTATATATAACCATCATAAGCACAATTGTAATGTATCGATCTGAAAACTCAAACTTAAATTAATCTGAAGGAAAAATATTGATTAACATTTGAAAATCTATTTGTATCAAAAAACTATTGTGTTGTTTTTTTTATTCTATTTTACTTCTTTATACTGCACAAGCGGCTCAAATTGTTTTTAACGTAAGAATGTTACTTAATTCTAATTTTATATTTCTATTTTTTTATTTATTTACATTGAATATTAATCTGCTTTGTTGTATAATCCATTTTTGAATTTTTTTTTTGTAATTTGGCAACAATGTCAACTTAGATCTCTGACGTAGATAATGACGTGCATTGAGATTAATACTGTACCAACTGTATATATGTACCAAGTTTCAACTCTCCGCGTCATCTCTACCCAGAGTTATAGGTAATTTCGATAATCTTTGACCTATTGATCCCGAATATTATAGCTTTTTTTGGACTTGAAAGAACCAGAGCAACCAACCACGTACCACATTTCAAAGCTAGGGAGATATGGCGACAGATAACCCCAAATTTCAATAAGGACCTGTCGTGTCCTTAATAAATCAAGAAAAGTGAATATAATAACTGTCTATTTTATGTAGTCGCGGGGGTGTCAATGTGAAGTGTCTATATTTTAAACTGGTTTAAGGTATTTGTAATTTAAATGTGTACTTTGCATTGGAAAACTTATGATTCACAATGCAATTTTACTATAAAAATTGGATTGTGTATACATTATACTATAAAATTAATAATTTATCAAAATGTAAAAACACAGACCGAGAAAATATTTCAATCGTTGGTAAAAATGATCTTTTTTACCTTCATAATATAAGTGAACTGTACGTAAAATTGTTTGTTAGTAATTTTCCATGGCTAGTGATTTTGTTCGTGTAATATGCATATACTATGTAGAAAAGATCAGGAGAACTTTATTTTATGGAACAAGTTCAAATAAATTAACCCATTTAAATTGAATACCATTAAAGTTTAATATTTCTATAGATATACAAGAAACTTTAAAAATTCCTAGAAAGTATACTCGAAACAGTAACATGGATTTTCTGTAACGTCAATATTTCATACATGTGCTATTATCTATAACTCTTGATTTTAATGTGTGTATATTATGTATCTTATTTAATGTTTATGTGTTTTAGATAGATTATTAGTGTATTTACTACGCTTTGAGTTTTTGGAATTGATTGTTTACTGCGTCTTTTGATCAAGTATTTTTATTGCTGATATCGTTAACTATTTTTTAAGACATAATGACGGTACTAGATTTTTGTTTCGATACAAAGCAGCGGCAAATAGCTGTATATAGTTATTTTGATAACTATTGTCTACGACGGGAATAGATTTTGTTTCGATTCAGGGTAGTGGCTATACTGCTCTGAGGAAACCTAAAGAGGTCGAAATACGTATAATCCTGGTTCCGTTAATCTTGATTCCACCTTGAACCTCGTCTAATACTTTTCTGGATATAGATTCCGAATACAGATTAAATAATAGTGGTAAAAAGACGCAACCTTGTCGCACTCCTCGTCGGATTCGTATAATTTGGGATGTGTGCTCTATTTCAATTGTTGCCGTTTGGTGCCAATATAGTTCTGAGATAATTCACAGGTAATCAATAAAACATGCATATACAGCTACATTCATGTCTCTACATCGTTATGTTAACACATTTAAGGCTAAAAGAGTTTCTCGTGTTCCCAATCCATTTCGAAATCCGAATTGAGTGTCACTCATCTGAAACTAACACTTATAAATTCGTGTATTAATGATTCTGAGAAAAGTTTTAAGGACATGGGACATCATGCTTAATATTCGATAGTCATAGCAGTGTGAGGCATTTGATTGTTTTGGTAATATTACGAATTTTGATTTTAGCCAGTCTGATGGTATCTTACCTCTTTTATATATCTTATTGAATAGTGCTGTTATTAAGTCGAGGCTTGTACTTTCGTTGTCTGTTGCCGTTGTCTCGTTAAAATTTAAGTATTTCAACATTGATATTCTCTCGACCAGTGGCTTTTCCATTCTTCTGAGCTTTTACTGCATAAATAACTTCTTCTTTTGTTATTTTTGAACCTTTCTCATTTATTCGATTATCCGTGGACGGTGAAGAACAAAGTCTATCATCGTCAAAAAGTGTCTGAATGCATTCTTCCCATCTCTCCAGTTTGTCTTCGTACCTATAATTATCTCGTTAATATTATTTCTTAATATTGTTCCTTGTCTCTTTCTATGTCTACCGGTCATTTCTTTCACTTTTTTTATGAACATTAAAGGTGTCGTATCTTTCTTGAAGTTGTTGAATTTCTAGAAATTTGGTCGACATTCAGCTTTATTTAGCTTCTCTGCAATTTATTCTATTGATTTTATTGACTCGTATTCTATTGGACTATTGAGTTTGTTTTATGTTTTCGTCTTACATCCATGAGGTCCATGATCTCTTGAGTTATACATTCTTGTTTTGTGTTGTTTTTCGTGAACCCAATGTCGTCTTCTTGTATCTTTCTTATTTTCGTTTTGTGATCGCTATGAATTTCACCAGGATATCTTTTAGTAGATTTTATGTACGCCTTGAAGTTATCAAGCAAAATTAAGTCAATTTGATTTCTAACAATTTTATCTTTTCTGTCTGCAGGTGATTTCTGAGGGTATAGCCTTCTAGGATGTTGTTTGAAGAATGTGTTGGCTACTAACAGGTTGTTCTCTACGCAGAATTGTACCAGTCTATCTCCAGTTTTGTTTCTGGTACCGAAGCCGTGTGCTCCTATGTTGTCTTCTTCGGCACAACGACTAATTATGGCGTTAAAGTCACCCATAATGATTGTTTTCTCGCCTTTTTTTGTCAGTCGCATTATTTCATCTATATTGTTGTAAAAGTTTTCAATTTCTTCCTCTGAATTGTCACTTATTGGAGCTTCGACCTTAATAAAATTTGGGTTTCTATGGGTTCTTCTTAATTTCAACATTGCTACTTTATCATTTAGAGGAATGAAGCCCATGATTGACTGCGCAATTTTGTCCGATATTAACATAGCCGTTCCATATTGATGTTCGTGGTCGATTCCTCCTGACCAATAGATGTATCCATCTTTTGTTTTTTATTTTCCTGAACCAGGCCATCTTACTTCACTCAATAAATCTTTAACACAAAAAATATATATACATGACTGTAAAAAATAAGAAGAAAAAACGGCAATTTAAGGAAAAGTAGTTGGAAAGCATATAATGGCTAAGAAAATAAAACGAAAATCGAAAGTTATCAGAAATCTAAACAAAATGAGCAAAAAGTTTAAGCCAAGAATAAGGAGCTGTAATGGTGGAGAAGGAAATATCCTAAGTGATACGGCCTCAATCTTGAACAGATTGGTTGAATTTTTCGATGCAAAATTGAATGGACATCATATCGAAGAAGCAGATAGCATCATAGAAAATCGAAATGACTGGAATCTATTAAACCCAAACGAAACACCACCTACCATTGAAGAGGTTGCCCAAGTCATTAAAAAGCTTAAACATAATAAATCACCAGGAACTGATCAAATTTGCAGTGAGCTCTACAAGAATGGTAGCGACGCTATGTTACATACAGTGCATTAACTTTTACTTGTTTTCTGGCAAAACGAAAACCATGCCCTGTGAATGGTCTTAAGGCGTGATATGCCCGTTACATAAAAAGGCGATCAGCTGAAGTGCGACAACTACAGAAAAAAAAAATATATCCCCGTTTAACAACTTCCTATAATATACTAGAAAATATTCTCTACAAAAGGCCAATATCTTTAGGCCTAACTTTCAGAATTTTAACATATATAGAGCTTAAGATACCTTTAAGCACTTAAGAGACTTTTAAGCGAAAATAATCTTAATTTCATGTGAACCTGAAGGAGATAACATTTTTAAAATTGAATAGAGTAATTTTATGATTTATTTATATTTTTATAGATTTTAATCAAATTGAAAAAGTTTACATGTTGTACATGATTCTCCTCGTCTCGAAAATGTTCTTCTAACTAGTTGCTGTGACTGCTATTTCGTAAAAAGCTATATTTAATATGTGCTGATTTAGAAATCCCTTTCAAAGTATCAATATGAATCGATAAGAGAATCGATAAGAGAATCGATATGAAGACTGCTATTTTATAGCGCTACTTTCGTGACGCTCGCCTCAGCATTTTACTATAGAGAAAAAGTAATACAACTCCAGTATAGAAGCTTCATTTCAAAATTAATGTAAGGATAAAACTGCTTAAAAAGACAGTAAAAAAGGCCTGAAAAGAAAATAAGGTGTGAAAATGATTTCAAAATTATAAGGTTCCCAAAAATGAAGCAAAACTAACCCTAGTTAACACTAAAACAGAAGCGTGCAACAATTTATAACATAAAGATAGCACCAAAGAATGCAAAAGAAAGATCTATTAATTACTATATGAGAAGAAGTTGGTAGAACCACCATAGAGAGAACTATCATGAAACGAAGAAGTTATTCAAGCATTACAAAAACTAAAGAAAGACAAAGAAGTTGGACTAGACCAACTCGTGGCTGAAAGACCCACGGAGATTGTTTGACCGCTCATCCACAGAAATCTTTCGTGGTTTTGGATCGCCAATCTTTGAAAGGAGACGCCGCAATAAGAAGATATGTATTTTTATATAATCTTATTCTCGTCATTATTCGTTAGTATATATTCTTGATCTTTTTTATATATCTGATGACTTCGTATTATCGTTTTTAAGATTACAATGAATACTATAAAAGCCTTTTTAGGAGGATATGATGTAATCGAGCATTTTTGGAAGTAGAAACTGGAAGTATAGAAACACCATATTTATATCAGTTTATTTGGTGTTGTAGGTCTTTATTATAATCAATAACTTATACTAGGCACTTTTCAATATACTATGAAAACTACATCTTATTATTACTACTTAATTTTTCGATAAATATCAAGTTTTCGTCTTCCTCACACATTTTAATAATATAAAGATTTTGGTCCACATGGTAACATAAAGATATGCAGGCCAGTCTGAACACTTTTATCTTATCTGAAAGGTTAGAACGGGAGGGTTATCAGTGGATCGCATGCCCCCTGTTGTCAAGTTGACCGTGTTGATCATTAGCTCTGTGTGTAATAAGTTAAACTACGTTTAATCTTTCTTCAATAGTTTTTATTATAAATCAAAGGCTGGTTTCTGCAATTTCTATTGCTTTTTAAATAGAAAATGTGGGACACGATATGACGCTTGTTGAACGTGTTGTTATGTTTACTTTTTTGGTTATTATCAGTTCGGATGTCACTTATAAACATTTAGTTTATTTTGAAATTGCTATCTACGTGTTGATGATTGAACCATCTTTCTTTAAAAAATGAAATTTTATGCGTCATAGATAGAAGGGTAGGTGATTATTGTACACACTACAGAATAGTAACAGTACAAAAAACACATAGAATCCCTCCTTTTTGTTTATTTTCTGTCGTCTAACAACACAAAATACAATCTTACTTTGCAAAATAGTATTATTATCTCATTCTAGATGTTAACGGCAAGTGGCGGCGGTTTTTTTATATCTCGTAAACCTTCTGATCCCCATTTCTAGGGTCTTCCAAGTTTTGTTTCTATGTGGTTGGAGGCATGTTGTCCTGTTTGCAAGGTTTTCGGTTTGAAATATATATGATCTAAATATCTATCTACTTTTTTGTAAATGTTGTTAATATGTGCTTTTGTCCACTGCGGTGGTAAGTAATGTCCTTTATAAAATAAGATGGAAATATACGCTAGTAATTTTCGTAATACTTGGGTTGTGTCGTTCGGTATACATTGTGGTCCTCATGCTTTTCGAGTTCTTATTACATACGTGATGTATTCTTATTTCGTCGTCTTCATCGTATTCCACTTCATATGTTGTTGTGATCATCTTCATAAACTGCGGTTTCAGTCAGAAGTTGTGTGTAATGTTCAATCTAAGATCTTTGTTCTATTAAATAGATTTTACTCGTTTCTTTTCTGTTTGCACTCAGGTTTTTTACCGTTTTTCATGCTTCTCTTGATCTTGTTGACCCTATATATATATATATATATATATATATATATATATATATATATATATATATATATATATATATATATATATATATAAGATATTTATGTTAAAATGTATGAATATGTTATCATCTCGTACAGATTAAAGGTAAGTCAGTGTCTTTGAACTATTCTGTTATTTAATCGACATTACTAATGTACTGATTTTGAAAAAATTGCTACCTCTCAAAATAATACACTTGATAACAATTCAATAGTTAACTCAGAAAAGCTACAAATACACCTAAATATTATACATAATTAAATGATCAATATTACAATATACAATATTATTTTAAAATCTTATGGACCTACGGGATTAAGTTATGGAGATAGTGAAACCATCATGTACCAAAATCCTATCAATTAAGAAAGTCTAGGATCATGCTGAGTGACACAAAAGCTATTAAATAATGCATTTAATTATCTAACAAAATGGCGTCTGTTCGCCATTTATAATGATTGCGTCATTGAAAAAAACAATGAACAGGCGTCTTGGTTCAGTTATCTAAAAATTTATTAATTTACGTTTTAACATTAAAGCAATATCATCAATTAACCTATATTTGTCCACTGCTGAACGTATTTCTGGCCCATCTATCATCCATCAATCAGGCAACATGTCCAGCCCAAGCCCATTTAGCCATGGCTATTTTTTCAACTGCATCCGTGACTCCTGTTCTTCTTATTTCTAGGTTTAGTACTTTATCTCTAATAGTAATTATGTATGGTAATGGGTGTTAAAAAATCCCATTTTATATCTTTTAATTTTAAAACTGTCAGAATAAGGGGTTGCGATGTGCATTTTCATGTGAAACTATTAATTTTCATATTTGTGCTGAATGTTTGTGTATGTTTTTTGTTTTTGTCCCGAGAATGTCTAAAAGATATAGGTTATGCTAGAACAACTAAGTAGATTATGATATGCACAATGTATTTTAGCCTTAGTTTTCTGAAGGCCTGAAGATGCTGTAAACGTTTGTAAACAGCGAAACCGGTAGCCCATTCTCTTTTACCAACTTTAATAAAACCTATAACAGATTGTGAGTAGAAGACTTATTTCCCTAACATTCATGGAATATTAGACTTGAAAATGTTGTTCAATCTACCAAAGTCAGCTCATGTGGGATCTATCCTTCTTTGTATTTCAATTGTTTGATTATCTGGGGCAAAGCGAATCTCATACCCTAGATATTTGTAAGCTATTGCTTGGTCGATGCTATGGTTTTAAATCGGAATTTTATCACCTGACTACAAGGGTGCTCATAAATTTGGCCTTTGAGGCGTTAATTTTTAAACCAATTGCTTTTCACGCAGGGTTTCCAGCATTTTTCTAGCTATATCAGCTCTATCAGATATTATAACAATGTCATTAATTCCCATATTATCTTCTTGTACCATTTGCCTGAACATATATTCGAGTACAGCTGTAAAAAATTTCGGGAAGCTAGTATCACCCTGTAAAATTCCATAGTCTATTTGAAACATTTTGTTATCTACATGAAGTCGAACACAAACTGTACCAGTTTCGTAGAGAGGTTCTCCTAATTAAGGTAATATATCGGTAGTCAATGCGGCAGTTAGCCAATTTTCAAAGTATTTTATAATGATCTATAGTATCAAACGCCTTTTCATAGTCTAAGAATATAAGAAAGATACGCTTGTTGTATTCTGTGCACTTTTCTTCTTCTTCTTCTTCTTCTGGTTCCTATCCGTTTCGGATGTTGGAAATCATAACTTTGCTCGCCCATTCCGTATCTGGAAGCGGAACCCAGTCTGTTCGCAAGGTTGGTAACCATCCAGTTTGTTCACAAGCCGTTTTGTTATTATCTTCATGAATAGTTTCTATGTATGAGAGAGCAAACTAATAGATCTGTAGTTCTTTAGGTTTGACATATCACCTCTTGTATGCATATGCTTATTACTGCGCGGGAGCTACGCCTTGTTTGTTTTAACACATTTAGGAACGTTTCTTCTCTTTTTTTGTTTTGTTATATGACTATCCCATCTTCTCCAGGTGATTTATTGTTTTTCATCTCCCAGAGAGCTCTTTTTATTTCCTCTGTTGTGACATTTGAGATTTCTTCTAAGTCTAGATTGAAACAATAATCTTTATTTAAATGAAAATAATTAAAGTGGCAAAAGATCAATATATCTTAAGTAAGAGAATACCTTCAATTTATGTTATGTAACAATTGATGATAATGAACACAAAACTGAAGTTAACTATTAGAATAAAGATATTTAAAAGTGTGAAATTAATAAATTAAAAGTTAACTCTAATTCTAAATAGCTTACAGCGAAGATTAGAAAGGATTAATTACTATTTAAATGGGAATAAGCCACAATTAAAGGTTGAAGAACGTATATTGACGTTTTAATTTCCACTTTGGAAATCGTTTTCAAAATACAAACATTATAATAGTATCAATAATGTTTGTATTTTGAGAACGATTTCCGAAGTGGAAATTCAAACGTAAATAAACGTACTTTAACCTTTAATTGTCACTTATTCCCATTTAAATAGTAATTACTTTAAAATGCCACAAGAAACCAGCTTCAGAACAATATTAGAAAGAATTGTAGAAGATTCCGTGCAGATCTGTATGTGTTCTCGTAAAGAATTGGTATGTGAATTCATAACTTTGTAATGCCACTGTATATAAGTAACAAGTTTCAAAGGTTAGCATGCCTGTTATCAATCACCTTACATTCCAGAAAAGGAATTTAATCTATTAGGTAAGGAAACGTCCGACCATCGCAACTCAGACTACGTGTGTATTTTTATTAGGTCAGTAATCAGTATCGTTTTACGATTGTTTTGAGTACTTGCATTGGGTGTATTCACCTAGAGAAATATCAAACGACAGCAAAAGATTCAGATTTATGATTCAACCTACACTGAGTCAGTTTTTAATGAGATAACAGAAATAGTTTATTTATAAAGTTAAACGTATAACGTTCTTTTTGTTTCAATGCATATTTTTTGTGGAAAGTTGTTTCTTTTTTAACACCAGCTGTTTAAATTTTATGACCATATTTTTTTTGATGCCTTATTTTAGAGTACCCGTCGGCACAAAAAGTTTATTTTCCTCTGCTACTTTTTTTGGTTCTGAGGTGTTTCATGTCCGCCAAACATAAAAATAGGAAAACCGGTTCTGTCACACAATATTTTTTTTTAATTAAATAGCTTAAAAACTATAAGAAAAACACAAAAATAAAATTGTCTGATGACAAATATAGGCCATTCAACGCGTTCGACGACTCGAATATGTCGGAAAAACTACTGTGCCGAAATTCATAGACAACCAGCTATTTTTTCAAGGTTACTTTCATTAACAGCAGCAACAATATCTTTTCATATTGTCTGACGGAACTTGTTTTCCTGTCTGACCGGTAAAAATTTTCGGAAAAATTAGACGAAAACGCTCCAGAACCAAAAAGGCCGCACAGGGAAATAGTGTCAGACTTTACCTAATGAAGCGATACCTAAAGTTTCCAAAGCGATAATCATTATTATGTGAAGCAATTAAATGCAAAACCAGACATTTGACCTATAAGTTGTTTTGAGTAAATCGCAAAAAATCCACCAACATCGTAATTTGACACTAATGAACATCGTGTTTTAACCAAAATTTTCTATCTTTGATAAAATAGTTACTACTAAACAAAACATAAATTAGACTTGTTAGTAAAAAGATATTTTGGTTTAAAAATTAGACATGTCTTGTTTCGCAGTAAGAGTTGCACATGTCTGCTTATCTAAATGAACCTCAACTGATTTTGTATTTTTTATAACATTAATAGCCTCGTGTGTGATACTAACAAAAAAGGGTCGTAATAAAATAAAACTAAATTTAAAGATATTGCTTTTAATGAATATATAAACAAAAACTAAATTAGTAAGTTAATACCTTCAGTATCAGATGAATTAATCATACTTTCGTCTTCTGCACCTTCAAGATGATCTTCCGTACTCTCAGGATGATTTTCCGCCTGGTTAGTGTTTTTCAAGTAGTTAAAAGCTTTTGTGAAGAAATGAAGACGTTCATCAGCCGCCCATCTCACTCCATAGTGTTTCGTTAACAAAGTTGATATGCTTTTAAACGTCTTTCTACACTGAATGTTTGTACTTGGATTTTAGTAATATTCTTTCCTTTCTTGCAGATGCTCGAAAGCACATTTTTATAAAACGCTTCTACTGTGACATAAACACACCCTTTCTTGTTTTTTTTTACCAGGATCCAGGAATTTTAAGAACTTTTACATCTCACCTTTTAAGTCAAAAACTGTGTAATCTTCTCCCATCTTCAGCACCGTAGAATAATCTTTAATAAAATTAATATACGTTTCTGGATCAATTATGGTGGCACATTTTTTAACTTTTCTTTCTATTTGAGCAAACACTCGATCAGGAGGAAGGAAAGAATGACCGACTACGGGATATACGAGTTCTATACACTTATATGAAGTGGAGCACATAATTGTAGCCCGTATTGAACCATTCCAACCATTGTGATATTCTTATTCTAGCCCCCACAACCATCAGCCACTAAACGCACTTGCTCTACCCCTTCATCAAAATTAAAGTTTGTCAATGTGTAATAAACAGCGGAAACAAACTCATTTGAACTCCTCTGGCGATTATTATTTGCCCATATAAACGATTTTACTGATTCAGGATTAAGTGGGGACTTTGAATTTCCAGTTACAACTGTAAAATTGTACAAATTTATTTGCATACTAAAATAGCAGGTCTGGTCTGGAATCTTTGGTAGTGGTAGATTCTTTTGGCCATCAAAGGAAAATACTGCTACTGTGCGATTATCTTCTGTCAATAACTCATAAAACGCTTTACTATGGAGTTTGTGTCATTTGCGCGCTGTGTCATTTTCTGTATTTTTTCTTGTGGGTTTGTGATTTTTTTCATTTTTTTTTGAAAATTTGAGAAATTGTAAACATACATCAACTTTTGGTGGTCCAAAACCAATGTTATAGTGTCGTACAAAAATATTTCTGAAGAAGCACTGTCTTACTGTTAGATGTTCCTCCGTTGTGGAATTATAAATCTTCCAGTTTCGATATATTGAGTTCACATGGCAAATATCGTCTAACAACTGTTTTATTCCTGGCTTAATGAGTTTTGCAGTAAGTAATAGATTCAATGAAATGTGCTATAGCTAAATTGATTTTTGTGAAGTTCTGTCACTTCCTTTTCTTTCTGCTGGCAAAACAGTGTTTTATGATACTCATTTAATATCCTTTCAATTTGGGTTTTTCCAATAGGAATGAGTTTTTACAAACAGGAATTGATCCTCTTGAAATGTTGATGGTGTACTTCACACTGACTGTTTTTGGGTTATTTAGAACGTTTTCTTTAATTTTTGAACCAGGTCTTTTTGGATTATTTGTCACGCAGTGCTTTAATGCAAACATGTCTTGATAGAATTTCGATGGTTTGCTATAAAAGCTTTCAGTTCAATGTGAACATACCTTTGTTTTTTTGCTATTACTCGTTTCCACTGATCCTTATTTACCAATGGTTTTCGCCCTTTACCAGGTGGATTTGGTTAAATAATAATGTTATTCATGTTTACAACGTTTAATTATTGTTTATTTTTACCACGTACGTTTACCACGTTTGGTCTTAATGTGAGTACATAGTATGAACGAAATACTAGTTTAATAACAAATAGCCCGAACACGGCAGCAGGTGACTAAGAAGTTGCATCCGAATTGGTTTAAAGGCAAATATCTGCCTTTGCATGTAACAAGTGTACACAAATGTCTGCTTTTGCATCTTATGGCTCCACTACACATCGGAAGATCTGGTAAATCTTTCAGTCTGTGTTAATTCCCGGGAGACGCAATATCTACGCGAGCATTAAAAAAATGGATGTTGAGACCGCAGCTATATCTCTATTTAGAACGTTCAACTACTACTTGAGTAAACATCGAAATAGAATCATTAAAAAAATGAAAAATAAGAAGTCAGAGGTCAGATGTGTTGACAGGCGTCGGACGTCCGCACCGAAACCCTTTGATCTGTGTTAAAACCGACAACAATCGGATATGTTGCAGACGCTTCCGCGGACGTGATATATAAACAACAGATGATCAAATTACCCCATCTACACATCTCCAGATGCATACGTAGATGCCATCCGCGGACGCGTCTGCCAATGTGTAGAGGAGCCATAAGGCTAAAGTTCAACTGTGAATATTGCCATTCAAATGTCTGTTTTTGAACATAAGGGTCAGTAAAACGGATTTCTATCAATGTTTATGTATGGAATCCAAATAAGTATAATATAATTTTACTTCATGTTATGTACTAAATAAAAAAGTAGTACGAAAACTTCTTTTGTAAAAGTATATTTACGTAAAATTATCTACAATGTATATAAAACGCTTTCGGTCCTATCGGTCACTTAAAACATGGGTGGAAAACCCCAAATTTACATTATAATCCCTATTATTAAATTAAAACATGTTAAAATTATGTATTCGTTTGTTTAGAATCAAGAACTTTATCACAGTATTTGTCGATCACACTTTATGACGTATATATTCGCTCTTCGTATCTCCAGCAATATTTGTTTAAATATTCCAATAACTATGTTATATAATAGCTTACATGAAAGTCTACCATCAAACTACAGCGACCCGTCAATTACCTGTATCTCAATTGGGTCATAAAAAACTAACGACCTTCTTCAGGCCTTCCGACTTGCTGAACAAAATACCGTACGGTTTTTCTAGCGCGACCTTGAATTTCCTATTGTGGAGGTCATTCGTTTGTTTCTTCTTTTATATACGTACTTACAAAACATTAAAAGCAAAAGCTATTTCGTATCGGCTGTTTTGTTTGTAAACATCGACATCGGTTGGAGTGAACTTTGCGTTGAGTCTATTAGTATTCTGAATAGTACAGCGCGTAGTTACTCGTTGGTTAGTTGCTGGATTCTTGGCAGACTAGTTGTATGAATGCTCCGATTTACACAGATCGACTTGATCTATAAATAAGAAGCCTGTATTAACGCACAGCGTCGTATTGTATGAAATCTCCACGCTAATCTTCATTATTGCCAAGACGTTTCTTTTTAACTTAGATAAATCTTATGAAATGACACTGACTAAATTAATTCCTCGTCTTTATTTTTATTTCAATTGTTCAGAAGATTCGTATCGTACCTACGAAATATAAATATTTATTTTCATTAACTAGAATATCATTGTCAATAAGAACTGAATAAAAAATGCCAAATGCAAAAAAAGCATGAGGAAACTCAAACATTGAAGATAAAATTAACTCACAAAAATTCATTGTAGTGGTGAGTCCCATTCATCTTTATGAACATTGCCATTGTTCAAATGATAAATATACATTGGAAACACACTATGATTCAAAAAGAACGATTTGTTCGTGCATGTTCGACATTATCCTGTTAGTACTGATGTTACTTTTTCGAAACTTCGACAGTGTAGTGCTTTGGGATTATTATCTAGATTTTTTAGAGCCACAAACTTGTGTCTGAACATGGACATCTGTTATCAGAAAACAAAACTAACTTCTAATAACAATTAAATTAAGCTAGTGTCCAGTTGACACAAGAGTCCTCTTAACATTGTAAGTAGCCGTCTACCGAGCAGTTTCCTGCGTCTTAAGAAATTCGGTAATATGCCAGACCGCCTTTTTAATATTCCATTTGCTACAAACTAGCTCATTCTGTAAATTATATACATTGTGAAAACCACTTATGGAACAAAATTATCTTTTTGTGTCCTTATTTTAAAAATTATAAAATATGCTGAGACCCGTGAACTTTTAAATATAAATGTGCGTTTTTTAAACATAAATTTAAACATACAGTGTGATTCACACAAGTTTAGTTATAGTATAATCTGTATTTTTAATAAAACATCCTGTATATTTTTATATTTTTAAAAGCTTCTAAACAACCTCTTCTCAATGAATTACAATAATATATTGGGGCTATTATAAATAATACAGGGTAAAATTTTGAAATTATACTGTTTGGAAACCACTTATACAATAAAATTGTTTGTGTTCTTATCTTAGACAATTAAAAGGACAACCCTGAACCCGATCAACTTTTAAATTCAAATGTACGCTTTTTAAATATAAAATAGAATGTACAAGGTGATTGAGGCAAGTCTAGCGTAATCCATCAGCTTTATTTTTAATGAAACAACCTGTACATTTTTACGTTTTCAATAGGGCCTTTTTGATCTCAACGAACTATAGTATGCATGGTCTATTATGAATAACACAAGGTGAAATTTTTAAATTACTTATACTTGACTATAAATATCTCGGATCTATAATATCTAAAGAAAGCACTACCAGAAGAGACATCGAAAACAGAACGCAGCAGGGAAAAAAGCGGTTAACATTCTAAACTCTCTACTATGGTCTAAAGATATTAGAGAAGAAACAAAATTAGAGAAGAAGAGCCTATTATGACTTATGGGGCAGAAGTTTGGCAGATTACGAAAAAAGATAGAAAAAGAATAGAAATAGTAGAAATGGATTTTCTAAGTACAGCGTGTGGTGTATCAAAAAAAGATCATATCAGGACTGAAGATATTAGAAGGAGGACAAATACTGTATAAAAATCCACTAGGAAACTAAGTTCCTGTAGCTGGCTGTATACCATATATCACAAAAAATTTATTTCAAATCCTTTATAAAAGGTATATAATAAAATGCCCAAACGGGCTATCACAATTAAATTACAAAACGTTTTCGAATTGTTAAATTCAGCATTAGTGTAAACAAGGTATACATGCTATGAGCCTCCAAAATATATGGGTCAAAACCCTTTAAATGTTATAAATTTACAGTTGTTTTACATTATATATATGGTTACAGATTATGATGTTTAAGTTACCGTTGGAATTGGTAACATGGCGACGTATGACCCTACATAGGTAAAATGGTCCTGAGACGAAGTGTCTTCGAGGACCTGTTGATAACAACCTGTTACAGAACCTGAAGATATTGTCAATAACCTTTAATTATCATTAACTCCTAAATTAATACAAACAATAAAGGTTATTGACAATATAAAAATAGCAACAAAGAACATCAAAACCATTTCATCTTTATATTCCAAAACTAAATATCCTGTAGATAAATTAGATCAAACAAATGTAGTATACAGCATTGGTTGTACTCAGTGTGAAGCTGAATATGTTGGTGAGACTGAAAGAAATCTCTCAAATCGCATTATTTCTCACAAAAGTGATTGCAGAATTAAGAAACCATCTTGTGCTTTGGCAGAGCATGAAATAGACAAAGGCCATATTATGGATTTTGATAATATTAAAATTTTATGTAGTGAAAGTAATAAATTTAAAAGAACTTTTTTGGAAATGGTTTGTATTAGCAAAAGGGTAATTTAAACAAAAGGTCAGAAATTCAAAATCTAAGCAAAGTTTATAATCATATTATTTCTATGTAATTTATATATGCAATCAGTAAAATATCACATTTTGAATTTTTGATGGCTGGTTGTTGATGGCTCTTTCGTAGGAATAAAGAGGACATTCAATCAATATATGTTGAACACTTATTGGACATTCACAATAGGAACATTCAGGTGGTAGTTCTTTTGTTATGAGATGCTGGTAAGTTAACGCTGTTGCCTTCTGTTTTCTGGAAATTGTAGTTTAGTGCCAATCCTAGTTTTAAAGTTTTTAAGGGTAGCCTCATTAGAATTCCACATTTGTTGCCATTTTTTTACACAGTGCTGTTTCATATTGAGCTGGATATCACTGAATGGAAAACAGTTTAGAAAATTGATGTTTGCATTTTGCTAATAAAAAAATACCGTTATTTAAAGCGTGATGAATTTTTAATTTCAATATTGTATGTATGTATGTACCTATTTATTTATTGTCTTGAAAACTATACATCATTTTAAAGTTTCACCTTGTATTATTCATAATAGACTCTACATAATATGGTTAGTTAACATCAGGTGGTTAAGGAGCTTTTAAAAACATAAAAATATACACGATGTTTAATTAAAAATAAATATAATGAACTATGCAAGATTTGCGTGAATCACCATGTAGATTAAAATTTGTGTTTAAAAGGGCACATTCCAATTTTAAAAGTTGATCGATCCAGTGTTTTCTATAATTTTTTAAAATAAGGACACAAACAATTTTATTCCATAAGTGGTTTCCACACTGTATTGCTTCAAAAGTTCACCCTGTACTGTTCATAATAGACCCTACAAAATATAATTCATTGAGATCAAGTTGTTGAAAAGCTGTTAAAAATATACAGGGTGTTTCATTAAAAATAAAGATTGAAGACTATGCTAGACTTGCTTGAAGCACGCTGTTAGAAGTTGACAGGTCTCAGTGTTATTTTAAATTTTGTAAAATAAGGACACAAACTTTATTCCATAATCATTTCACGCGGTATGAGCAAACTAAATAATCTTCTTGCATTTGATAGAATTTAACAAAGATTCGTATAAATCTTTTTAAATAAACGCTCTTACGAAAAATAAAAATGGATAGTTTTCTTTGGGTTATTTAAAAATATGGATTAGTTTCACCCAATTTCTACTGTCGTGAACTATGTTTTTAAAAATAGTATTTGAGTCGGATTCCCATATATCAGACTAACTCAGTTTGTTCCTGAGTAAGAAGTAAAAAATCTTCTTAATTGTTTGTTTAGTGGCAATATACTAAATATGATTTTAATAATAATAAATCAAATACGGTCTTCACTCTCATCATATTATACTGTAGAGTTCAGCAATTGCGTGCCGTGCATCAGCACTTGTCACTAATTACTTCAAGTTATAAATAATACATGGAACATCATGAATTCATCATTGAATTAATGACACAATAAGAATGAACTTGGCCCGTGAATAAACGACAATGGCTTCTGGGTCACATTTTCTATTCAAACTTACAACTAAATAAGTGTAAGTGTGTGTGAATTATGTATGTGACTATGGGTATGTTTGGTTGAAACGGAGAGACATATTAAAAAGAAATCTGAACCGAATGTTTATGTACACTGATACATGCGAAATTAACATAAAAAAACAAAAACGAAAAAATCTGTAAGAACTACGGATGAACGAAAAGAACTAAACCGACAAATAACATTAAAACCAAGAAACAAGTGAAGAAAGTAGCCACGTAATGCTATATATTATGGTACGCTACACGGGCGTAACTGGGGGCTGCGGGTTTAACAAAATAAAATGAGTAAAAGTATATAAAATAGTCCTTATAGTCATAAGAAACATATTAAAGATGTAAATATATATATAGAAAAAAGTCCCTAGGAGGAATTAGAGGAGTCCCTTTTCTACCTAAAAAATAAAGTTCTGTTAATATAGGTAGGCATTACAGAAATAATCTTCTGTTTGTCTTTTTAAACATATCCTACATGAGAGCCAAGCCGCTCAGTATGTTTTCATTCGTTGTGTTGCACAAGTAGGTTTTTAAGTCTTGTTAGACTTATGAAAGTCCTTTCTGAACTAGCAGTGAAAACAGGTAAAGTAGCCAATATTTGCGACAATTTGGATACAGTTTTTGGTCGCACTTATCTAAGTTCTACTTTGACGTCAGATGTACTTTTTCGTGCAGCTCTGCCGAATACATACAAAACGTGTCTTCAATTTCACAACCGGCTGAAATTAAACGGTAACATACCACATAGTGCCTTCCGACGATATGTGGCATAACCAGTCTACCACCATTTTCTTCGAGCAACACATTTGCTTCTTCATAGTGATGTATTTACTATTCTTCAACTGCATATCGCAAAAATGGTTGAATTGGTAAATGGTGTGTTAATTGCATGCAGCTGCTTTGATAGCGACAATGTAGAGCTAATGACTTTTTAGAGAAACACTAGGTATATAAAAAAATCGAAGATCGAAGTATGTTAAGCAATTAGACGGTATTGCGATGATTTAAATTGGGGCTAGATTTGAGTTCTTCGAGAGGATGCACAATCGCTGAATAAATTTTCTTGAATCTCATAATGGCTTCATGTTTGTGAACCCACGATATTCACATATCGCAAGCAGGCTTTTTGATGATCAGCCCCCGTAACAGATCCCGGTTTTTTTAGAACCAGGATTTTTTTAGTACATTGAACCGAATGTATAAAATAGAAACCAACAGACTGCACGATTCCAACGCAATTTCTCACATTTGCACCCATAACTAGCAAGAGGACATTCTTGACGAATATACGATTGGGCACCTTGCAAATATACTCATAGCTGCAGCTCCGTCGTAACCTTGACCAATCTCATGAGAACATTGGTCCATGCTTTTTCAGAGCTATAACTATGAGATTTGCAACAATGGATCCTGCACGTAAACAGTTAAAATATACTCTAAGTATTTCTTAATCACTCTGTATTGTTTACCATTTTTTACATCAACAAATTGCAAACAATCGAGACTTGCTCCATACGCGAAATATGTGCAATTATGTTGACCGAATCAGTTTGACCTCTTGTAACTGCAGGGGTACCCTTGTTTGCTGCAAAAATGATTCCTTTTACTACAGAGATTAGTTTATTTCGGTTTTCCTGTTGCTGCCTCTTTCTTTCCGAAGACAACTGCCCATCGATTGAAAAACGCTGAGAAGACATTACTTGTAGGGAGTTACTGCGAGTTCTGAATTTCTTTTGTGATATCCCGATTTTGAATGAAATTCAAATATTTCTAGTGCATTTTCAACTTGCAAAAAGGACTACTTACTTTACTTTTACCTTCATTAAGCAAATGCCTCATTACGGCGCAAATTATACAGTATGTTCTACTTTTATATTCACAATATGACAACCAGGGAGTCTTTTCATCCATTTCATTTGAAAGCACATATTTCGTTTTGCAGAAATGAGAAGCTATAATCTTGATTCGGAGTACAATGCTGTTTTAAAATTTGGGTCTTTAGATATTCATCCTCGATTTTTTCCTGATGCGCATAAAAACCAACCAGCATAAGTTTGGTGGAAAAGATTTTACCAAAATCATCAAGCGAAACCATCTGCAGTAGGCAGAACATGTAGGCAGAGTCCCGAAATCGAACATGAAAAAAACGATTCTAACAGCGCAGCCGGTGGAAATAAAACGGGGCAGACCAAAACTGAGGGGATAGATGGGTTATTATGACAGAGGAGAATGGCACAGAAAGCTTGAGAAGGTCGAGATCCGTTAAGTGCTGTAGCACCATGATGATGATTATGATGAATGAGATATGCCTCATGCCTATCGTTATTTTCTCCCAACTATATATCTCCCAAAACCCTCTGGCTACGCCGGTGGTATGCTATATGGTAATGAAAAAATTAGTAACATAGGAATAAAATATACATAAAGATTTCAAGTTAATAGTTCGGGTGAAAACGGCAAAGTACTGCTTTCCTTAGACGGAAAAGCGTTTTAAAGCAGTAGTTCATCTTAAACTTTTAAATAAAATTTTTTTTTAATAAAATATGGACACAATTTAGAGTGTCTTGATTGAATTTTATAAGTAATCTAGAATACAACTAAAATAATGCACAAGTTATGCAGTTAATGTAAGTACTTATATTGATACAATCTGATATTGAATATACTTTACAGTTTTCTAGGACTTCAAAGACAAGAATACAAGGCCCCAATGTAATGCAAACATATACACGATAATAAGTGTCTAGGAAAAAAAAATCACGAAAACTTTAAAATTCATTTTTGTTTTGCTGATACTTGTACTATTACATTCTAATATACATCTAAGTTGCATATTCATATATTCATAGAATCATAATTTTGATTTCAAGTTCGTCATTGTCAGACGATAACAGAAGGTATTACCCAGAAAACAAGTTATCGCTTAGTTTATTCTGTGAAAGCATTGTTCTAATTATGCGCACTGTAAGCAGGTTATTATACGAAAAAATAGCTACCTCAACACTTTTTTGTTTATCTGATGGTATTTAATATAATAAGAAAACTAAAAATTACTATAGCAGACCAGTAGTAACACACATCATCAGTTGGCGCTACAGCCCTTCGTGAGCCTTGGCCTGCTTCAAAACATTCTTCCATCCTTCCCTATCGAGTGTCTGTCTTCTCCAGCTCCTCACTCCAATCTCCCACAGATCTTCCTGTACATCGTCCAGATATCTGATATTAGGTCGCCCCCTTCTTCTTCTTCTGACCGGCCTGTTTAGCATAGTTATTTTAGTGGGATCACTCTCATCCATCCGCATAACGTGGCCCACCCACCTTAGGCGGTTTATTTTGATGGTCTTCACAAGATCTGCATCACCAAAAAGTCTATAGAGTTCATTAGTAACACACGCTTGTCAAAATAATCTAGTTTCTCAGTTCTCTCCATCTTTCCCTATCTTGAGCTGTTCTCTGCCATGTGGGACCTCCTTGTTTCCTGATGTCATCTTTCCACCTCATCTGTGGTCTGCCTCTTGATCTCTTTGCATTGTATGGACGTCACTTTCCGATGGCATTGTTCCATCGTCCGTCTTGGAGACGTTCATTGTCATTGTGTCCAGCCCATTTCCATTTCAGTCTTACCAAGTTACTATACAGCTTCTGGCTCATAATATACAAATATCAAAAAAATTACCACACGAATTAAACATTTACTTCACTTGTAATGCCATAGATACAACTCAGCGACTTTTCAGAAACGGTTTTAGCTTAACATTTTCAAAGAAATAAGAAGGAAAAATATTTTGAAAAGACCACTGACACAATTTCATCAATAAACATGATGTATTGTGATTTTGTATTCAGCTCGAGTGTTTGATGAGGCCATCATTATATTGGCTTTTAACACATCAAAGCGATAGCAAGCTTTTACTAAAAGATGTAAAATTTTGGATATTTCGTATAGCGCAACCGATAGAAAACGATATTATTAAATTATATTCGTTCTTGGCCATTGAAGTAGATGGTACCTTTGTACGCTAAACACATAAGTGGGAAAGAATTCGAAGATATTCGTTGACCTTATGTTTTTGATTTTGTATTCAGCCAGACTGTCTGATGAAACCAGAGAAGCCGACATAACGTCATGACATTTTGTTGTCTATTCTCCAGTAGTTCTTTAAAAACTGAACAGAATTTGTATATATAATTTTCAGACTTTTTATGTATATTTAATTTAATCAACGACTAATTCACACTGTTCTGGAAATCTATGCCTTTTGGAAATGACTATTGCCAATTGCCATTTACTGTTATGTATGCATGTCGATATGTTTTTATTTTGCTGTTTTGAATACCATTTTTTTTACTTTTTTTAACACGTCTTACTAAAGTATATTTATAAGTAATTTTACTTTCCTAATAAGGTTTTTTTGAATGGTTGACGTTGTATATAATTACTTGGTAATTTGTAACATTTTAGCAGTCTAATACTACTTGATTAAATAATCTCTGCTCTACAGTGCATCGTACATATTCGTAAAATTGAAAAGAGAACAACACGCCGAAGTAGGTGCCCCCGATTCATCGTCGGCGGACCCGCCTAATTTTAAACTTCAGCTAAATAAAATCGAGTCCGTCAGTTGAGTTAGTTGGGAGTACGGTGTCCATTGTGCATTCCATGGACCCTCTTCAATTATGCAGCCGATTATTTTGGTTCCGTGTGGATTTCGAGGGTCACCCGGGACTAACCGCTACCAGACTTTTCATCAGCAAAACGAGAAAACTCGCAATATTTGACATCGGGCTTTGTGTGTACTTCCAGACAAATAGAGTAATACAAACACAAGTTATTAGTTAAATAATATAAATAGAATAAATAATACGAATTAAAGAGATCATCAATGTTTATTTCTTATTTTTAAGAAACTAGGCAATAAAGGGCGTTTTTTAAAGGTAGATTTGTGGTAAAACAGGGGTGCTCAGACTTGTAGATCTATCACAAAATATTTAAAAGACAAACGATCGACTACCGGCTACTAGAAACTAGACTGCAGCCTAAATAAATATAAAATACAATTAAGGCATCTAATCGAGAATCGAATACTAATAGTTGTAAAGCAATAATTTTGCATGGCACTGCATATCATCCACTAATTGTTTGTAAGACGTTGCGTAATTACTGAGTGCCAACCGCAAGCCTGATGTGAGATATTCGTTAGTACTCATTTCATGATTTAAACAATGCTATTTTACTTATTCAACTTCTAATTGTCATAATTTAATAAAGCCACCGCAGCCTGTTATATTATATGAAACAGACATTTGAAAACAATCGGTAACATTCGCCAAATGTGGCGCGGTCACATTACCTAAAGCACAGTATATAGAGGTTCCACAGTATATAGAGGAACCTCTATATACTGTGCCTAAAGCTTGTCGCTCACTTAAGCGCGGAGAAGCAGAGAGAAGCGAAGCAGGGCGGGACGAAGTTTATAAATGAGCGCTAATATGTGCACGGTTTTTCGCTTATATACGAAGAGGTACAGTATGTTGTTCGGTTTGGAATCGAACGCAGTTGTATTTTGGCGTTGAAGTAGGTGTGCAGACACGTAGGTGTGTTGTACGATAGTTTTTGAAGTAATGACATCGAATAGCAGTTCAGAAGAAAACTTGGTTATTGCATATGCAGTGTAGCTGAAGAAGAAGAACAGAATATGAATCGTACAAGAAAACCTTGAATTCATGAGATAAATTTAAAAAGGGAAATTTACGGAGAATTTCACCACCTTCATGGCGATTTGCTCAATGAAAACAAATTTTTTCAGTATTATGAAATGAGCCCAGAAAAATGTATTAACTCGTCGCTCTATTTCTTCCCAAATATTATCACGCCTCATCTGGTTATGGTAGTTCTGATCCGAAACATCATACAATTCGTTATAAGTTTGAACAATAAAAACAAATGTTTTGTCATCCGTACTGTCTTCATTTTAGATCAGTACCTACAGGTGTACAATACAAATACCAATCAACTGTACATTAGCGAAATTAGCACATATTAGTGAAGGTGGGTGCTTTCTTTCAGTACGAGATACGTCGAAAGTAGTCGATGACAAACGAAATTCGAAAAAGTTTCCGCATGACTTCCGTAGATCTCCGCTCACTAGTGCAATGCATAACATAGCATAACTCCAAAGAAAATTCATAACAACCTTTTTCTCCGCGCTTCGCTTCGAGGTGCAGTGCATAAGTGAGCGATAAACTTTAGAAGCCTGGAATATTTCCATGAGAACCTGGATCATTTTGAATTCTTTGGCGATTGACTCCAGAAGCTGTCGCGATCGACCGGTTGATCACGATCGACTTTTTGGGCACCGCTGTGCTAGCAGGTAGATTGGCATTGAATTGGCTTTACATGGAAGATAATTGTTTGTCATGTTGATTTATCTTTTGTGTGAATATGATTTCTGCTATATATCCACCCGGTTAGCTCGGATGTAATTCAATCGGGAGTTCAAATTTTTAATAATTTTTTGCAACATTTCGGGCCATATATTATAATTACTGGACGAATGTTATCAAATAGAAGTCATAAATCATCTCTGGTTTATCGGCGTAGACTAACGATTTCACATAACCCCACAGAAAATAGTACAGCGGTGTTTTGGAGATCAATACAGCTTGTAGATCAAATCATAGATCCAAAACGCTAAACGATCTGCTTACCAATAAAGTTTCATTCAATAAATCGACGACGTGTTGAACCATCTTGTTAGTCTAACTCAGGAATAAAAAAGGCAATGGTCATCGCATTGACTGTAACGTCCTAGTCGAAATAGTTTTTAAAAAAGTAAGTATCAATTAAAAAAAAAATTGTTTTTATGAAAAACAAAATTGTCCATCAGAGCTATTAATTCGATTAACGATTATTGTATCGTTTACAGTTTAGGATGATACTCATGTTTCTTGGTTGACTCACGTTGGAGGCGTTTTATTGGTGTTCGTACAGAGACGTTGGAGTACCGAAGAACCTATTGTTTTACAACCTAGCATTGAGGAAGATACAAATGAGTCCATCCACCATGGTGCACAGCAATTGAAAGAATTGCAATGTCACGATTAGCGAGCACGGTCAACATTCGGTGAATGTGCCAAAATGGGTTGGTTTGTCAAATTTAGAGCGAACAATAAATTCTTGAGAAGCTGTAACACCCGGAAAAGCTAACTGTGATTTGCTCTATAGGCCGGTGGAATAATTCACGGACTAAACAGTTAAACAAAACATTCTGAAAATAACCAGAGAGTTTTATAAAGACCTCTATACCGGACAAAGACCACAAGACAATTTCCCGACACGAGTAAAGACTGTCATAAATCAGGGATCGGAAATACTTTTACCCATTACTGTGTCAGAAGTACGAGCAGCTTTAAAGGAAATGAAAAACCATCGATCGCCTGGTGATGATGGACTCGTTATCGAGGCAATAAAAGCAGGAGAAGAAATTTTATTAAAATCAGTAAGCGAACTGTTAAATAAATGCTTACATGCGGGCACAATTCCAGAAGACTGGAACAATGCAGTAATAGTCTTGTTGCACAAAAAAGTCGATATTACTAAATTAGAAAATTATAGACCCATCAGCTTCTTGATACATATGTACAAACTCTTTATGAAAATCTTAACAAAGAGGCTAACACCTAAACTTGATTTCTATCAGCATAAAGAACAGGTAGGCTGCAGGGCAGGATATGGCACAAATGACCATTTGCATACCATAAAGATCTTAATAGAAAAGTGCATCGAGTACAACATAGCACTGGTTCTTGCATTTGTCGATTACGAGAAGGCTTTTGATTCTGTAGCGTTTGAAACAATACTGGAAACCCTAAATCAAAGCCGAATAGATTACAGGTACACGACACTAATGAAAAACATCTACGAGAACGCTACATCAAGTATACGACTACACGAAGACACAGAAAAATTCAGCTTAGGTCGAGGAGTTAGACAAGAAGACAATATTTCACCAAAATTGTTCACGGCAGCTCTATAGTCAATATTTAAGAGCACTCAATGGCAAGATAGGGGCAACAATATAGATGGAGAAAGATTAAATCACCTAAGGTTTGCAGATTATGTTATATTAATCGCAGATAACTTACATGATACAGTTTGTATGATGCATTCGCTTAAAAGTCTGTCTGAAAGAGCAGGATTAAAGATAAACTTTTAGAAAACTAAACTTATAACAAATCTCGTGATGAGTAGAAATATAACTATTGACAATAATACCATACAACAAACAGACACTTACAAATATCTGGGACACGAAATCAAAATAAGGAGAGACAATCAAAATTCAGCCATATTCTAAAAATCAGATGTGTCTCAAACGAAAAGTTTATAATCAATGTATTTTACCTGTACAAACTTATGAAGCAGAGACTTTAATACTCGCGCAAAAATCTGCGAATAAACTCACGAGTTACACAAGCACAAGCACACAAGCACAGAGCAATGGAACGTGCAATGCTGAAAGTGAGTCTTCGAGACCACATAACAAACCAACAAATCAGGCAAAGATCAGGAGTTCAAGATGTCATCGAAAGAACCACGACGCTTAAGTGGAACTGAGCAGGGCACTTAGCCAGAACACAAGATGGACGGTGGACAAGACATATTATGGAATGGAGGCCCAAAAACTATAAAAGAAGCCGAGGACGACCACTGGCTAGATGGACCGATGATATAAAACGTGTAGCGGGAAACTGGCTACAAGCGACCCAGTAAAGAGAACACTGGAAAGAACTGAGGGAGGCCTATGTCCAGCAGTGGACGTAATTGGCTTATTGATGATGATAATAGTATATAAACAGATTCTAACTACCTAAATGTGCATAAATTATGATTGAAAGAAAAAACTCTGTATTTTGATCTTTTCTTAGTAGAATAGAAGATAGCAGATGTTTATATCTTGGATAGTTTAAATATCAATTACATTTTCCATCTTCTTCTTGTGTCTTCTCTAATGTTTCAATAGACCGGCAAATGATCGTGAAAGACGGCGATATCCTGTAATTTTCCGTGTCACTTCACTTTTGGCCTTATGCCGTTGGTTGCTTTTTATTTTTTAGGGGTGAAAACTACCTCTATTACAAAAAAATCGTATAATTATTATAAATTAAAGCTGTTAATTGATTCAAATCATCTTTTAATGAAGCGAACGAATGTCAATTAATATTAAACAAGATTTTATCGCAGTTTAATTCCTAAGATCTCACCTACTAGATTAGTCATAATTAAAACAATGTTATTGAATACCTTGTCGACAATGATTTTCGTGGAAATTTGGATTTAGGGTTTTACTTATCCTCCACTTCAAAATTATACTTGTGCCGTTGGTTGTTTTTTATATATTAGGAGTCAAAACCACCTCAATTAAAAAAAAATTATATAATTATAAATTCAAGCAATTTGGAATTATTTAATTATACAGTGACATCAAATTTAGATTTTTTTACTGTTTTACTTTTCTACCACATACTTTCTACAACTACACTTTACAAAGAGATTCGAATATTTGTAGTATTTTCTGTATTGAACCTTTATTGGATTGTAAGGATGGGTGAAAGTATGTCAAGGCCTTAATAGATTTAATAAACCTTATTTTTTAAAGGGTTGTAGTTGAAAGAGCTTGAACGAGTCACCAATCACGAGTGTATGCAAATTTTAAACAGCCATAACTTAACCAATTTTTGTCTCACAGAAAAACAAGAGTAACCAAAATGTTCAGAAAAGCAAACCTATATTTTTTTACTTCTAATTAGTAAAAAACATCGTGATTTTCACGATGTTTTTACCAAAAAAAGGAACTAACTTTATTTTGAGCGTAACTCGCTTAGTTTTTATGCTAGAAACTTAAAAAACAAAAATAAAGCTTTCTTTAAATACTTTCAAAAAGTCTTGATTAATTTTCCTTAAACAATACTGAATTTCTTGGTTATTTAAAATAAAAAATTCGATGTGGAATTTGACAAATAACAACTTACTTTTCATGAGCTACAACTCTGCTTCTACTGGGTCTACAGACTTCATAAGTACACCATTTTTTGTTTTTTATAAGCTAGATTTTTGCCAAGAATATTTTTTTCTATAAATACTTACTTTTTGAGTTATTTGTGAAAAATCGTCTGAAAACGTGGTTTTTATTTTGAAAAATGAACATTTTCACTCGCAAATAACTCTATAGTAGTATGTATTTACTTATTGAAAAACTTCTGTAGAATAAAAGTTGCTTCGAATTAGTCAATTGCAAGTCTGGCATAAAGGACTGATCTACAAAATGAGAAGATCTAATTACAGCAAAGCAATGAGAAGACTAATCTCTTCGTACTTGAGCAATCGTAGTTTCAGAGTCCGGATAGCACAAGTTCTCTCCGAACTCGAGAACCCGGAGGCTGCACTGCCACAGGGAGCGGTACTGTCACCTCTACTGTACATGATATATACAGCAGACATATCTAGAACACCAGGTACACTACTAAGCCTCTACGCTGACGAAACAACGATAGCGGCCAAATACGTAAATGTAGACATAGCGGTAAACAACTTACAAACAGCGCTAGATGAGATAGAAGAATGGAGTTTAAAATGAAAAATCGCTATAAACTCCGAAAAGACACAGGCTGTACTTTTCAAAACGAGCATTTGGCCTCCACATGAAGAGCATTTGGCTGATAGTTGTGCCCCTATCGCGCATCAGAGTGCTATAGGGGGGAAATGGATGATCTGGAGCATTGAACCTTAATACAACTTTTCAAGCAAATCCATCGTGACTAGAACAATTAGATATGATAAAATGATATTAAAAAACGATATGTAATAAAAATTACGTATTTTTAGCACATCCCTTTTATTTTTTAAATCAAATTAATGAAACTTACCACAGTGTATAGACGATACGAACTGATGTAAATTATATTCTTACCTGAAACAAAAAAACGTGATGTTAATGTGAGGAAAATTACACTTCAAAACGGTCATTTACTGGAGTACAATCGTTTTGATTTTATTATTTTGCAATATTTTTTTAAATATTTTAATTAGTCCATTCCACATAGTCATTATACAAAATAAAAAACGACTAGTTTCATAAATAATTCTATAAAAATTACTACTTATGGAGCTATTTTTGAAAAATTTGGAAAACCCAGAAATTTCATATTTTTTAAAATATTTTACAGGTATATACTTTTTCATTTCATATCTTTTAACATAAGATTCTGTTATTACTGATTTATATATAAAAAAACGCCTTTATCCGCATATCAATTTTTGTTTAAAATCGCCTAGTAGTCGTCCATAAATAACAAATTAACAATAATTGTCTATAATACATTGTTTTTATACACGTTTACTTTCGTACAAATATTATCCTAATCTGATTTAATAAATCGGTTGCTTCCATAGCCTAACAATAGGATGTAAATATATAAAATTAATAGTTAAACTCTTTTTGTATGGTTGTAGAGTCATTTTCTGCCGTCAGTTAAAATATACCATCATTTTAAAAATATGTTCTGTCTCTATTGCATTTTGCTGATAAAATACTTAAATCGTAAACAGTATTTAAATTTGTTTTCAGATGCTTATCCTTTTTGAGCAGGTGTTTTGTCGCCAATGTATTTTTTATTTAATAAAATCCTACAGGGTGGCGTGACAAATATTTGATTAAGAGTTTAGTTGTTTGAAGATTCAGTTAACAACACTAGCAGGTTTTAATCCAAGTTTGGTGTAATAAAATAATATATATATATATATATATATATATATATATATATATATATATATATATATATATATACTGAAAAAGCTGTAAACTTGGTAAGCGGTAAACTGAAAAATGGTAATCAACGCTGATCAAATAGAATACAATACGCTCAAATATTTGGGTGCGCAGCGGAAGATAGGACAAAGAAGTACTGTTTTTAGTTTACTAAGCTTTTGCAAATCTTTATTTGCATCGTCAGGGTGGTACAATAAACAGAATTAGTACAAATTATAGAGAAAGAATTACTTTGCATCTTACACTAATTGAGGTTAGTTGTCTTGATGTTTATCAAATGAAATTGGCAACTCATTCGACCCCTACAAACGATGGCGAAAACTATCCAAAAATTGATTTTAAAAAAACGTTCTTTAACATACATATTTAAAACACTTTAAAACACATATACATAAACATTTAAATAAAATTATGTTAAAATAATTACAAAACATGTACGTAGTCACAATATAATTTTTTTTGGTTATAAATATTCTTATCAGAAACAAAAGAATTGGTTGTGAATTCGTTGCTACCAACTTAAAACGACAGAACGTTAGATCTTAAATAATAACGATGTAAAGGTATAATTACACAAGAGGGGCTGAAAAATCAAGACATTCGGGCAAACTAATCCAATCAAAAAAATAACAATGAAGGAAATTTCAAACAAAAATCATAGCAAAAGATCACCACAAACACAGTGGAAGTATGAAAACGGGAGTGAGACAAGGTGGATCGTTGTAAACTACTCTCTTCAACCTAGCGGTAGAAGGAAGAACCAAGACGAATGTTATCATTGGAACTACAGCTTTAGGATACAATAAAACGCTTAAAATATTACAATAAGAACTAAAATCAAACCACGATATGCTAGAAATGTGTTACATGTGAGAATTGTCAATTTTGTTTTGATTTTATTAAATTCCTTAGTTATATTAGGTGCGGAAATAAAGAAGTATACCCATTGACCTAATAAAAGAAGATACCAAGCAATCAACAGAAATGTTACATAAACGTTTGAACAAGATATATAGACTGACGAAGATATACCAAAGTAGTGGAAAGAGTCATTACAGATACAGTCATTATCGCTGAAAGTGAGACAGACCTACCGACGTTACTAAACACAATTTGTGATACTGGGGAACAATTTGGTTTAACAATAAACATAAAGAAAACAGAACCCATGGTTATCAGTAAGAGGGGCAAAGTCATTACAAGGATCCAGATAAAAAATGAAGATATTGAGCAAGTGGACAAAATAAAATAATTATGAGTCTGGATTACGGAAAATCTGACACAGAATGGGAAGAGACAGAGCGCTTTTGACCACCATTAAAAGGTAAAAGACAGCATATTTGGGGTACATACTTAGAAATGATAAGTACGAGTTATTGCAGCTGATTATGAAAGGTAAAATCGAAGGAGAAAGGGGTCCTGGTAGACGACAAATATCCTGGCTGAAAAACATTCGCGACTGGACCGGGTTAAACACACAAACGCTCTTAAGAAAAGCAGAAGATAAAGACGAATTTGCAATGGCTATAGCAAACCTTCATTAGTGGAGATGGCAATAAAAGACGAAGAAGTGAAAGGAGGGATTGTTAATAAAAATACCCAAAAGAGGCTTGGTAGATGCAATAATAGGCGTGCAATAATACTACTATGCACCATATCTAAAGTGTTAACCAAAATCATATTGGAAAGATTGAAGACGTGTTAAACATGTGTTAAAACTAACTTATTTCTCTTTATTCGAGTTTATGAAAATACTAATAATATATGGTAAGCTTCTTTGTCAAACACAATATAAAAATTAGTAATTCTGCAAATTTTCTTTTGTGCCCAATTTTAATAAAAGACATCATCATAAAGCTATGTTTGTGGGATACATAAAGCCACACTATTCGTATTTTCATGGTAGTTTCAACACATTCCTTACAAGTCATTTATGTTTTGGTGTTTTTCTTTTTAGCTAGGCCTTTTAACGGTTACTTTCGTTAATAAATCCGTATTTGTGACCATCAAAAACTTTTGACTGCCCTGTAGAGACTACCTAATTGACTACAACTGACAATAAAAAATGATCGGAGTTGTACTCTGACCAACTAATGTATAATTACTTCGAAATATTCCGAATTGGCTTCGCTTATCAAACATCGATCTTGAAAAAAATGATAGATGGTAACGTGTAAAATGGATGGGTGGATTGGCAGGAACGCGAACTCTGAAAAAGTGGTTAATTTGTTCAGAACCAGTGGCGTCTAACAGTAATAACCATTAGAAGTAGTGTCCGAAAAATATTTCAGCTGTTCTTTTATAAACCCCCTTTTAAACCTAGTATACTTTTTTTCAGTATGCATTAGTTTTATTAAAGATCCAGTGGCGGCCGTAGCTCAGCTGCTAAGATATTGACTTTCAGAGCGCTGGAGTTCGATTCTTGGCATCAACAACGGCATTTTTATTTTTAAAATTGATAACGAGTCGTCACCATGCTTCGGGGGATAAACGGTTACCCGAAACGGGGCTAAAGATGTAATTGATCACAAATATGTAAATTAGTCGATTTCTGATCCTGACTATTTAAAATCTCACCTGACAAGACGATGTACGGTGGACGCCTACGCAGAAATGCACGGCACCTTAAGAAGAAGAAGTCGATTTCTTTTATTTCTTTACCATTTATCATTATTTTATTGTTTGGGTTATTATTTATACCATCAATATTTTTTTTTGGTTTTCACTGCGTTTATTTGGATTTACTGTGACAACTTGTCAATTTTTGTTTGCATATGATTCCGGTGTTCAGTTAGCAGGCAGATGTCATCCGCAAATTGAAGATCTAATTATTTGAATAAGTTGCATCTGATATCCATTCTACCATAATAAAGAATAGAGTAGGGGATAGTACACAGCCCTGTTTGACTAAACTTTCTAGGGCTATTTCTTCTGTTACTTCACCTGAGTGTTCCGGTTTATTTTTGCATCCTTCATAGAAAAGTTTAGTAAACTTAGTGATTTTTAGCGGTATTCCATATAGCCTTAAGATTTTTCCCATCTATACCCTATTGATACGGTCGAAGGCCTTTTCAAAGTCGATAAAACTCAGATGTTTATCTTTATTTCATTAATTTGTTTGTTCCAATATAATTCTAAGGGTGCAAATGTGGTCAATGGTGGAGCGTTTGGCACGGACGCTTCCTTGGTTACTTCTCGGTTTCTTATCTAGTTAGAACTTCAATTTTTCTAATATGATTTCGGTCAATAGTTTGGATGTGGTGCTTAGTAGTTTTATTGCACTCAAATTATTGCATCTACTCAGGTCTCCTTTTTGGCTATTTTTATTATCAATCCCTCTTTCACTTCCTTGGTAATTCTTCGTTAGTCCATATCTTCTTCAAAGTTTGTGTAGCATTTCTAACTTATTAGGTCAATGGGTATATTGTCAATTCCTGCGGCTTTGCCATTTTTTAGAAGTTTTAGCGTGTTCTCAATTTCTTTCTTTGCAATTTTCCTGTTACGTTTCGTCTGAATTTATATGCATTTGTAGGTGATTTTCTCGGTCTTCTTTCTCCCATATATTGAGCATCTCATTTATAGTTTCTTTTATCTTTTCTGGCTTGTTTTTTTTACTTTTGCGTTTTTGCCTTATATTTCCTTTCAAGTACCCTCTCGTCTTCCGATCCATCCTTCCTAAGTAAAATTTTGTCTTTGATTTACCTCCTTTCTTCAGTAGGATTGTTAGATGATCAGTTGTATCAGTTGTAGACTATTTTTAATTAATCATTTTTTATTTTATCTTTTTCGCTTCCATGTGTTTTCGACTAACTGCCCAATTTGTTGTTGTACAATTCAGTTAATTGCCAGTTTCTGACTGAATTTATTTCTGATACTTGTGTTTTAGGGCATCAACGTTGGTATTTGTTCCTTCTGTTAGTTTTTTAACTTTGGGTTACTTTATTCTTAGTTTCGCTCTGACTCGCATGTGGTCTGACTCCACATCAGCTCCTGACATCTTGCATCCAGCTTCTCCATTTCAATGTTTCCTTATGTATCTTCTTATGTTTAAAGACATTTCCGCCTATTGTAAGTTCATTTTGTTCGCAAAATTCGATTAATCGATTTCCATTGTCGTTTTTCTCCCCTATTCCCTCCTCACTTATTATTTAATTAGTAATTATGTTATTATTTAACAAATATAAGTTTGTTTTGTCAATAGGTGCCTATATGTTTTGTCACTTCCTTCTTTGTTTTCTTTACTCGTGTTTGAAGTTCTTTGCATATGGAGAACAATTATTGTTTGATTAGGAGAGTATCCGTTACTACGAGGCATGCCATTGGTTGCGCAGAAGTCAAAAGATCAGATACTTTATTTGGATCAGGAGGCCAATAATGAAATTATCTGATTACATTTTGTAACTTTTTCGTTCCGCCTTGTTTGTTATATATTTTTTCTCATTTTCATACCATTGATCCCAAGATTTTGAATTCTTCTATAAACATTGGATTCGCATTCTTCGTACAGCACCAATATGATACATAATAAAAGAGTAATTGAACTTAATGTTCAATAATTACTATCTGAGGTATAGAATAACCATCATACCAGCATCAACTTATCCACTAAAACTTTCTTCAGAAATCTATGTGCTGCTACGCCAAACTATAAAAAGTGACATTTCTGATATAAATGCACCATTAAACAATGTTGAACCAGCTGCGAATAATTATTTTTAACCGCATTTATTTTAAATACAGCTCTTATCGATTTTTTTTTTCAAGATACAATATCGGGGAACGTTAAAGTCTTATCAGGGAAAGACAAAAAAGTCTGACCTTGATATGACCTAACCAACAAACTACACCTAAATAAATATATTTGAACTGTTTTCAAATTAAATTAGTACATTAAACAATAATTAAATTAATAAAAAAACCAAACAATATTATGCTGCACTACATATTCATTAAGAGATATTTCTTAAATAGCATTGAGTCTTATCAGAAATCCTAAAGGATTAGACGTTAAAGATACCACTGATAAAATAATTAAAATATTTAGATAATTATTTAGAATTTAACACTCAAGATATAAAAGAAAGTAGAAAGTTTTCTTTTAGTAACTTACATTTTCTCTGGTCTCTGTTTTTAATAATGACTACTTCATAAACGCTATTATTTGATATCTTTAAAGGGAAATGGCCACAATTCAGTCGAAAATACGTTTATTTTGACGTTTCAATATCCGATTCGGAAATCGTTCTTAACATAGCTCTCTAATCTTGATTGATTCCGTTGTACTAAGAGTTATACTGTTTCTTAATGGGTTTTTCATAGCGATTATGCAACTTTTCAATAAGATTTTGAAGCCCTATATCTGAGTCTGCCACAAGAACTATATCATAAGCATAACGAGTATTATTTATGTTCACTCCATCTATTTTTATTCTTTCTCGCATTTTCTTTAACGCCCACGAGAATATAATTTCAGAAAATACGTTAAATAAAATGGGAGAAAAGATGCAACCTTGTCGCGCCCATTTTTGTATTATCGTATCCTCAGACCAAATGCCTTCTATTCTTATATTAGCTTTTAATTTTCAGTACAGATTTTCTATAAATATCGTTTGTCTTTATTAGTTTATCTTTATCTCGTTAATCTTTATTTAAGCTTACATATGTTATTCAATATTTTCCTTAGAATCTCACTCAATCGAAAGCTCTTTTAAAATCCACACAACGTACCAAAATGTCTTTTTGTTAGTCCTACTATGTTTGTGCTAATATTTAAAGCCATAACATATCTTTGCTAGGTATCATAATATCTTAACTGAATCCAAATTGCTGATCTTCTAAAACGCATTTTTTATAGATTCTCTATAGTTGTGATAAGTATTTTCAAGACGTGGCTCTTAGGGCTTATTATTCTGTATGTATCACCTAATTTAGAATTTTTACATTTTTTTATTGGAAGAAAGGCTATTTACAACAAGTCTGCCGGTAGCTACCCCCAACAGGCTGCACACTTCATACACTAAAAAAGAACCACTTTACAACTTTTATTGACTACAATAAAATCTTCGGCTCAAAGATGCATGAATTGCTTATAGATACAATAAAAATATCTAAAGTCGATGCTAAAATAGTGATCTTTTTAAAGCATATAATGACTATTGGAAGATTAAAATTCACCTCCAAATACCCAGTACAAACAATATCGAAACTTAAAGTATCGCAATCTAGCGGGGCATATTCCAAGGAGACTCGTTGAGTCCACTGTGGTCTCTCTAGCGATCAACCCCCTATCCCTGCAACTGAACTCCACTGACTCAGATTTTAAGATTAAAAATAATAAGACTACAGTGGCGAAGCTTAATCATCTGTTGTATATGGATAATTTAAAATCAATGGCTTCCTCGCGAAACCACCTTGATCAAATATCGGGTCGTGTTTTAAACATAGTATGTGTGAAAATGATATGTACAAATATCTCGGAATAGCATAATATAGGCAAATGAAAATAGAGTTAACTTCATTGTTCATACGAAGCGAAGGGTAAAATAGTTGCTTCGTTCAAATATAAAATAATACAATAAAAGTTTGTTTCAGGCACTGAAAAAACACCTACATAGTAAGTATGTTCCGCGCTTAGCTATTCATTTGGTGTTGTTAAGTGGACTAAAATGGATATAGCAAATCTTGGGGAGGGAACCAGAAATACGCCCAAACTATCTTTCAACGGATGACTGCATGGTCAAACATCTGCATAGGCACCATTCGAATTAGGCCAGACAAGATTATCTCAACAATATAGCGTCGAACTATTGGTTGTCATCAGGAAAGATGTTCCCAAAAGATGTTCCTTAGTCGTCTTGAGGATCGGGTTATATCGACAAAAAATTAGCTGAAATATATCTTCAAAGACCCCAGGTCCAAAACAACAAATGTTGATCTCGATGTCAAACCCAAGAAACTGTCCACCTACTTATCGAAGGCTACCAGGCACTTGCTACACATGAATTTAAGGAACGGCATGACTTAGTAGGAAGCTTCATCAAGAGATAGCTGGGAACTAATGACTATCCTCCAAATCATCTATCTCCCTTATTATCAATACGGCCAGATCTCATAACAGTTAATAAAATAACTAGACAACCAACACTAATTGATGTAGCGATTACTAACAACAATACTCTGCGCGTTAAATATAACGAAAATATCAGCAAGTACAGATATCTGGAAAGCACGCAAACGATACTTATTATTTTTTGTATTTTCTTTACTACAGAAGTCATTTAGAAGAACCTCCTGGAACATATGAAAAACGTGAGTCTGAGTGAAGACCATGCAGAAAGTGGTACTACCCTCGACGTTTAGATATGAACAAACATTTTTGGGGAATATTCCCGCATATCAAGTCCTCATGGGCCAAATTCACTTGCGACATGGACTACGACCTATATGGTGCCCAAAAGAAAGTATGGAAAATGCTCCGCAACAGGAAAAAACCAGTTAACGACTTCGTGCAGACCAAAGGAGTACCTATAGGGGCATGGCAACAGCATTTTAAAGAGCTATATGATGCTGAAGAAACGCTGAATATAAACGAAGGCGAAACAGATGTGAGTGCTACAATCAATGACGAAGAAGTAGAAGCAAAGATCAAAAAGCTAAAAAACAGAAAATCACCGGGAACGGATGGTATACCCAATGAACTTTTAAAATATGGAGGCCCGGAACTTGCAAGTAAACTGGCACAACTATTTAACAAAATATTAAACAAAACAGAAACACCAGAGGAATGGCATAATAGTATCACAATCCCCATATTTAAAAAAGGACAAAAAACCTGCCCACAAAACTATAGAGGAATAACCCTCTTAAATACAACAATGAAACTTTTCACGGGTATTCTCAAGGACAAATTGGAAAAGCAAATCACTAATGCTGAAGAACAACAAGGTTTTACAAAAGGGTGGTCTATAACAGACGCAGTATTTATAATAAAACAAATAAAAGAAAAAGCTATAGAGTTCGGCATGCCAGCGTATATTTGCTTCATTGATTTGACGAAGGCATTTGACAGAGTTCGCCTGGGAGACATTCTAAATATATTATTAGAAAATGAAACACCGACCAGTATAACAAAGATACTCCATAACCTAAATAACAACAACGTAACCAAAGTTAGAGCAGGAGACGAATTCACTGAAAATATTCCAACACCGGGAGGAATTAGACAAGGCGACAGTTTAAGCCCCTTCTTGTTTAATCTTCTCATGGGCAAAATTATCAACAAAGTAACATCTCTTAATCTTGGATATAGAATGGGCAACAAAAGAATTGGTATGATGTGTTACGCAGACGATGCAGCAATTATTGCCGAATCAGAAGATGATCTCCAAAGGCAGCTCTTTCAGTTCTTTCAAACAAGCCGACTACTAAATATGAACATCTCTACCAACAAAACTAAATGTATGACAATAGAAAAAGATCCGCTCAGATGTAAGTTAGTGGTTGAGGACAACCCCATAGAACAGGTGATGCAATTCAGATATCTGGGCATAGATATATCAAGCACACACGACCCAGTAAAGGACCTGAGGAGTCAGATCAACAAAGCATCTGCACTGTCAGGATGTCTGCGGTAGATAGTCTGGTCAAATCCGTATATGCGCACAGATAGTAAAATTAGAATCTATAAGACTTGCATACGACCGATCATGACATATGGCATAGAAGTGCGCGAAGATACCAACAAAACGAAACAGATGCTAAGGGTTGCCGAAATGAAAACCCTAAGAACAATAATGGGGAAAACAAGAAGAGACAGAGTGAGAAATACAAACATTAGAGAGCAGTGCAAAATTCAAGATATTGTAAGATGGGGAAGGCAGCGCAAGTGGATGTGGTACAACCATGTAAGACGAATGGATGAGAATAGACTCCCAAAAATTGCCCTAGAAAACAATCCGCCCGGTTCAAGACCCCCCGGAAGACCACCTAAAAGATGGAGGGATAGTTGGCAATCTACCTCCCAAGAAATTAACCAGAGGCAGCTTCAGAATTAAACAGATCGAAAGATCTACAAAAAGTAGAAGAAGAAGAAGATCAAGTTACCTATGGTTCCATAACATCAGCGTTCAATCGTCTTTAAATCGTAGTTACCTGAGATGGGTGAATTTTTTTCTTGAGTGAAGGAGTGAGAGTCATGGCTTAAAGCTGGTAAGATGTCTATGTTGTGGATTTCATTGATGAAGAACAACGATAATTTAGTATGTTTTTCATCTATTTTCATCTGAAGTTTAATTATTTCTTCTTAAAATTAAGTCGTAACTCGAAGCTTAATTGTTTTTTAGTTGTACAATTAAATCTAATATCTAAAAATGGATGACCATCATAGCTGCAGTTATTTAAAATTACGTATTTTGTAATGATGGTCTTGAAGATAATTCCCAAACTTTACAATATTTACTGTATTAGCCATTGTTTAAAATACAAAAGACAATTAACAAAGTGTATAGGACCATGTCCTATATACGATGAAAGAAATTGGTGAAAGCATAGAAAAAAATTAGCAGATATACCGATTTATAGTTAAGATATCAACCTGATACTAATACGAATATTGTAAAATGAAAAAATCTGATATTTGACATTGGTTTATAAGAAAAAAATATGAAATGAATAACAATTTTTATAACTATTCTGGCGTTTCTGGTTTAACGTTTATTTATTATTCAGGGAACATTGCTTTTCTGCATTGCAAATTATTACGACATACAGCTATGGGTATTCCCAGCAATAAAGTATACTAAGAACTCCAAATTAAAGACCTGTCTGCATGCCAATGTAGTATTTAATGATGTAGTTATACAACTATCTTCATTCTTCTTTTATTTTGATAGATTTTGATAAAATTATAAATAGTTTGTATTTTATATAAAAAAAATATGCCACACGCATATTTTTTGAAAAGGATTAGAAGAAAAACTAGACTTTAAATAGAAAAAAATATTTAAAGATCATTCATCGGCCATAGTATGGCATAAAATAAACAAAACAAAACAGAATTAATCATGGGAACAAAATGTGACAAATCTATAATGTGGGCGATTAAAAAAACTCAGGAATATAAAGAAGGCTCAAAACATTAAGGCAAGAAAGCGAGAAAGATATAAATAATACCTATAAATATATCAACGAAATGAATATTTTTAAAAATTATTAAAAGATGATAAAGTAGAATTTACCCTGTAATAATTACTAAAGTAGAAAATCAAGAGGTCTGACCTGATCAAAAAATGATAGAGGAACGAATATCTAAACACATCATAATATGCAAACCTAGAGGATATACAAACAGAAAGAGTGAGAGAGAAACTTGGATAAACAGGAAAATGTATCGAGCGATACGTCTAAATAGAGCTCTGTAAAGGTGAAGTAATACCAAAATCTATAAATAAATTACTATTCTAATATGTATAGTCTAATTTTAGTAGAGCAATAATTATAAGAAATCAATACAAGTATCCAAAGTTAAATGTATCCAATAAATCAAATATCACATACAGTTAATTATCAACATTTTGATAGTCTTTCAAGATAGTACTTTGTTGTGATAATGTTAGATTTATCTGTGAATGATATTAACCGATAATATACTTCTACACACAAATAAAAAATACAGCAGAGAAATATGTGTAACAAGAACTTCCAAAATATCTAATTAAAAGTCAGAAAATTTATCTTTTAAAAATCGTATAAGTATTTTTTCTTGGAATCTCGATATCTTTGGAAGTCAAGTGGTTTAAGAGGACCGTAATTTTATAAATATTTACAAAATTGTGCTGCCTTGGCATATTACACCTCCTTAAATAAAACAAATCAACCTACTTCTTCGTATAGAAATTTTCATTAAATCGCGCCGTAGGAAATTCTTTCCGGAGGTAAGAAAAATAAGTCATCTCATAACCTAACCTGCAGTAATAATATAAGCCACCGAAGATCCAATATTCGAAATGCAAGAAAAGGGAATGTCTACATATCCAAGATGACATATTGGTGTAATCCGTATAGGAAGGGTGACACAACTTTGGCATTCACGACAAAAATAACAAATTTCTAGAGGGCCCAAATGAATCTAAAGTGATGAGATGAAGGAGGGCTTTATTGGAAGGGTACGTTCATATGAAAACAAAAAATTCACCACCAGGATAAATTTTCAATTTTGATAAAAAGACTTCATACATATTGCATCTATATTGCTAATAGAAAAACAAACCGATCTCTAGAATAGTGTATGGATAGATATCACTTGGCTAAAGCTCATATTTAAAAAAATACATACATATAATCAAGACAAGTAAAAAAGATAATCATAACAATTGTTTTCGGCAATCAGAAATTTAGAGGTAACCGCATTTTTACTGTTTTATTAAGTTTTTATTTTCTAACAAGACAGTTGCAAACAGTTTAAGAAAAAGTTTAAATTGAAAATAATAACAAAACTATACGCTCGTTCAATTTAAACTCAATCTTTCCTCAGGTTAGCTTTGGAAATCACTCAACTGACGTTCTGCAATGTTAGTAAATGTTACACTAATCAGTTGCTTTCATTTGTATTTGACTGCGGTTTTAAGTATTGTGACTTAAGACGTTTGTTGATGAAGGACCCTTACTTATAGAGCTTACAGAACTTAGACTGCATATCAACGCAAACCTGTACAATGAAACTTTGAACATTGTGCTTTGAAGTGCCTTGTAGATATATTTGCCTTGTAGATATATAATTAATTTTTTTCCTGACTAAAGATGGATTTCAACTGAACAAGCCTTGTAGTACCAACCAAGGTTCAAGAATAGTAACTTTCAACCAAACTATGATCGAGTCTATGTTATTATAAATCATGAAGGAGTAACGAAAGAAATATTGTGTAGCTGAAAATCGAATTCAAGGATTTTAGTATTATAGGAAGAGGGAGAGGGAGAGCGAGAGAGGATAAACATCGTATATGACGGTAGTAATAACCCCAAGGATTCTAAACTACAATTTAAACTTTTCTGACGAGAGGAAATACCTTGGTATTACTCTTGACAGGAAGTTAACATGGATCTGACACTTAGATGGTAGAGCTAAAAGCGCATATATTGCCATGGGCTGTAAACCTGGGGTCTTTAGTTCAGGGTAATCGCCTGGGCCTAAACTGCTGTCATTAGGTCAATGCTAACTTACGGTACTATTGGGTACCAAAAGTGCGACAGGCAACAAACTAAACCATATTCAGCGGATAAATTGCATAAATATAACAGGTGCCATGAAAACAACACCAACTGCTGCAATGGAGTTGGTCATTGACATAACGCTTCTAGACATATATGTCAAAGAGGTGGTGCTGGTGACAATGATGCGACTGCGCTCAGATGGTGAAAACCATTATGTAGGAATGGGGCAATTTCGAACTCGTTTCTGGCGGGAAGAGCTGGATGTGCTACCCCTGCTACAGGGAGACTGCGACACAATTAAACCAATGTTTATCTTTGACAAACCCTACAAAATCGAAACAAGACAGTACAGGGAGACAAACGTGGCAAATGCGTATGGCATATACACCGATGGCTCCAAAATGAAAGAAGGCTTAGGCTGCGGGATATACTCAAGATAACTGAACCGAAGAATAAAGTGGTTTGTGCACAAAAATGCCAGCGTAGTTCAGACAGAACTGACTGGTATCTTCATAGCCGCAAAAGAAATAACCCAAAAAGGTACAGACGGGAAAACTATAATAATCTGCATAAACAACAGACAAGCTACTAACCTTAAATATATTATCACGTGTCACATCAGGGTTAGTAACGGACTGCTACGAGTCACTCAAAGCTAACTCGAGCTTCAGATGGTAATACCATCATCGTGAGGTGGGTTAAAGCTCACAATAGAAATAAAAGCAACCGTATTGCTGACCAATTGGCTAGCAAGGCGGAAGGCCTAAGACTCTTAGGACCTGGAGATCTTTTTTGGTTGGTCAACTACAACAATCGCGAAAATTGTCAAATGTCACACCCATACGCAAACCGTGAAAAAATGGAAAGAAGGGCAAGGATATAGACTTACCAGGGTAATACTAAGTAACCTCGAAAATTCAACAACAAAGAAGTATTTGGGAATGACCAGGAAAAACCTAAGCTTGACAATTGATTTTTAAAACTAAGCAAACACCTCCACACACCGGGGATAGTAGACACTTCTCTATGCACGAAGTGTGAACGAGAAGACGAAACTGTAGAACATGTACTATGTGAATGCATGGAGTTATCGTTAATACGAGAGTACGCTTTCGGCGAGTCCTGGACCACACCTGCCCAAATAAGGGAGATGGCCCCTTGTTACTTGTCCACCTTCCTAGAAATGCCAGGATGGACAATAAGCTAAGGACGAGTGCTATGGAACTTAACTCGCCGTCCCTAATCTATAGATACAGATGATGGTATTCAAAACTTCAACTCTATTTTCTAACTACCCAGTTATGCTATAAAAAATAAAAACCAAGAAACATCTGCTCGGGGTGTGTGATGTATATACCTAGGAATGGACATCCTACCCATTAATACTTTCTTTCTATTATTATTTTATCTTAACCTTTACTAACAACCTTCTATTACAGCAGCCATGCCAACGACGCAATAAAATTGAACGAATTCTGACTCCTTTCATATACAGATACATAAACAGGACCTAAGCGTGGGATCTATCGCCAGTCCCTTAGAGTGCTCAGCCGGCGAAGAGAACAAAATTTATTTGTCAATTCGGCGGCTGAGTAACCAACCACATACATTTTGGATAGAGAAGTAGTGCGAAACACACACTTTTTATGTACTCAAGTCTTTAAAGTCAAGTAAGTAAAATTAAATTCAGTTATTTCATAGGGAGAAAAGCTGTTCTATCTACCCCTAAAATGAGGTGGCCTAACCACACAATAAAAAACAGAGGATGTCCTATTACCCAGAGCATCCAAAGTAACGATCTGCACATGAGCCTTCCCATTCGTTATGTACTGCAATGGGGAGGGGTGGCGGCATAGCTTGGGGGTTAGGTAGGTACCAGTCCATGACGGAGTGTGACTGGTTTGATCTTCGGACAAGTGTGTTCCACTATCCAATGGAACAAACATGTCCCTCAGGGCTGGGTTGTACGAGTGTCTGTGTGCGCGCAACTTAATCTTACTCCTTTAATGTTTGTCCTCTTTGGATGTTTGAAATCACTATTGAATTTGAAACTATTTTCTTGTGGCATCTATGTTATCTACTTTATTAAGTGGGAAATAACCGCATTTTAACTAAAAATACGTTATATTTGATGTTTCGATTTCCACTTCCTTACCTTACACCTTTCATCTCATTAAATCTAACTCCGTTGCGTTGATTTAAATTTGCCGTGTATATGTTATTTTGACTGGACATATAATCTCGAGTACATAAAACTAACCTGAAAAATATATGTAATAAAGTGTACATCTCAATTTAAAATCAACTGCTTACTACTAACTCATATTTAATTTATAAATTAAGTATAATACCTACGCCACCGATCGGAGTTTGTGAAAATTGAACTACTCTTTCCATTTTACGCCACCGTTCAGAAGTACAGTCGATCCGCCGATATGTGATATATGAAAATAATTCTTGAATAATGTTATATATGTCCAAAGATCCAGTGGATGGACAATCTGATATCTTCTCTTTCTAACTTTGTTGCGAAATTTGCTAGTATCTTACGCTTTACCTTCCCGTTGTATATTTTCTAGTGATAGTTATAAAAACAGGAATAGGGACGAAGTACGAGGTTGTAAAAATTGCCAAACAAAAATTATATGATTGATATTATTAATCTATGTAAAATCTTGTATTACATTTTTGAATTTTCTTTTTTATGTTTTAATAATTTTTATTTACCAAGACGTACACAAACATCAATATTTTTTAACAAATGTGAATCGTACAGAATTCTGGTTTTAATAAAAAGTTATGAATTTTATAAGCGCCATTTTAAAACATAGATTAAAATGTTGTTTATATTGAAGGATATAACGGTGAATAACCATCAAAAAATGCAAAAACTTGATACCTGCTTTACAGAAACGCGTATCTGTCCTATCGTAAATACAGTAGATTATAGTATAAACAATTTTTTCGCCAATGTCACGGTCAATGACAAATTTCGGATAACGTAAATAAACCAACAATATTATATGCGAATATGTTGGTTATAAAAATAGATGAAATTTATTTCTTTCAAGACCTGCCAGAACGTCAAATTTACTTTTAGAATACAAACGTAAAATTGGAAAACATCTGATCACTTTGATTTACTTTTAAATTTTTTTATAGATCTCAATTGAAAAATACTTGTCTTAAACCGTCTCTAGAAATATAAAACAAAGAGGTTCTCAATCAATTATTAAATAGTACGTACGTAAAAGTCAAGAACAATAAACATATTTAGCAAAAAAAAAAATATTCTTTATAATAGTATCAATAGTTATCATTTAAATCTTAACCTGATATTTCAAGATGTTTATTATTGTAGGTATAAAAAATCTCCAGTGTAATAGCCCAATCAATGAGCCTATCTATTTAAAAGAAGAATAATTACCAAAAATAAATTGAAGCTTTATTAAGCAAGAAAACTAGCATCTTCAACCGAATTCGAGAAAGCCATTGTACGTACCTATCTGAAAATATAAACAGAAACAGAAATCTGGGGTTTCAAACATCTAATCCTTTAGTAACCTTCTGCATTCACAGAAAGCCACAAGTGTCTTTAAGGATAACTCTCTTATTTGGCTTGGTTCCATAAAAGCCGAACTCGGAATCTGCCACCTCTGATAGGCCAGTGTCGAGCACCTCCTCATCACAAAGACGCACCACGCGCCATCCGTCAATTCAGGCAGATGAAGGTGCCGACTGAGTCTACAGCCTGCTTACCGGCTTAAACATATTGATCACCACAGAGGATCTTCTAGTCTAGAAGGAGAAGTTGCGCTGTAAGACTTTTGGATGGCCCCATCATGTGGTCCATGTGGAGCCTAGACTGTCTCATGGTCACTGGTTTAGTTTAGTTTAGAATGGTTATTTTAAAAACAAATTGATGATTTGTGTTTAAAATGTATAGTGTATAAACTATTTTTAAAGTGTATAGAATGATACCTTATTAAGAACTTTTCTAGTATTGGAGATCAATACTAGAAGTAATTATTCCTGCCATTTTCCAGAATCTTTCGATAATATCTTGGCTGAAAGCAGGACTTAAGAAGGACATTAAATTTGTCAAAAGATAACAGATGAAGGATAAAATTGAATTTGAGAATATATACCTAGTTGAGAAAATCGTCTGAAGGAAAAAATGTAATTAGAATGTTATGTTCAAAAACATATACGTTTGAATTATTCAAATGGTATTTTATACCACCTCTTAAAACAAAATAGCATATAGCTATTACTACATATATTCTCTCTCTCGTATAAAGATAGCTGTCGACATATTTATATTACCACCAAATATCTAAAAGTTCATTAACTTATTGATCACCCAGTAAGCTTATATATCGTATATGAAAGTGTAACGTTTGACATTTTTCTGATAAAACGGATATAGATAACTGCCTTATCAGTTACAACAGTGCACAGTAACAAGAATACTGAAATAATTCTACATATTTTGCATATCTCTTATCGAAAGGCATTACTTCGATCTCAATTGGTAGATATAATCAATTTTCTAATTTTTTTATTATATCAGTGAAACACGTTAGAATTTATCAAATTTTATAGAGTATGTTTAAAACAACGTCTTTAAATTACATCTTAAAAATAAAATAAACAAAACATATTAAAGTATGGATTTGTTTTTATATTGGTCTTCTTCTTTTTGTTTATATCATGAATCATTATGATTCAGAGTTGGATTATGGATTTGTGTTTCTTTTATTCACTTTTAATCTAGTCCTAATATGCTCCTTCGGTTTGTTGTTTTCTTTTTTTATACGCTTTAATTCGTTTATTGAATCGAAACTTTCTGAGCAAAAACGTAAAGAGAATGTTAAAACACGAATATGGAGAACTGATAATAAACTTCTGCACGAATAACAAACTTTAAATAAAAACACATGCTTTGACCACAAAGACCAACACAAATATACATTCAGTAATACCCGTGGACAAAGATCTATGATAGATTATGTTATAACCAACAGAGATATACATTCATCAAAAATAATCGAGGTAAGGCGTCTCAACTCAGCAGACGTAGGTAGCGACCATAGCCTAGTATTATGTAAAATAAGAATCATCATGAAATATATCACACGTAAGAGAGCGGCACCAACACAAACAAAAATCAGAGTCGAGTGTACAGAATACGTATACAGAAAAAGAATATCAGAGAAGATTGCTGAAAATGAAATATTAGAAAACGATAACATCGGGGAAAGCTGGGAAAAACTCAAAAATAACATAATTAACAGAGTCACAGGAGCAGCCCCAGGAGCCATTAAAACTAGAAGGTTTTAGGCCGCGAAGATCATGAACTGACGCTATATTTATAATGAGGCAAGGGCAAGAAAAATCACTAGACTACAACACACCGGCATATTTATGTTGCGTGGACGTAAGAAGGAATTCGATAGAGTCCAATTAAAGGACGTTATCCACGTATTGTACGCAAGAGAGATACCTCTAAAAGGGCTAGCAGCCCCAGTGGAAGACTACGTTGCCATGAAGTTAATTCTGTTTATAACTCAAACATCTTAATATTTTATTCTTCTTCTTCAAGTGCCCTGTCCGTTGAGAACGTTGGCTATTAACATAGCAATTCTGATCTTGTTTGCGGCGCTTCTGAATAATTCGACCAATGTGAGCCCGAACCACTTCCGCAGATTTTGGAGCCACGAGTATTTTCTCCTACCTGGCCCTCGCTTACTGTCTATTTTTCCTTGGACAATCAATTGGAGTAGACGGTACTTATCGTGTCTCAATATGTGGCCTAGATATTCAAGCTTTCTTTGTTTAATTGTATTTACGATTTCTTTCTTCTTTCCGATTCTTTGGATTACCTCTATGTTGGTGACATATTCGGTCCAGGATATACGAAGAATGCGTCGGTACACCCACATTATAACCTTTGTTAAAATTTTACCTTTCATGTTTGCTTTAATTAAAATGGTGATACGTAGGTTAGTAAAGCACTGATGCTGAAATAGTCATTCGGAAAACATTCTGTGATGTAGCCCGATAGGGTTTTTATATTAATATAACTTTTATAGGATTTTTTAAATAAAATTTTTTGTGATTCATGGTATACAGCCAGCTACAGGAATTCATTTTCAAGTTTAGTCAAGTTAAGTTTGTTCGCAAATGAAATAGCTTTAATTATCGATTTATAAGGATTACGATCGAAAACTGTAACTGCACAATTTTCTTAGTTCAAAAGCGGGTACTCCTGCAAGAGATGTTCTCCTGCTTTGGAGACGGATAAAGTTTCGGATCTGTATGGTAAAATAAATAAAAAAAAAAGCACTGGTAAAATAAGGGTTTCGTATATTCCTATTTTTGTTGTCTGGCTTAATTTCATGCTTTTTGGTTTTCCTACTCGGCGCCCTTACCACTTGTTTGTTATAATTATGATCCGTTTGACCTTTTCTGTGGAGTTTGATTAACTACGTTATGAACGTAATGATCTTTTTTGATAATACACTTTTGTTACTTGCACGTGCCTTTATACGCTATATCCATAGTGATAGACAATAAATGACAGTCAATTTGACAGATGTAGCTTGAACAATGTGGCCTATTACCGAACAATATATCCCCTATTAGAACACCCTATAGAAACACTTAAAATAAAAAAATCTTGTACCTTCAATGTCAATAATAAAAATAATAGAGTGAGTTTCACGCCACGATGTTTTATATACACTCCCGAATTTCGCAACCTAAACCTGTGTGGGAATAGAATTTAGAATCTGGTATTAAATCAAAAGCTTGTCAAAAAGAATATTACAGTTACTAAAACTAATTTTAAAATGACACATTAGAGAGGTATAGTTTGGTTATTTTTTCAAATTAATAGTAATTATTTTTAAAATGATCATAATTATCAGGCTAGAAACTTGCAAAAAATGTGTTAATAACCATTTAAGTTGTTTGTGTAGACATTTAGTTCAACTTGTCGATAATTAATTGCTTTATTTAAACCAATTGATAATATCGATAGTAGCAAAAATGGCATTGGAACGAGCGAATACAATGACTGGTATTTTTAGCTTTTTACTTACTTTTTTTGTAGTTTCTACGAAAAAGAATATATTTTAATGCGAACTTAATTTCGGCCCGAATAAAAGGCTTGTATTTACAATTGTTTTAAAGATAAAATTTAAATTATAATAATCATCATGGATAATTAATTACACAAAAACTATATATGGGATAATACTTTTATTTATTAAATAATAAATATAAAAAGATAAATAGAATTTTATAAACAAAATGGTTCACCCAATTGACTGGTAAGTACAAGATTATAAATCCTTATATCCAAAGAAACGGTTATAACAGAATACCTATCTACTAGACTAGGCGGGATCTGTAGAAATTCAGACCATAATGGACATTTTCCATATATATAGTCCCAAGATTCCTAAGAGGAACATAGGGCTTCCACAAAGTGTCTCCAGCGAACTCTATTTCTGGCTAGTGCTTTGATTTCAAGCCAGGATTTTCCCATTTTTCTCCCTTCGTCCAGTACTGTCCTTCTCCAAGTTCCCTTAGGTCTGCCTACTTTCCGTCGGCCTTGGGGATTCCAATCCAGCGCTGTCCTGGCAATGTCATTTGGCGGTCTACGGAGTGTGTGGCCCAGCCATCTCCATTTTCTTCGCCTTATTTGCTTTATGATATTTTCTTGGTTGCTTTGGTTCCATAAATTTTCATTGGAGATTCGGTTAGGCCAAAATATACGAAGGATTTTTCGTAACGCTCTATTGATGAAAACTTGTAATTGGTGTACTATGGGTGCTGATATCTTCCACGTTTCGCAGCCATACAGTAATACAGCTTTTACATTTGTGTTGAAGATTTTTAATTTCGTTTTAGTTGGGTAAATCCTGGATTTCCATATGTTGTTAAGCATGTTGTAGGCGTTGCGAGCCTTATTTATTCTTTCATGTACATCACGCTCTGTACCCCCATTAGAGTCAATTATGCTGCCCAGATATACAAATTCCGCTACTCTCTCAATTTTCTGGTCGTTGATCATAATAGGTTGGTTGTTTCTGGTACCAAATCGCATTTTTTTGGTTTTGTTGATGTTTATTTCTAGACCAACCTTCTTTGATTCTTCTTGTACTTTGTTTACTTGGAGTTGCATGTCCTGTTTTGTATGTGCTAGGAGGCATATATCATCAGCGTAATCTAGGTCTTCCAGTCTGTTTGTTAATCCCCAGTAAATTACTCTATTAGAGTTTACCTTTGTTAGTACGGAGTTAGTACATTTTCCATAGGAAGCTATTTTTTTTGCTGGAATCCCTTCAGGATGTGCCCAATATCGATAATCATGATATGCGTCAGTCGCAAGCCCTGTGCTAATTTTTTTATTTAACAAAATCTGAAAACAATTGAAAATTTCTCATTTTTTTTGCTCCTAATTTCGTTTATTATTCGGAAAATATTGATCCTAGAGAAAAAATTATAAGAGGTTAAAGAAATTGAAGAGGTAATGTTTATTGTTGGAAAAATGGCAATAATTGGAAAAAAAAGCACAGAAATATGAAGTTAATCCTTTAAATGTTTTCGACTTTCTAAACTTGACTTACAAGCTCCATATTCGACCTAGAAAAACTTTTTAATATGTTTAAAACGTGTGCTAAATTTTGTTAAGATCGGTCGGTTAGGTTTTGCATAATAGTTTTGCAATTCAGCCTACTGGAAAAAACTCGCAAATTTTCAAATTTATAGTAGGCCCTAAATAAGGCCCTCAGATAGTTACAAATTATTTTACATATAAAGGAAGGCTCAAACTTTCAAACGCTTTTTGTAAAATTCAAATCGGTTCACTAGGAGAGCCTAGAAATTTTTTTAGTTTTAAAAATTTTTTAGGCTTATAAACAAATTGAATAACTTGACGAGCTTTAAACATATCAATTTCAAAATTTATACACTTAAAGAACATTAAAAGACGCTTCTTTTTTTTTAAAGATACATATGGCTTACTGGTTGCGGAGATATTAAAGGTCAAAGTTGGCATACATTTGCCGTGTAACCATAAGTGATAGAGGGCTCGTTTTTAAACAAATACCCTTGTCTTGTCAAGTACTTTTTATATGAAAAGTTTTATGTAATGCGCTTCATGGCAACATCCATAAAAAAGACAAATAAAAAACAGTTTTCGCGTAAAATGTCACTCGGAATGCATGAGAAGTGGTGGTGGAAGACATTCACTCGAAATGTAAATCGGCGAATTCAAAATCATAGCGCGTGCAAAAAATTGCATTATCTCGGCTTCTTGTTTTTTCCTTTTTCTTTTTAATCCAGCAAAAAATAGCTTCCTATGGAAAATGTCCAATCCAAAACAGATCCAAAAGAGATATGAGTCTTAAACCGTATTTTGTAGAAAATTGAGCAGTATATTTCGAAAAATAAATAGGCTAACGTAAGCAGAACAATATTTTTTAATATTAATAAAAGATGGAGAGAACAAGAAACTCATGAAAGAAAGCAAGGTTCGGGAAGACTAAAATTATCTACCACTCATGAAGATCGTACGCTTTTGGAGAGATTAAAAGATAATCCTTTTGAAGAAGCAAAACCTGCAAGAATTAGATCACAGTTTCCGGGAAGAAAGACAACAACTTGGCGCAGAATTAAAGTATCGCGTCTTAGCAAAGAAACAAGCTCTTACACCACAAACAGCAACAATCAAGACATATTTGCTTTAAACCATCAGCTACAAAATCAAGATTTTTTTTAGACAGGGTAATATTTACAGATGGTAAAATATTTCAATCTTCTAAATGGGGCAAAATTGGGGTGTATAGACCAGATAATAATAGATTCAATCCTCTATATGTTAATAGATATCGAACACATGGCATTTTGCAACTCCCAATGTATGGGGATGTATTTCATCTAGAGGAATTGGAATAGTATGGCTTATGGATGGCAGGTTTATTGGGCAGACTTATCTAAATATTCTAGAAAACACCATGTTTCAAAGTGTAGAACAGTTGTGTCCATAAAATAATTTTATCCTCCAACAAGATAATTGTCCTGTTCACACTATAAATATAATAAACCAATGGCTCCATAATAACAGCATCGAAACCTTACCATGGCCAAGGTTCAGTCCCGATTTAAACCCAATCGAGATTATATGGGGGTTATTATAAAACAGTTGTATTGGTGTAATTTTATACCTCAAAGTGCTGACGAGCTGTGGCACGGTATACAACAGGTTTAAGAAGAGCTATCTGAAGAAGACAATTTCATAGTTCCTTTCATGCAGATGGACCGAAGACTACAAGCTGTTATCAATGCTGATGGAGATATTACAAAATATTAATTTCTCGCTTCCTTTCGAGAGCTTCTTGTTCCCTCCACTTTTTATTAATAGAAAACTGTGGTTCTGTTTATGTTAAAATGTTTTGGTGCCTCTGATAGTGCTCAGTTATCTTTTAATTTGGTTACAATTCTTGCTTTAATATATTGTTAAGTTAATTCGTTTGTTTTATTTCTTAATATTAATAAAAATAATAACAACAACCCTGTTTTACGTAAAAACTTTTATATACTTTTTATAAAATGCAAGAATTCAAAATAATATCAAAATTTAGACCTTAATAATTATTACAATTTATGAATTAACATATGTAATCAATTGTTTGTTTGTTTATTTTATTATTTTTCTGTCATAATAAATATAATATAATGTCAGACCAATCAAATAGACTGCTCAAAATGATCAAATTCTACTAAGAGTCGTATAAGTTTTTTTAGGAACCAGTTGTACATAGAAAATGAAAAATTTGGAACTCCGAAAATATCAACATTATGATATCGACGATTGTTTTCGAACTACGTGATGCTCAGGGTGTCCTCGTCTCCTGAAATTTTATATTTTCATTAGAAAGTGATTACTTGGGGATTTTCGAGGTCGTTGAATTCGACTATTATGAAGGCGATGGTTCTCGAACTGCCTGGTGGAGGACCTCGTCTCTTGAAATTTTGTTATTTTCATCGAAATCAGTCAAAAGTCATTAATAGAGGGTTTTTGGTGCTGTTGGAACACATATATTACGACGGCGATGATCTCCAAGGTATCTGTGCACAGGGTGATCTTGTCTGTCTCCAGTAGCTTCATTTTAATTTCAATCTAAATAATTTTATAAATGACCTCAGAATACATCATGTAACTTTACATAAAACTTCAAAATGTATCCCAAACATTCTTTTTAATTTCGCGCTTTTAAGCAGTTGGTAGCACTGATGAAGTGCCAGGTGATACATAATACATATTATAATCTCCCCACTAGTAACTCCCGCCTTTTACTTTCACGTGTGCTCTTATACTTAGTCTCTCATACGTACTAGTACACAGATATCCTCCACAAAGTTAAAGTGCGATTTTTTTCTACTCGCTCTATTTCAAATTATTATGAAGCTCACTGTTTTTTATATAAAAATGTGGATGTAGAGAGAATTTTGTCAAATTTTTTCCAAATTTTGTTCAAAAATTTTCCTGACACTTTTCCGAATCGAATGAAAAAACCTACCAACTGTCAAAAATTCAAGCAAATCCATGCATATAACAAGAATTCTGAACAGAAAACCCTCATATCCTGGACTACCAAGTCATTTGTTTTACTTTTCTGTCTAGCTAACTTGTTTTTTTTTAATTTATAGTTGTAGTTTTAATTTCATAACTGCTCTAAGTTTTATTTTCTACCATTTGTGCAGTACTTTTTCCTTTTGCTTTATTGTATTTTTATATTTCCCCGATTTTTTATCTTTTAGACCTTACAGTTTGATAGTCTACTAAATGTTTTTGTTTTTTGTTTTTATTTGTATTGGCTGTATTATTTATTTTAATCATGTAGGTAATGATCGCTTCCTATAGTTTTTTTATTAAACATAAATTGTTTTGCTATCTATGTTTCTGTTTCGGAGGAAATTTAAAAAATAATCTAAGTTGAAGTATTACAAAACTGATGGCAATCGCCAAAACTCAAGCATGCGTACCTCAAGGTCTTATTCCCGAACCGAATGGTGTCGACTATGACGACGAAAATGACATTGAATAGCGTTTTAATAGCTCCGCACAGTTGCGTAACAAACGTAAAAAAACTATTTCCTACACACATACATTCATATTATCGTTATTATTACACAGTATGCTATTTTACAAGGTTTTCTGTCGATGTCTTTGTACGCAGGTTCATATTTAGAAAATGTAAAGAACTGATTTTTAAATCTTATCATTATGGTGAAGTACCGACTTATTAATACAGGTGTTTTGTACACTGGAAAAAGTGTCAAGTATGTATGTTTATTTGAATCGGTGAAAAAAAAAACATTTAAACAAAAAACTAGCGGTTTGTTGATATTTTCATACATTGTAAAGTTGTAGCTTTTGTCATTATTTATTAAATAGCCAAATAAAATTTATTAAAACAAAGTCCACAAAAAAGATATTTGCAAAAATGTATCGTGTACATGTACTGTTCTTTAACTTAATGACAAAAAACACATTTCTGAAACTACATGTATTGGTTTTGTTTACAAATATTTATTAAAAATGTGAATGATTGTCCAATACAGTTATCCTCGTTTTTCTTACCCACTTTCTAAGAGGTAATATGGTAATAGAAACCTATATCCTCTCCAGACATATATTGGAGAATTTTATTAATGTCTGCTATCTTTGCTTCACTGATTGGGGCAGGTTCTGTATATGCTTTGTCGGTAGGAAGTTGAGGATTAACATTTGGCTTTACCAACTTAAATGTTTGGGATATAAGGTTTTCTATATACTCGGATGTAGTAACATAACCTGGTGCTTCGCTGCAATATGTGAACTGTCTAAATTGGGATATAGTGAAATTAATTTTGCGTGCAAGAAATTTGCACGTCTTTTTATAAAAATTGGGCCACTAGTTATTGAAGTCAAAAATATCGTTGTATCTAATAGAGGGTATAGTAAATGGACTTACTTTTCTCCAACTTAAAATCATATTCTCATGTTCGTCAAGCAGGTAAACACGATAAGATCTCAATATTAGTCTCTTAACTGTCCCGAAATCACGATCACAAGGTAAAAAGGAGTGTCTGCGGATAGGGAAATAATGACATTTTTTTTTAAATCGTTTGGTACTTGCCAGTGTCATCAAAAATCTTACTATTGTATTGTTGCTGTTCTGACCAGGACACCCATCAGAAAATATATGCAGTTCAGTTATTTCTGAAATTTTGTTTAAAATGTAATTCAAAATAAAACTACATACTTCATTAGAACCTTTAGAAGCCTGCTCTTCATGATACGTGTAAAAATGACCAGTGTTGTCTTTTAAATTGTGGATTTCAAAGGCATGTACCGATAACTGGCGGTAATAAAAAATTTCCTGTATCGGTATGTTTGTATGTACGTGTATCTGTTTTTGGCTTTGTTTTTTTTAGTCACTCTGAAAAAATGGTTTTTTTTGTCTATAAAAAGTTTCTTGTAAAGTTTAGAGAAAATGGTTAAAATAAAAATGGAATATCGTGAAGTTTTTCATTTTGCTAGTTTCTAAATTAAAATACATAAACAATTTACCAAGATAGTTGCAAGAAACCTCAATTTTGCAGTAATTTATAAATGTTAATAACTTTGTGGATGGAGATGGAGAATATACAGAACAGGTCAAAATCTTAAGAGGAGTGAGACAGGGGTGCATAATTTCACCACTGATATTCAATCTGTACTCGGAGCACATTTTTGAAGAGACCCTAAAAGATATTGATGAAGGCATCTCAATAAATGGAGTCAAGCTTAATAACCTGCGGTATGCAGATAATACAATAGTGTTTTTCAATACCATAGAAGGGCTGCAAAACTTAATGAACAAAATAACAGAAACAAGTAGAACCTATGGACTGGATATAAACACCAGCAAAACCAAGCTAATGATCATCAGCAAGCAAAACATAACTGGAGCAAATCTGTATGTGAACCAAATAAGATTTGAACGTGTCTCACAATACAATTACTTGGGAACTATAATCAATGAGTCGTGGGACAATACCCAAGAGATTAAATGTCGCATCGAAAAGGCCAAAAGTGCATTCTTGGCTATGAGCTCTGTGTTCAAAAGCCATGACCTCACCCTGAAAACAAAAATAAGGCTCCTTAAATGTGACGTGTACTCAGTGCTTCTGTATGGAGTAGAAACGTGGACATTGAAGGCGGAAACTCTATCAAAACTTCAGGCGTTTGAATTATGGTTATACAGAAGAATCCTGAAGATACCATGGACAGACAAAGTCACCAATGACGAAGTACTGCGGAGGATGAACACAACCGCGGATTTGGCCAACATTGTGAAGAGCCGTAAGCTGGAGTACTTGGGACATATAATGAGAAATCAAGGCAGATACAAGCTACTCCAATGCATTTTGCAGGGTAAAATTGAAGGAAAAAGAGCCCCAGGACGAAGAAGAATATCCTGGCTTACTAACCTGAGAGCGTGGTATAGAAAGACCTCAACACAGCTATTTCGTATAGCAACCAACAAAATCATCATAGCCAGAATGATCGCCAACGTTCGGAACGGACAGGCACCCTAAGAAAAAGAATAACTTTGTTTTTTGCATAATGACATGTAATATAACTACTTAAAATTGTGGCAGTTAATGAGTTATTAAAATGTTCCAAATTCCAAATTTCGAACAGATCGAACAAATAGCTTATGAAGTTATTCAATTTGTTTATCCCGGTGAACCATTATTTAAACAACTATACTTGCCCAGTTCTAGAAGTATTCTGTAAATCAAAATCGATTCTATAACGGTGAATTTTTAAGTTATATATTAAAAAAATAAAAAACAGTTTGAACTTTTTACTTTGTAAAAATTTATAATAGAGATTTTTTGTGTCACAGATTTGTAAGTAGGCTCAAAGAAAAACTGGTGAAAAAAACATACTTCTAAAAAAACAGGATTTTTTGCAATTATCTCGGTCAATTTTTTAGGTATTTTAATTTGGAAATTCTCAATGTAAAAAACTTTTTATGGTATACAACTTTTATTTGAATCATTTTTTTAGAATGTATAAGAAATGTATAAGAAAATCTCAAACTTTTTAAGATTGTTAAAAAAAAACAAAGCAAATTCAGCTGTACGTCTTCACCAATTTTTTGTCAGCTACCCCTCATATACCTTTTTGAACCTTCAAATATCTGTATTAAATTTTTTCAGCTACAAAAAAATATGCGTGAAGTAGAATTAGGGTGACATAGATGAAATAAAGGAAAATTCTACAAGACCAGCTATAATGTAAGGAACTGAATATTAACCAGGTAAAAATAAAGGAATAAAAATAAAATAAAGAATAAAAAAGGGTAAAATTAAGAATGAATATACGAGTAATGGAGTCTAGAGGTGGCACCCATTTATGCCAAAATTAGAGAGCATAGGTTAAAGGTTTGGACTTGTTCAATGACGAGACGTTAATCATTCAATACGAAAAATTGCTCATTTGCAACTTCCTGAGGAGTAGGAGACGAGGACCAAAGAAAACCCAGGCAGGATATGTTAAACGGGAATAATTTCGGTTTGACCCAAAATGGAAACATATATCTATTGATTTTTACGTTAAACCAGTTACTAGAAGAAAAATCTTCCTCGTACAAAATATCATACATTAAAAACCACAACTACTTGGAAGATTGTGTACATCAAACTTCTTGTGATTGTATTTAATAAATAATTTGTGATTATGATTGTGTTTCTATTAAAAACCATATTAATGCCCAATCAAAATTATTATTTCGATTCAGTCCAAAACCTGTCTTCGATTCTTGTAAAAATATATTGAAAATGAATTGAAAATTATAAATAAATAAATACCATATGTTTGTGTGACCTGAATACAGCAACATTTTATTTATATCTAACTAACTCAGCTGAAAAGTGTTGGAACTATTTCAGATCCACTATTAATATATACTAACTTGTATAAACTCACGTGCCTCTGATTCCATTTCTCCGTAGGTGTTTCAAAAGCATTTAATAGTGAATGAAATTATAAAAATTTCTATTTTTGGGTGAAAGTCAAATTGTCATTATAACTGATTAAAATTATTATTAACTCAATTTCAGAATACCTGTGAATAACCTCTTATTCTTCTTCTGGTTATAATGAATATCTGTTCTGAATGTTTTTCAATCATCATGGCTATCTGCTTTATTTGTAGCAGCGCGGAATAGCTTAGTGGTATATAATAGTTGTTATCAATTGATATTACTACAGAAACAACAACGAAAATAACGAAAAAATCGCACTCAAAAAACAAGTAACAAAAGCAAGTTGGACGGAAAAATAAGAAAAAGAAAATAAAATGAAAACAGCAATTGAAGAAGACATTATCGAAAACAGAAGACAGAAAGACATGCTTCCTGTCGGTGCGGACACCGGTGGCATACTTAGTAGTAACAGTAACGAATATAAAAATAATGTTAACGTGATTATGGTGACGGCATCCGTATTGAGGGTGAATATAGTTAATGAGGCCAGAAAAACGATCAAACTGTAAGAATAAATCAATACATCTTTTCTCTCTTCTTTGTCAACCATTTCCCATCCACTCCTGAATGTAGGTATCTCCCAATTGCTTCCATCTTTCTCTATCTTGCGCCAATCTAATCAACTGTTTGCCTGCCACTGCTCTTATGTCATCTACCCATCTTTTTTGAGGTCTTCCCATGCTTCTTGTTGTCGTCCTTGGTCTCCATTCTAGAATTCTCCGTGTCCACCTGTTATCATTATATCGGGCTACGTGACCTGCCCAGCGCCATTTCATTTTTGTAATTTCTTCCACAATATCCCTAATCTTCGTTCTACGTCTTATCTCGGTGTTTCTAATCTTGTCTCTTAGTGATATTCCAAGCATGATTCGTTCCATTGCTCTTTGCGTTGTTTCTAATTTTTTGGCAGATTTTTTGGTAAGTGCTACTGTTTCCAAGCCGTAGGTACAAACAGGTAGTATGCATGTGTTATACACCTTTTTCTTTAAGTTTATAGGAATGGAGGTGTTTTTCAAGATATGTGCTAGTTTGCCGAAAGCGGCCCAAGCCAGTTGTGTTCTTCTTTTAATTTCAGCATCTTGATTTGGTTTTCCTAGTTTGATAACATGACCTAGATATACATAATGTTCCACATTTTCACAAAAAGTCAATACATAATTCCTTACAATTGTAATGTCAGAGAAAATCAGGGCAATAACAGAACCAAGAGTATTAGACATGACCGTCATCATCAGTTGACCGCTAAAAGCACATCGGAGAATTTTCAAAGCTTTAGTCAAATTAACGCTAGAAAGCAAAGTACAACAAATAATGCAGAAACAGAAAGAAGCCCCACTGGTGACAGTAATGACAAAAAGAGTGAATGTAATGCAAAGACTAGTAAACAGTATAAAACAAGTAAAAATATGAATAAGTACAACAGGAAGAAGAAAAATAAGAAAAACGGAAAAATTTTAATTGGAACGTGGAACATAAGAACATTAGGAGAAATAGGAGAACTACAAAACCTTATTGATCAAATAAAAATCTGCAAAATAGATATTTTAGCATTGCAAGAAATGAGATGGAAGAACGAAGACATCTGGAAATACGGAAAATACCTAATATGTCACAGTAATTCACGAGGTGGAAAAGGGGGGTGGGTTTAATAATAAATGAAAGATACAAGCACGTCGTAAAATTTTTATGGCAGATTAGACCAAGAAGTATCAAAGATAAACAATTATAGAGTTACAATAATTTTAGGCGATTTAAATGCAAAAATAGGAAGACAGGAATTAAATCAGGGAACTGTAGGTATACACAGTCTTAATAGAAGCAAGATATGCTTCAGTCAGACATTTCCGATGTGAGAAGTCACAGAGGGGCAAATAGCACTTTCGATCACCACCTTGTGCTAACTAAATATATGAAAAAAGAGTAATATATAAAAAGAAAATAAAAGACATCATTGAACAAGATACTACAGTTAATGAAAATCAGCATTCACAATTATGCAAAGAAAACTTTTTTTAAATATTGTAAATGGAATATTTTAAGTGAAATTACTCTAAAGAGAAATCATGTCAACTCTACGTGTGTGTTGACGAAACCACTGGTTCGTCAGGAAGATATATCGCTCATTTAATGATTAGTGTTTTAAGCGATCAGATCTCAACAAAATCCTGTTTAATTTCATGCAAACAATTAAAAAAACAACAAACTCTGCAACAATATCACGTGTGTACAAGGAGAAATATCAAAATTTTTTCTTCCTGCAGCTGTTCGTAGCCATAAATTAATGCTTTTTTTTGTCCGAAGCTGCACCATATATGGTCAAGACAGGAAAAAATTTAAAAATATTTTATAATATAGTAACTTAATACACGTTACTTGTTTAGCACATGGAATTGTCAAAGTTGCAGAAGAAATTAGAAAAAAGTTTTCTTTCGTAAACACCCTGATATCAAGCAGAAAAAAGTATTCCTCAAATCTCCTATAAGAATTAAACTTTATAAAGAAATGCTTCCAAATATTCCCCTTTAACCAGAACCCGTTTAAACACGTTGGGGAAGATGGTTGGAAGCCGCTTTTTTCTATTCAGACCATTTCGTAGACTTAAAAAATATAATTAACGCTTTAACGGATGAAAGTTCCCAATCTCTGCTACATGCTAAACAAATTTATAAAAACATCGTTCTTCATCAGCAACTTTCATTCATTAAATCAAATTTTAGTTTGCTTTAAAAAACTATTACTCTATTAGAATCATCAAAGATGCCCTTGGTAGAACGAATAGCCTTAACAAAATAAATTAGATCAGCTTGTCAAAACGTTAAAGGTGATACTGAAAATTATATTTTTCAAAAATTTGTAACAATAATTAAAAAAAAACAATAGTTTTCAGAAACTTACTGAGGTAGCTGACGTTCTTGTTGGTAATTTTTGCGAAGAAATTTAATTAATATATACCATTATTAAATATGTTTCAATTGAGAGTATGCATATTTTCTAAAAAAGTGTATATTTAATGCATATTTTTCGGTAAATTAGTGCATAGTTATGTGCATATTTTTCACTTTTTTGCATATTTGCCTAAATCTAGTTGTAATAATTGTTTAAAATAATCATCTGCTTTTAAAATGAAACTAAATGGTAAGTTATCTACAAACCTATTAACTACAAGGTGAATACTTCAAACAATACTCTATTATAAATTGACGGAAAAATGGGACAATCAAAATCAACATTTTCTATTTCTATTTAATAAAAAGTTGACAGACTGTTTCTAAAATAATTCCCCTATCATGGAATTGACAAGTAAATAGGAAATGATTGCAAATATGTATGCACTATATTTATTTAGATTCACCGAAGTGGTGTTTCGATTATCTAGAGTAATGCTCACTAGCAAAATTAGATAATACGCCTACATTAGTCCACTAATTGAGGGCTTTCATTTAAATATACTACAGTACAAATATAGTATATACATACCTTAACCATGGTTAACGATTATGTCTAGTTTAACTATTTTTTTATGTAAGTTATTTATTTTTACTTCCTTTTACAGACTATATAATGTGACAAATTGTTCATCTTATGTATTCCAGCGTTTTTTTCCTTATGCTTAGACTTTATTTATTACTTTATTAGTCATTATATGTTAGTCATGACCTCTTTAATGTCGTGTAAGTATATAAGCATTAATGCTTAGATTTACAGGGATATGCTAACTATGTGTTCAATATACGCAATAACTAATACAAAGATATTCTTAAGTTTAAGAAACAGCAAAATAATAATTTAGTAACAATAAACTTATTCAAAATATGATTAATATTTTTTTATGAAAACGAACCGTGCAAAACAAACATATCATATGTTATACAAAGAATTTCGCAAAATTCATTAAGTCCATACTGTCATGTCAGTCAACATGACAGTCAACATATATAGACCTAGTCAAAAGTTCCATTTGCCATAATTTGGGAAATCGCGTAATCATAACGATTATTCTCGCTAACACGTTTTATGAAACGTATAAAAAATGTTAATTGGCTTTTAAGTAACCTCCAAAAATTCCAATTATAGTGCCACAAGCAATTGTAAAACGTGAAACTAATAGTTTAATAACTTTTATCGCTTCTCACTAATAAGTGAGGAAAAGTACCATAATTTCCTTTGGCCAGAAAATTTCCTTCTGGTCGGCTTGGTGGAAAGTCTAATAAACTTTTCGCTAAATGAGCTATTAGTTTTATTTTCATTATCTAAAGTCATGTCCATATTAGTTTAAGGTCGTCGTTATAATGAGTTACTATTTGATTTAATAATATTAATTAATATATTATTTGACTTTAACCTTTTGTTATATAGAAAACGAAAACATTGGATGCACTGCGAACCATGAACTGAACGCAACTGCGGAAATAAACGATGATTTCAATTATTCCAATCCTCGTCTTCATATTCTTTCTTCATATTCGTATTTATTTTTAATACATGTATAGTTACATATAGATAAAGTTACAAGACAATAGATAAAGTTATTATCTTTGCCGCATCTCCTTAATAAGTAGCAGTCGTATACGAAATGCCAAAATATACAATTCTACACTATGGCCAACAATATCAAAATAATAGTATGAATTTTATGGATCAAATCGTTGTTTAATATTGAGCACGTGTTCAAAACGTGAATTACCTACAAACTTATCTCGATCATAGTTTTTAATAAAAATAAAAAATGGATGAATAAAAAGTAGAAAATGTAATAGCTAAACATAATTGATATAACATGCATAAAATAAGTGATTAGTTTCCTCTGTACTATACTAACTATACTTTCGTCGCAGACGAAAATGCCACTAAACCTCTAAAAATCATACAAACATTCTGAATTTTGCTGAAAATGTTAATCTTGGGACTCCAAAAAAGATGCAACTCCTACCCCCGGGGCTTATCCCTAAAACTCCCTTCGTGGGGCAGTAAAAACGGAAAAAATCGATGTACTAAGAATCTTTACTAAGCTGCACTTGTAAAGATTGTATTAGCTTGTATTAGTTTGTTTCAAATTTACATTTATGATAATCGCTAAAATAACAAAAACAAGAAATAGAATAACGAACAATTTTCCTAGTGAGTCACACAAGATTTTACTAAGAGTAGTTCGTAGCAAACTAAAGGAAAATGAGAAGAAAATTTGAAACAATTCAAAAGTATATACATTTTTACGTAGTTTATGGATTGTCAAAGGCATGTGATGAATTATTCAAACAAAAGAAAAGCTGAAATATTCGATGAACGGACAATCTGACAAGATTGTATTATGTACAACAATATTATATTTATATGTAGATCAAGTATTCAAAGAAGGCCAGGGGATCAACCATTTGGTGTATAAACACAAATGGAATAGAAGAACTATTTGCATGTATAATAGGGTGGGCCGACAAAATTTTTTCTGGAAAATAACAACGCCTGTGGTCAAAAAAGTTGAGTTATACTAAAACATAAATTTTAAGTCCAAAATGAGTAGCTAAAAATATTTTTTTTCCACTGCCACAAAGACTCTATATTTTTTTAATATAAAAGGTCATTGTGGCAGTGGAAAAAATAAAAAATTATAATTATTTTAAACGCAGATCTTCATATTTTTTTATTATATAATTTTTGAAACATCAGGGTTATTTATTTTGTAACTTAAAAAAATTGAAATAAAATCTGTATTGTTCTGGCGGTTTGATGCATAGTTTATAACGTATAGTAAACTTTATTTGCGTATTTTTCCACTAACTAATAAGTAGACAAAAATTTATTTTAGGAACCTACTTCAAAGAGTGTGCCGAAATTCCCTAATAACAATAAAGTAGACGTTAGTATAAACAAAGTTAATATTACCGATTATGATATATTATCATTCTTAAAATAACGTGACATTGGAGGTCAACGCTTCACTTAAAAATTATTTTTAGTATTTTACTGACAGTTGAGTAGAAAGTAGCGTGTGATAAAATGTCTAAAACTAGAGAATCGTCCAAGTGTCCAATTTTTGGCGCACCTAGTGATTTCAATGATTCGCAATTACCAACATACAAAAATGTTATCCGTTATTTTTTGTGAGTTCGTTTCGAATTGGAAAAAAATGGTGTCAATAAGAATCGACTTATTCCAGAAGCTTTGGAAATTGTAGCTCAGAAAGTAGAAACTGTTTGGATCAAGGCTTCAATTTCAATCATAAGCCACCAAAGGATTATTTTTTTTATTGCGAAAATATCAAGAACAACGAAGGCAAATTCTTAAACCTTTTAAGAAAAAACAAAATGTTCGCAGTTACAAATCTCAATGGGAATCGTTTTTAAATAACAGTGAACGATTGTGTGACATAGCGACCTGTAAATGTAAGGATTCTGAAACTATTGCATGTAATTGCACAAAAAAATATAAGGTAAACTGAAACTCTGATACGTTATTAATTTAATAACTTTTCTTAACACATTTTTTTAGGTACCTCGACTGGAAAGAGCATTTCTTCTAGACCAAAGAATTTGTCGCAAAATGAAGATTGGTGCCCTTGATAAAGTTGAATCCCAGAAACTTTTGCAGAAGGAGAAAAAAGCATTAATAATGGCTTCGTCACATACATCAGAATTAACTAGTGTAACAGTCATTGAAAAAGTTCAATCTTCTTGTGAATTACCGACAGATGTGTGTGATAAATATGATACTGAAGATTTTGACCCAGACTTCTCTATTTCATATGCAAATACTTCAAAGTGGCCCGTGTTTAACTTACAACCTAGCTTATCGAATTTGCCCAGTAGCTCAGAGGGCATTCAACGCAATCTGAAAGAAATACCAAGATTAGCTGAAACACTTGACCGGTATTTGGATATATCGATAAGAACAAAATAAGAAGATCAAGAGAAAAGAAAAGAATTCGGGGCCTCTTGGAAAACGACTGCAAGTTTGTGAAACTCTTCCTGTAGTTTCATTTTCAAAAATAGATTCATCAGTGGACGAATTTCGCAGCGACGATCTAAGTACAGATCAAAAATATCTGTACGATATTTGTCAAGCAGTAAAAAGTGGTGCTTGTTCAGAAAAACGTTCTAAGAGACAGCCTGGAAAAATGGTTTATTCTCGGTGGCTTACCACTGCTTCCCGTATCCTTCGGTTATATGTAGCAACCAGAAACCCATTGGAAAATTTACAAATACTAAGCCATTTTGTAATGAAAGTGTATGCGCCCATGTGGTTTTGTATTAAGACTCACCCGTCATGCATTTATGGTGCAAGGCATCTATTCAAGACAATAAGACTCTGCGACTATTTACTACCAGAATTGAAAAACATAATCTATAAATGTATTCAAATCAATGGATACTTTGGGAGCCCAGAAAATATTATTGTGGCTATGTTGTTTGACGAACGTAAACACATAAGACAATTGGGGTTCCAAAGAATGTTGAAGAGCAGACAGTTAAATTACAATGATCAGCGACATTTCGTAGTACCAGAATTATTTTTTGGCAGTAAGGATTACTTTGAGATTATCGACTGCCAGAAAGTTTTATGGACTGAGCCTCCTGTAACTATGAAGCTATCAAAAGACCAACTAAGGGAAGTATTTGTTGAAAATCCTGAAACCAGTCTTTTGGCATACGTAAAATCATACCCTTGTCACATACAAGCGGTTGAGAGGGCCGTCAAAATAGTAACAGAAGGTTCAGCTTCTGTCTGTGGAAGTGAAAAAAGAGACGGTTATATAAGGAACAGGCTGAAATCAAGGGAAAATATGCCGAAATATGAATCAAAGAAAGACTTTTTTTTGAAATAATGTGATTGTTACTTTTGAAAGATATTCTGTTTTGTATCGTTATATATTTATAGATAAACTATTTTTGTATTTGTATTGTTGTGTTGTATTATGTGTTCAAAACAAATTTAGCTTTAGTATAAATTAATTTTTTGTATGCAAAAAAATAAATCTACCATACAATACATTTTTTTTTTTGAAAAATTCTTAATTTTATACAGCGCTGCGGCAGTAAAAAAAAAATTAGTTGTCAAACAAAATACCAAAGAATATAGACGCTTATAAGCGTCTATATTCTTTGAAAATACTATGATCAAATTTATCGTATAAAACACTTTTTTTGACTCAGGCAACCATAATAAATTAAAAAAAACGAATTTGACATAATATTAAATGATTGGATTTTTTCGTAAAAATCTCGTTCTTATATAGCTCTGTGGCAGTGGAAAAAATTAAATTAATTATAAAAAAAAAAAACACTGTGAAATAAGTTATCTTATCATACATCTTTTCTGGGGTCGGGCAACTTAATTAAACAAATAAAATAAAAACACATTACTCAACGGCCCACCCTAATGTATAAGCTTGTTCAATTTAAATACATCTTTGGTCAGGTTAGCCTTGGAAACAATTGTAATCGCTCAACTGACGTTCATCAATGTTAGTTACGTTTGTAAATATTACACTTGCCAGTTCCTAACTTTTTGGTGTGCTTGGCAAAAAACTGTAATGACTCTTTTTCGAAAATGATTGTTGGCGATGAATGTTGGTGTAATTGTTTTAAACCATCCAGTAAGCTGTAATCGATGCAATGAAAACACGTAAATTCTGCGACACCAAAGAACTTTAAAGTTCAACCTTGTACAGGCAAGGTCATGTTAACATTTTTTTTGTCGGCCAAGAAGGACCCTTGCTCATGGAATTTACAGTACCTAGAATGCATATCAACGCAAACCTGTATAAATTAACTTTGAAAAAGCTCCAAGGACCACTTTCACTTGCTGTGGTGTCTGCACGACAATGCTAGATCTCAGATTAAAATAGTAATGAAAAAAAAAGTACAATAAAAGAAATTTTAAGAAAGAGGATATTATAGCATCCACTCTATAGTCCCGATATATTACCTTGTGATTTTCACAATTTTTGGCCGCTAAAATATGCCATCGGTTGTGGGATATATGACTTAATTGTAGTGGTAAAATACATCAACATTACCCGGTACGAGGACATAGCTTTTTGCCATGTGATCAAATCTTTGCAGTTATTAAGAGAGCAATACGAAAATATGATCGGATTTATTCTCCAGACCAGTACAAGGCCATCATAGAAAACCCCAAAAAGGTTCAACCAACTTACAAAGTAAAAGAAATAATAAATGAAGATGTACTAGCCTGTAAGACGTAGTAGTCTCTTTATTTTGTTAAACTACTAAAAAGCCTTGAAGATAAAACAATATCGTTTGCCATACGCAAATACAGATATCTGATTCACAGACGTGACCAGAAATGATACGTGGTAGCGTCATCGTTCATTGGTGGGTTTCTGTCACACACCTTTAAACTTATAAAATCCAATGATGTAGCGCTTCTTTCAAGCAAGGCTTACTGTGATGAAACTCATGAAATACATTCCAGAGGAATTCTTGCCCTTTTATGAGGAACATCGCCCTTGGCCAACGACAGAAGCTGAGACTCCTGATGAAGACTAATATTACATTATTGTGTTGTATACTTTTTTTATAAATCATGTAGGTATTTCAATAGTACATTACTATATTTTAAACTACTTTGTTTTATGTTGCCTTAAAATCTCATTTGCAAGGTGTTGAGTGTAAATAGGGGAACATTCCATTATCTAAAATTCTTAATAACCTACACGAAGTCTTAAAATAACCAGAAAAAAACCATAAAGCAGCCAGTATACTACTCGCGAAGTTGATCGAAGTTCAGCAAGTACGAGAGTGTAGACAGGTACTACTTTATGTCGGTTTTTCGCGTCAGAGTCAAAGGGCCCGAAGTAATATGGAGTGTCACACTACATTACTCGACTTCGCCTTCACTTTACTCGATATCATTTCTAGTGCAAAAAACCTACCGACACCGACTGAGTTTTTTCGGCAATTCAACGAAAATGTAGAGAGTCACCTCGCCTTCGACACTTCGTCCGAAGAATTTCGTTCTAGAATGTAGACGGCGTTTAACAGTTGAATGTCTTTCCTTTATTTGTGAAAGTTCATAATTGAAACATTTTCTGTAATATATTTAGTTTTGCGGTTAAACAGTTTCTTTTGGTTCCTGAAAAATTGCCATTTTGGAATGTGTACCTTCTTTAACTCACCGATTCAATTTTTTAATAAAAAAATAGTTAATAAAATTGCTATTTTTGACTAACGAAAAGTTGTGCCCTAAAAATTTTAATATACATGTTAAATTTTCTTTCAAAATATATTTTTTATGACTTTAATTTAAAAATAAATTATTGAAATTGGTTAATAACTTAAATTTTTATAGGGATGTTTGCAATCAGAATGATTCGCGTACTAAAAATCGTTACTGTTACCTGTAGAAATTTATCCAATTTACGACTGTATATTTTTATTAGTTAAAATAACCAATCTATTAATGTCGGGTACACTTTTCCTTTCTAACGACGTTTTAATGTAATGAATTGATGTCCATTTAATTATCTCACCTAACAGAAACTGTAATGCATTTCTTAAATAATTATCAACCTACACAAACGCTTTGGTCAGCATGAGTTGTAATTAATCAACTGATCAGACTATTAGGAATATATAATTTCTTGATTTAAGAGTATATCGACAAGGAAGTCAAAGACGAATAGTGAGAAATCTAGTACCTTACTTGAGTGGACAAAGAGAACGTAACCTACTATGTAATAGTGATGTAATTAAAAAAGGGCATAATACACTTACTACCCGAATTTTATACTGCGTTTTTTCTATAAGATATTAAAAAAATTAAAAGATTGGTTAAGTGTGGGATTGTACTCATGAACTTCATGTTATGAGACCGAAATGTTTATATCGCAGAAAAAATAACTTATTGCATTTTTGTTCCATTCACGGTAAACGTATCAAATCGCATTTCAAATTTAAAAAGAAGTGGATCTATTGAAAGGACATACAAAAAATTACTTGAATATATTACTTAAAAATTATATACGAAGTGCAGCACATTGTGGTATTAAATAAATTATTAAATTATTTTAAATTAAATTAAATCTTAATATTAATTAAATGTTAACACGTTGAAATGTGGGCACCGCCGCTCAGTTTTGGTTTACGCTGCAATGACAAGTATAATACGGGAGTTTGAAGTTAGTGGTCCCCTAAACACGTATTAGCGCAGCTATGCAAGTAATAAAAGTAAAAAAAGAGGTTAGATCTTTGTAAATGGGTATATTTAAAAACCCTAAAAGGGGTACATCAATTACACAAACGTTTTCGGAATAATAATTTCATCATCAGGTTTAAAATGCAAATTAACATGCCTGAGCCACCAAAATATCAGGGTAAAAACCCTTTAAATTACATATGGTTACAAAAGATTGTAGATAATGTTGTTAATCACATTTGATGTTTATTATTAAATTAAATTTGACTTCAGGTAACACACTCATGTCTAAGGTGAGTTCCAGTGGCCGGAGAGTCAACTCACCTCCTGAGTGGAGGTGAGATGACTCTCCATTCCATCTTCAGTGTCACTTAAGGCTCTATCGAAAATCTTTTCAGAGTAAAGATTAAAAAGGAGGGGTTACAGAACACAACCCTGTCGTACACCTTTTTCGATTTAGAAATATTATGTAGATCCCAATCCTACTTTCACAGACGCCACTTGATTCATATAAAGGTTCTTTATGATTTTAAGGTCATTCTCATCTATCGAACATTCCGGAAGCTATCTTACTAATTCTAAATGATTAACACAATCGAACGCTTTCTGGTAATCTATAACGCATAGGAAGACATCTTTTTTCTGATCTCTGCATTTCTAAAGTAGGACAGTTAAGCTATAAAGTGTTTCTCTTGTAACAATAAAACACTGAAAACTTTGTTTTCAAACTTCCACAAAATTTATTTTAACTATTATCACTACAGCTGTTTCGGCTGATATCCTTTCTCAAGTGATCTATTTTTGGCATGCGTTTACAATTTATAGACTCTAATGAAATAGGTTGAGGAGGGGAGAACTGTTTGTCTCAAGTTGGTCATTCAGAATTATATCTGTGTTTTTTAATTTATTGATTTCCATAGATTCTAACAAAGATAGCTTAAGGCCTTTATTTTGAACGTGAAGAATTTTAAATTTGTCATTGAAAGAATGATTATGATCTAGAAGGTGAAGTGCGTATGTCGAATCTGTTTTTCTATTCTTGAAAGCCCTTTTATGTTCTGCTATTCGTTTCTAAAAGTTTCTACCAGTTTGACCGATGTAAGTTTTTGGGCAGTCGCCACATTGAATTTTATACACACCACTATTTAAGTGATTTTTATTTTGGCTCTTGTTATTTTTAATATATTTACCTAGGTTGTTATTTGTTCGGAAAGCTGGTGTTATTCCTTTCTTTTTTATATGTTTGGCAATTTTTGTTGTTATTTTGCCTGTATATGTAATCGAGCAGAAGGTACTGGGTTTTTTCTCTGGTGGTGGAAATACTATTTTCAGGGCTTTCTTGTGTAGTTTTTGATTTAACATTTTATTAATTGTTTGTTCGTTGTATCCGTTGTTTACTGCTATTTGCTTAATTATATTTAATTCTGTCTCAAAGTTGTCTTTTGACATCGGAATTTCTGTTAATCTATGTAACATACTATGATAAGCTGCCAGTTTATGTTGTGTTGGATGAGATGATGAATTCATGTTTGTTTTGATGAAGTCATGTTTGTTTTGAAGTCTGCTAATTTTTAAATCTAAAAAATGTATGCATTGGTTTTGTTCTGTTTCTATTGTAAATTCAATATGACTGTGAAGTGAATTAATATACGATGAAAATTGGCCGAGTTGCCTGTTAGTTCCTGTGAAACATACCAAAATTGTAAACGCATGCCAAAAATAGATCACTTGAGAAAGGCTATCAGCCGAAACAGCTGTAGTGATAATAGTTAAAATAAATTTTGTGGAAGTTTGAAAACAAAGTTTTCAGTGTTTTATTGTTACATAAAATGAATTTCCATCAAGTAACGGTCGAATCCATCAATTGTTTCTCTTGTGCCAAATCCTTGTCTGACACCGAACTGTGTGGGGCTAATGTCTCTTTCACATCTGTTGTATATTCTTGTGTGAATTATCTTTAAGAAGAGTTTTAGGACCTGGCTCAATAAGCTGATCATTCGGAATTGGTCGCAACTATTAGCGTTTGGTTTTTTTGGGATTGGTACAAAGGTTGATTGAAGCCAATCCTGTGGTATTTGACCGGACCCATAAATGTCAAAAGATCTACCAAGGCGTCTATATTGTTTTCAGTTAACATTGTTAGAACTGCTGTGTATCTGTCGTCTGGGCCTGGAGCTTTTCCCCATTTGCTCTGTTTGATTGCCCTTACAACTTCTGACTTCAATATTTTGGGGGAGGGTTCACTGTTATATTCACTTTCAGAGTTTCTTCTAGTGTTGTCTGATTATAGTTGCTGTGGTTAGTTTCTCCAATGTTGAAGTAGATCCTTGAAATCAGTAATTAATTTATTGTCCTTCACAATACTGCAAAAAATTGGTACGAAATAAAAACGGCTTAGGAGAACAGACTTAACAAAAACAGGTAAAGTTATCAAAAGTTTGATTTATATATTTCACTATTATTATCGGATTATTTGGCTATTCATCCAAGTTCTTATTTATTCTTATTGTATTGTATTGTCATTGTTGTTTAGGTGTTGTATGTTTTTTGTTAGAAATAAATCTGTATATCTTCTTCTTCGTTTCGTTTTTAATTTCTGTTTTATTTTAATAACTTTTTAGTATTTTACCCAGAACGAAACTCTCAGTATGCTTTTTCACTGCATTGAATATAATATTTTTTTTATAAAAGAAGTATTCAAATTTAATTAATACCTACAGAATATTTCATTTCTTAATTTAATTTTGTAATGAACCTTAAGCAAATCAGATATTTACGAGTTTTCTTGTCTCTATATCAGTTGCATAAATGAATTACGTCGTTCGTGATCCTTGGGAGCGGCATGCAAAATTTCAAAAGCAATAAAAAATTTTACCTACACGGTTCCATAGATTTGCTATAAAACAATACACAAATCAGCCACGAGCATACTCATATTAATATACTGACACATGCCATCGATCATCCTCTTTCCAGGCATCGAATTGTTACATACAGCCAGCCGTGAAAAGCGTAATCATCATCGGCATGCCCAGAAAGCCAGTCATTCTGTCGTTTATTAATATTATTGTGGGAGAGAAATGCAATTTGTTCGCTCTGTGGTTTTATGCAGATACAACCGTGAAAAAAATGGAAAGATTACACGTGGACGTCAAGGTTGCCGCGCTCTGAGAACTCAAGAGTAAATAGTCAAGGCCAAATTTGTATTCTCTCTCACCGTTCGGTCGTTATCGAATAAGATTATGAATTTGTGTGGATTATGTAAATGTAAGGGAATTAGCTCTTCGGTGTGTTTGTGTGGTCTGTGTAAGTGTGTGCAGATCAGCTATTGTGTAAAATAATATGGGGCGGATCATGAAATCAAGGTTATGCAACTGTGTTGGTAGTTTTTCTAAACATAATTAGGTGTGACTTGCAATGCGCTTTGAGATACAAGTCATCCCCGCCACTGTTATTAATTACTTAAACCCTTTTTGATTACAACAAATGTCATAATATAATAAATACATAATCTCCCAGTTTCTGTATTTTATCTTAAAATTAGTTTTTTTCTATTTCTAATAATTTTAGTCTTTATGTTGTATTTTGGTGTTCTTTATTTATACTGATACTTCAGTTCTATAGATTACTTGATATCATTTGATATATACATGAATATAAATTATTTCATATATTTATGACATAAAATACTTATTGAATAGAATAGAAATATGCTTTATTGTCACTGAAAATTGTACAATTTTATGGACAAAGCTTATAAAAGTTAAAAAAAGTAATAATAACAATTAAAATTTACTAAAATTACATAAATCGTCAATATCACAGAATAAAACATAATAAAATATACAATCCATTGCAAAATTTCACTATATTGCAAATTGCATAATAAAACCTTACGAACTAGTTTACGAATAAGTTTAAGCTGCTGCATGTGATAACCAAATATATATAAAAAATACTTTGTTACTTGTACCTAAACGAACTATACTTTCTTAATTAATCGTTAAGAAACTCTTCCACTGAATAGCAAGGTCCTTCGAGAGATAGGCTTATGTCAATTTACGGAACTTAAGAAAAGAAGTTGTAGATTTAAGTGGCAAAGGGAGATGGTTGTATAATTTTTTTGCCGAATATGATATATATTTCTTTACTAACTCAGTGGATGGGATCGGTAAATACACATCAAAGCTTGAATTTCTAGCGGATTAGTCATGACTAAGTCTTGCTGGAAAAACATGTAGGTGTTTACGAATTAAGCAGACAGTTTCTAGAATATATAGAGAGGGAAGAATTAAAATTCTGAGATTTTTGAAGTAGCTTTTGCAATGTGTTGTACTGAGGCCAAAAAGATACCATATTGCTCTTTTTGTAATTTAAAAATAACATCAGATTGGGCAGCTGTACTAGAACCCCAAAAGGAAAGGTCATATCGAAGATGAGACTCGAACAAAGAAAAATATGTTATTTTGGAAGATGCTAAATTGATTTCCTTCGAAACAGATCATATTGCATAGCAGACTGAGGCTAGTTTCTTACTTAACAAATCGATATGAAGGGACCATTTAAGGTTGCTGTCTATAGAAATACCAAGAAACTTTACAGAATCAATTATACTGATCTGGTTGTTATTAAGAAGCAAGGGTTGCAGAGCTCCTTTATAGGATAATGCTACTGTCTTATCCACGTTAAAAGAGAGTAAATTAGAATCGGACCAGGTATTTATTTTAAGTAGATCAGAAGTTATAATTGCATGAAGAGTTGCAATATTAGAGTTCTTCCAGGTAATACTGGTATCATAAGCAAAAAGAAAAATTTTTCCATCGATTTTTAAGTTAATGATGTCATTTATAAAGATAAGAAAAAGTAGAGGACCCAGTACTGAACCTTGTGGTACTCCACATTTAATGCATTTGTGATTAGAGTCAGTATCATCTGCTCGGACTAGTTGTTTCCTATTCCTCAAGTAAGATTGGAACCAATTCAAAGAAATACCTCGAACTCCGTAGAAATTTAGTTTTTTTTATCAAAATGTCATGATTTACACAATCAAAACCTTTGGCATAGTCACAAAAACAGTGGCAATAAAAAGATTATTGTTTAGTGCTTGATAGACTTCATGTAGTACAGAAAACATTAGAACGCTGCTACATTTATTAGATAAAAAGCCGAACTGACTTTGTGATAAAATGTTGTTTTCAACGAGAAAGGACATAAGTCGGGCTTCTATAAGTCTCAATAATTTTGGATAGGACAGGTTGTAAGGCAATAGGTCTATAGTTGCAGACATTAGATTTATCACCACCCTAATGAAGAGGAACAATAATGGCTGTCTTTAGGCACTCTGGAAATAACCTCTTTCAAAGGAATCGTTAATTAGTGAGACCAGGACTTCCAACACATTATTTGTGAGATTTAAGAAAATTTTTATGGATAGTCCATTAGTAATACAGGAAGATTTGCTTCTGATACTACTGATTGTTTGGATCAGTTCAGATTTATCAACTGACCTTATAAATAATGAATTCGAGACCTTTTTGAATTGGGAAGATAGGAAATAGGATCTTATTGTGGCAAAATAGCTTATTTTATACTTTTACTCACATTAACGAAGTATTAGAAGAAAAGCTGTGTTAGTTATTTCAAAAATCGTTTATTATAAGTTTTCCTTGCAACATTATTAGAGCATCCCAGACGATTCTCATAGTAAATTTTTTTAGCTGTTTTAATTTTTAGATATGTTCCTCTGTACTTGGAGATATATTCAGTGACAAAGACATTGGTAGTAAACTTCTTAATGTACAGTAGTGAACGCATATTCTTGGCTGATATGTGGATACCCTTGGTAATCCAGGGTTTGTGATGTTTTTACTTAATTGTAATTAAAGCAAATACCTTATTGAAAATACAGACAATCGTATCTAACAAAATTACTGAAATTATAGTCAACGTCCACAGAAGGAAAGTCTTATCCAGAAGTTAAGCACAAATTTTGGAATTTACGAAAGTTCTGGGCTGAAAATATCCTATCTAAACGTTGGGTTTTCGAGGATTGTTCGTTAAGAATGTTAGACTTGGTATATACTGCTTTATGATCAGAGACCAGAGAGTCCTGCTTTAATAATTGTAGAACGTACATCAAGGGGTGAGAAATCTGAGACAATAAGTATAATCAATTATGGTAGATGTTGTTATAGTAATTCTTGTAGGAGAATTAACGTATATTGTGAAACCATACGATTCGAATATATTGACCAAGGATACTTGGGTAGCACAGGTACTTAAATGAATACTTCTTGTATTACTCCTTAAGACTAGGAATAAATTTTGAAATTCTGCTTGTCGGCGCAGAGAGCAGACAGAGAAAGTATTCAGAGAGAAAGAGATGGATGAACTCCGGGACTTGACCAGGTGACTTTTAAACATAGTTAATAAGTAGAGTTTATTTCTCTTACTAAGATAATTGCTGTTTTGCTGCACATCAAGTGAGCGTGCCAATTTTCGAAGTCATTTCGATTTTTGACAACCAGTATATAATTTATTGGATCTATTTCAGCTAATATGAGTTTACATTAAAGTTTCACCACTCTTAAATCATTACTGTTACGATATTATAATTAAAAAAGGTAGATATGATGAAAGTTCTTACATAGATACCTAATCACCATACCTACTTTATCAGTCTGCAGTCCTCAGTAGTGATTAGACGAAGAGCTTATTACCAAGCTGAGAGAAGATGAATAAGCGATGTCAGTTAAGTTTACAAGAATAAAAAAAATCAGTCAACCAAGTCATCTTGATTGTTTAAGATATCGTTGAAAGTAAGTCTACCGCTTTTGTACTTAAGTGTTGAATATGTTAAGCGAAAGATTGATCTCGTATTTTAAAATTCGACTTAATACAACTATTTAAGCAAAAAAATGAATTATTTTTATTAGAGTTATGACAGTTTGGTGAGTTTACTTCTAAAAAACGTCAAAATTAACAAAAAATAAACAAATTTTTGAAAGATTAAAACGCAAATGTCAAATTTTCCGATAATGAGTTTAGTAAAGATTATTCCATTCTGGCTATGAGCGGTTTAATTATAAGTTGATCTTCTTCAATATCGAGAACTCAACCTTTGACAGTAGAAATCCTAACAGCAAATGGGTTAGTCTCGTTAGAATTTGTCGTTAATATCTTTATGACTATATTTATCTGGGTGTACTCGATTATTAATTATAGTTGCAAGGACCACATTTTGAGAAATTAATACTTGATCTTGCAACGCTACACGGCAAACTACTCTCTTGGGAGATTACTGCTGTGCTATTAACGCTTTTGGTACTGTGGGGACCTATATGTCCCACGATATTTAAAAAAGTTCTAATGGTGTCTATTTGTCTCCTACATTCACTTTTATCGAATATAACTGTATTACTAAACATGTCATTATATTATGGAATTTATGTGAAATATTTCACAAAATTCAATGAATATTGCCAAACAATAGGATGGACCCTTTTGAATGGTCAACCCTGTATATACAACAATGTATTTATCTTGAATTTTTATGTTCAAACATACAGCACGTTTGTTTGTATCTGATTCATATTTATTTCCTTATCATTATATTAAAAATTTTAGACTTCGATTGGAAAAGATAAACTTGTTGATAAACGAATATTTCGCTTGAAAATGTTTTAACTAGTAGTACTTAACGTTTGTACAATTCTAAATCTTAATTTTTGGTACTAATTGAATTGCCTCTGGTGCTACCATATTCTAAATGAGAATCAAATTGAACACAAAGTAATTAAATTGATATGGAATTCATTACTTTTATATTAGGGGAATATTGTAAAATAACTTGTTTATGCGCATTTTGTCTATTTAAAGAACTTTATTAAGTAATATTTACGTCTTTTTAATGACAGCGCGCTTTTAGTATTATCTAGATTGCCGCTCATTTTTTTAGTGTCTTACTTTGTCAAGACTTCTTCTTCTTGAGGTAACGTGTCTCTAATTCTTCTACTGTGTACTCGTACTCTGTACTCGTAAATTACCATACAACTGGTTAGAATCAATATTTAGAACTATTCCCAAGAAAAGGAATGCCAGACAGTGTAGCGACTATCGACTTATCTGTATTGCATTGTCGCATATATAAACTTTGTAAGCGGATAACTGGTGATAACAGTTTGGTTTGGTTTCCGAAATGGGATGGATACACGGGAGGCTCTTTTTACAAGCGAATACTCTTCCAAAAGAGCATTGAGTTTAGGAAAAATATTTACAAATGTTTTATAGATTTCGAAAAAGCCTTTGATAGAGTAAAAGCCTTTATTGCTTGGACTCAGTTGGTCTGGGCACGTATGACATAAGATTTCTCAAAAATTTGTACTACAATCAGACAGCTTGTACTCAGGTAGATCAAGAGGAGTCAGCTAAAGTTTCTATTAAACGTGGTATCAGACAGGGATGTGTTATGTCACCGATATTGTTTAATGCCTACACTGAACCAGTTTTTCAGATAACGTGAAATAATCGTCACAAAAGTGTTAAATTCGGTGGGGAAATCATTACATCAGATACGCAGATGACATCGCCATAATGGCAGAAACCTAGAAGACCTTCAAACTCTTTTGAACGCTGTAAACAACGAATGCACTGAAAAGAGCTTAACAATCAACACAAAGAAAACAAAATCCTCGAAATTAGAAGCTTTCGAGTTGTGGTGTTACCGTCGCATGCTCAGAATCCCGTGGACATCACACATATCTAACGAACGTGTGCTAGAGGCCATGCACAAAGAGCGAGAATTGATCAACATCATCAAAATGAGAAAGGTCCAATACTTCGGCCATATAATGAAAGGACCTAAATATCATTTACTCCGGTTTATCATTCAGTGCAAAATCAAAGGAAAACGCTGGGTTGAAAGAAAACAACTGTCCTGGATGCCTAACATTAAGAAATATTTGATTAGCTTGTTAATACGACTTAGCCAACGCTTGAAAACATTTTATACGGTTGTTGATTTAGCAGTATTTGATAAGATCTAAGATTTCCTATGTCATCCACTTATTTTTGCCAATATTTGAAGTGATTTCAAAGACTTACTTCCTCAAAATCGAGTTTTGTATGTCGTACCAACATCCATTGATGGTTCTGTTTTTGTTTGGTATATTGGATATTTTGTATATTTATCTGGTGTGATATGTGTGCACATCTTTGGGGGTTTCTAAGTTATTCGAGATATATCTTACAACGCTTAGTTGGTTTTGTTAATTTCGTTAATGTAATAATTGGCTTTTTTAATTTAATTTGTATTTTCGAGCAACCTAGATTATGATTTGATTATATCAACGCCAAGGTAAGTTTTTACATCTTTATTATTGGTTTGAAATCGGTAGTTTATTAAGCTGTAATCTATTTGATTCCGTACTATTCTACCTTGTTGTCCATCTTGAGAGGATTTCCACATGTATAGGCGCCTTTCTTGAAATTGAAGCAAGGTATTTGTAATGACGAAGTAATTTTCTTTGCAAAATTCGATTAGACTTTCACCTCTTTGATTTCTCTCTCCCAAGCCGAAGTTTCCGGTAATATTTTTCGTTATCTTCTGTCTAACTTTAGCATTAAAGTCTCCCAAAACTATTGTTTCTTGTTTTTTTTTTTTGTTATTTTTATCATTTCTTCTATTTGATGGTAGAATTCTTCAATTTTCTGCTCATTTGCGTCAGCAATGGGAGCATAAAGTTGGATTATATTTATATTTACAGGTTTGGCATTCAGCTATATTAACATTGTTATATCTGATAATAGATAACATGCTTTTTCTTAGTCGTAGGTTGTTTAAAGAAGGTAATACGGCTAGAGCTAGGTACTCATCTTATTCAGGCTGGGTCGAGATTTAGTGTAAAAACATAGTGGAGCATCGCACCTCGCCAGTCACATTGCTACGCAGTACGCACATTGCCGATTAAGAAACAATTTAATAGATTTACATAGCAGTGTGCATCACGGAGCATCGCACCTCGCCGGGAACATCGCTACGCATCTCGCTACGTTTTGAAGAGCAAAATAATTTGTTTTTCTGGATACAGTAGCATGAAAGTCACTACCTGATTGGCTGTTTCAAGGTTAACTTACCGTCGTATATCTTTTGCTCTCTATCTGCCAGCGGTTAGAAAACGGTTGGGATCATTTGCAGTTAGAAAACGTTTGATTCATGCACGATGGATAAAGAGCAATTAATTAATGAAATATTTAAAAAGCCCCCAATATGGGATCAGCGACACAAGGAACATCATAACCGCTACGTGCTAGACAAGGATTGGAAAACAGTAGCTAATAACTGCGGTGTTTCAGGTAAGCAATCAATTTGTTTGTTTCATCCTGTGTTATTATTTATATTCTAATTAGATAGGTATGTAATCGTACTAAGATATGTTCAAGATGCCATTTTTATTGATACATTTAATTGAATATTACAATTACGGAAGAGTTTTGTTACTAATAAAATATTGTTTAAATGCATTTCTCACCGAAGTAGCCTCTGCTGTTGAAGGATTATTTCTCCTACATGCTGAAATATTGGGCAACACACAGTCGAAGCTTTTATTATCTGTCGTAGCGTGAGTGACATGTTCTTGGTCCATTATTGTATTATGTAGAATACAAACTGCTTTAATAATTGCATCTGCAGTGTTGGGTTGTGTTTCAATGGCTTTCGTTAGTATTCTCCACTTCATTGTTAAAATTCCAAAAGCGCATTCGACTGTTTTACGCGCTCTAGATAGACTTTTGTTGAATAATTCAGTTTCTTCATTTAAATTATTTCTGGCAAATGGCTTCATTAAATTGGTTAACAAAGGGTACGCTTCATCGCCAATAAAAACATAAGGTGCCTTAATATTACTATTTGGTAACAACTCTTCTGTTGGAATATTCAACTTTTCACTGCTCATCAATTTGTACATATTAGAATTACGAAATGTTCCCCCATCACTTTGTTTACCATATGCACCTACTTCAATAAAAATAAATTTACAGTTCGCATCACTCACGGCTTGCAGCACAATGGAGAAATATTGCTTATAGTTGTAGTACATTGTTCCTGAATGAGTTGGACACTTTAGTCGAATGTGTTTACCATCAATTGACCCAAGACAGTGGGGAAATTTCCATCTATTATAAAATTGTTCGGCTATCTCTCGAAATTTTTCTTCTGTGGGCGGAATCATATGAAGGGGTTGCAAAACGTTCCACAATAAGGTGGTAATTTCTGGGACAATACGTGCTATGGTAGATGCTCCCATGCGAAAAGAAAAAGCCAGGCTCTTGTAAGAGTTTCCTGTCGCTAGGAATCTGTAAATGGAAATAAAAAATTTATCTGTAGTAATACTAATGTTTGGTAGTAATGTCAGCGTGACTAAACGTAATGTATTTGTTTCAGTTCCATTAGCTAAAAAATCTTGGAAAGCACTGCGTCAGCAGTTCAAAAGTCATTACGACCGACTGCCTGCATGCAGATCTGGAGATCCAGCACCAGAAGAGACAGTGGAATGGCCGTATTTTAAATCTTTATTATTTTTAAAAGACATTTTTACACAAAGACCCTTGAGTGGCAATTTGGAGGATAATGGAACTGAAGTAAACGAAGAGTCTGAAAGTCAAAATCGTCAAATTGAAGCTGAAGACGATGACCTTGAGTCCATTAATGAAAATCTATCTTCTCCGAATACCCCGGCTTCACACACTTCACTAACCTCTTTATCCACACAATCAACAGGCACACCCACCCCTACTAAAGAGCTTCTAGGATATAGAAAACGAACTTTACCCATGGAAACAATAGGTAAAGGCCTGTTAACTATAGAGAGGGAGAAGTTGCAGATTAAAAAAGGGAAACAAATGGCAATGGAAAAAAGAGGCAATGATGAAGATGTAGCGTTCTTTACTTCACTACTTCCGCATGTGAAACAGTTACCAGCACAGGAGAAACTGGGATTTAGAATTAAGGTGCAACAGTTACTGTGGGACAGTTTGTATGGCACAAAACCCCTTCCTTCTTGCGATCCACATATTACTGCATCCACTCATCATTCCCAAGAATCCACATCTTCATTTCTACCTGCATCCTCTCTTCATTCCCAAGCATCCACATCTTCATTTCGACCTGCACCCACTCATCATTCCCAAGCATCCACATCGTCATTTCGACCTGCATCTACTCATCATTGCCAAGCATCCACATCTTCATTTCGACCTGCATCCTCATCTCCTTTAGTTGTACCACAACCCAGCTCACATTCCAATGCATCATTTACATTTCCTACAGAATCTACCCAATCTATAAATACGTCACAAATTCCTATTCAGAAGCAGACACTCGCTTTTGAGGGCAATAATTCTAGTGAAGTACAAACTTTTGTATATGAATTTGAATAAAAATATATTTAATTTCTTACCTGAGTGTTACTACTAATCTTTCTTCGGCGGATATTGGCTGGACATGAAAGTTACAGTAGTTTTTCTCAATTTTTGGTTCTATTTGTCGAAGAATGTAGATAAACGTTATTTGTGACATTCTTAAATAATCATAAAAACGATCTGGATAATGCTTAAGTTGCTGATATAATTTATAAAATTCACCCAGTTTCGTGCGCTCTCTCTGTACGGGATGTATATTCCACCTACGACTTCTTCCTCCAGTGGACGTTAACCACCACTTTACAGCAACACTAGATGAATCGCTATCACTTTCCGATTCGGATAACATATTTAGTACCGCTCTTAAACAGTTTCAGGTCTATACTACATGCAAGGTGAAATGCCTCGCTATGTTTTACCATGGCGAGTATGCAATTTGTGGCGATGTGCGCAGCGAGGTGCGTAGCAATGTGACTGGCGAGGTGCGATGCTCCACTATGTTTTTACACTTAGATATTTTTCAAAGATATATTGATGTTTTCTCCGTATGCAATTGTAGCTTTATTTACATAATATTAAAATCTAAAAGCCTCCTTATCTTATCTTATAAACGCGGTTAAATCTAGATATATTCGTTTATATACCATGAATATGTGCTCTCGTATCATCTCATAATAATTATAAGCGAACGATGGTTAAAATCGGCTGGCTATTATTTTCAGTAATTTATTTGTATGATTGGAGACACCGTTGTTAACCTAAAAAGTAATTACTGAGACAGCCGCGTATTCTCGTTCTACACTAGAATTTATGCAATTCATTCGAAGAAACGATTGGACATTGGAAATCATGAAATCCTCTCCTTATATATCTTTTTCCTTAATAGTATGTGAAGAATTTTCTAAAATCTGCCTTTTTGCAATAAAATACATTAAACTCTGCAGTTAACATTAATAGAGAGTTAAAGTGTATATAAGTATCTAAAATATATTTAAACATATCCTCTCGCAAAACAAAAAAGGAATCAAAAGAAACACGGCGCAGTGTAAGATATAAGAAATTTGCTGGGAGAATATTGAATTGAGTAAATATCTGAACAGAACGGAAATATTTAGAGATACTAAGTACACACATTAAATTAATTAATGAAATATTTCGAACAGTTTTTAGAATATAACGAAACTATTTAGAGATAGTAAACGAAACTAAAAAAGAAAATAGAAATAATATAATTCCCGTTATCCACTAGGCTTTTCCACCTTGACGTAGTGATTGAGCCGGACATACTGCTACCATAACACCAAGGCAATAGCAACATTCAAAGATGATAAGAAGGTCCAAAAACTAACAAGACTACGTCCAAAATGGAGTCCATTAGACTAAGGAAGAGTTCCCACAACGTACTGACAGAAACAAACATTAGGGGAAGATTCGAGTACTTTCAAAACACCGATACAATACCTCAACAATGCTTTTTCAGACCTCAAAAAAGTAAGCTCGAGAATATGAAGGTTGTTCATATTCTCGGCTCTGACAACAGATTATATTAGAAAGGAAATTCAAAAGTGGCTGAAAAAAAAACAATGACAAAGTCATAAGGACAACAGACACTAAATGTGAAATCATTAATGAAATGAAGGGCAGGTATACACCAGCAAAACAAGTGTTAACCCAAGAAAAGTTGCAGACTTTTATCAACAGCAGATACATTTTTAGTGAATTATTATGAAAGGATAGGGTTTAGTAGAAACGTCTCGACAATAGTGCTTCACTTGATTTCAGACGAAGAAGCACTACTTTACAATTAACAAGGCGAAAAGCTCGGTTTGTTCGGAAAAATATTCCTTTGAGATTTTTTTGCATAATCACTTTCATGAGATACCCCAAAATAAGGACCAAGAGGTTGCGAATGCGAAATGTTAAAATTTTTTTTTGTTCAAACAACTTTTTTAAACATATTCTAACAATCAAGTTTTTTGACCGGATAATTTTTTTGGTAATTCTGAACAAAATAGACCTCTTGTAGTTTTTCTGTAAATTTGATCGTTTTCGGGTTAAAATAATTCACATTAAAAATTACGATTTTCAAGGCTCAAAAACATAGGTAACAAAACATTATTTTTGAATTCACCACAGATCTTAAGTCAAGATCAAACCTGGTTCTGTCATTTCCCGATTAGTATTTTGGACCTAATTCATTTAAAAACATTGTTTTTTAATTGTTTACAAAGCGATTACGACAGGACGGACGCTCGGACTATGGAATGTATAAGAGAGAGAAATAAGATATAGGGCACAAATTTTTGTTGGTTTAAATTTTCATCGTACAAATAAGCGCCCGCCCTGCCATACGCGCTACATTGTGTATTAAAAAACAATTAATTAATAATTACTTATGCACCAAGGATGTTATTAAAATGATTACGCCTGGAGAGCAACATAATCCAGCCAGAGGGCCTCTGGCCCGAGAGATATGTTGCTCGATCGGCGTAATGATCCGGTAACACCAGTGGTGCGGCCTTACGAACGAACCCGAGCACTTCGCCTTGTGTATATAGACTGCCCCAAGTGTTTTGGGATCACAAACGTATCTTCAAGTGATTTTTTATAAATTATTTTTATTTGTGATTTTGTTTGATTTATTATTATTTTTAGAATATTTTGTCTGTTTGTATTAATTTTTTATGTATTAGTTCTCTTACTAATACTTAGTACATACATGGATATCAATTAGCGTTCATCCTAGTATCGTTGTGAAAAACTATAATTTGTGAAATAAATTCTTTATCTTACGTTTCAGTTTCCATATCAAAAATATTTTTCAAACTAGTGTGTTTTAATTAAAAAAAAAGATACATTTCTTATTACGTTGACATTCTGCATTCATTTAGACCCTGTTCTGTCAATATTTAGCTACTGTCCGTTTATTATATTATAATAATAATCTCGCTTGCTCGTGCGGCTTTGGGGTTATCTCTTGGGCATACGGTATACAAGGAAGGTAACAGGTCCAGTGCTACGCTTCAACCGCGTAATATTACCCATGGTTTTACCCAAGGTACTCATTTTATTCAGGCTAAGTCAACCTTAGTCCTTAAGATATTTAAAAATATCCAGTAATGTCCACCAGCACTGGGGATCGATCCCCGGTGGCCTTCTGCGTGCTCCCTGCGTTTATTTATAATGTTGCAATTACAAAAATACCTTAACTGTAAAATTCTGATATTCTTCCTTCCTATCGCAATGGTTTAATCTATTACACAAATATGTCGAACAACATCTAACAGAATTAAAACTGATTTACTACAAGCTCATATCGAAAATGAACAAAAACTTTGTAGAGGAAAACGTTACGAAGTCATCAATCGTTCAATTGTATGTCAAACAAATTCATACCCGCTGTATCTTTTAAACTTGCAAGTATAATTTTTTTTTCTATAATAAAGATCCATTCGACTCAGTAGTCGGCAGTCGACCTGACGAAATATGTAAAGATATGACCTCGATAAATATTCATGGTGCGACGAAAAACCGAATTGTGAAATTGCTGGGAAGCAGGAAAGTATTTGAAATTTTAATTGGTCGAAATGTCGACATCCTAGATCAGTGTCTGACGATTTCGAAGACTGATGAACCGAATGTATTTTTAAAAATACATTCTTTTAAAAAATATTTTAGAAAATAGAAAAGAAATATCTTGTTGCTTATTTCAACATTTTTCCACTTTAATAACTTTTTAATACTTAATACAAATATGGAACGGAACGGAACATGATTTATTTCTATAAATAAGAACTTGAAGTCGGTTTTAAAAAATAATAAGGCCGCCAAGAAAAAAATATATACTAAATTTTCAGATGAATAGTTTTTGTAATAATCGAAAAATAGTCAATGGAAAGCGCAAAAATTTAATATCAAATTTCGAAAGAGTAGTAAACATAATTTAAGACATACAAAGGCCTAGATATAAACCGGAACGCATTAGTAGACAAAATCGTTTGAAAAAGAAATATGGAAATTATCTCTGGAAAAACAGACATACAAAAACTAAGATTGGAAGATATCGAACATTTAAACTCAATATACTATGTTATTTCCTAATTCGTCTCTATATATAGAAAATAAATATCACAAGGTTAATGATTACTATAAACATATATTTTTCGACTGTTTATACTGAAAACCAAGTAAGTTTGGACTTATCTGCTATCGTCAGTAACCTCTTGTAACCTTTCTGTAGCGGGAGAGAAATATACGTACTGTTCAGCTGACATCACCAAAAAAACAGTGAAATTCTTATCACCCAAGAGAAATGATAACTTCGTATTTAAATAAAATTATTAAAGAATTAATTAACTTAAACATACTATGGACCAAAAAACTGCTAGCAATATATATGGATGTTTCTCTGCTATTTGGAAATTTTCTGTACAAAACTCTCTTTTTAAGCAAATTTTATTAAATATTGAAAATGTTTATTAATAAAATGAAGGGCAATAGTAAATTAAATATATATCTTTAAAAACCCACACATTTTCCTCTTGGTTTTTAAGTTATGGTCAATTTTATGCAAAGCTGTGACCGGGGACTTTTGGAGCCATCCAGCGAATGTTTGTTAAGATTAACTTCTTAATTAAAAAAGACTCTATTTTTATAACACATAATTAGATATAAAAAAAACAAAAAAACATTACTTCTACTAATTAATTATCACAACTGATATTTTAGGTTACAGTACTTAATTAATATTAATTAAACTATATAAAAAATCAGTGTTATCATTGTACTTCAAGAAAAAGCTTTAAATTAACTCATTTCTCCAAGACCGATGCAGATATAGGACAATAATAAAATATTTTTCTTCCTTTTGGACATGCATCTGGATCTATTAACTTTTGCAATATTTGTTCAAAACTAACATTAGGAATCTGTTGTGGAGCCAAGTGAGCAACCGCTATTTTGTTTACTGCTACTACTACGTCTGCTAGTGAACCCCACGTTTCAGCCGTTATTTAAAAAAGTCCCCTGGTAAAATTTTTTTACTATTTTCAAATAAAAATTTGTTTTTTGTTGTAACACAGTTGTTGCGTTATAAAAAAGGCTTACCAGGGGACTGTTTTCACTAACGGCTGAGACGCATGTTCACCAGCAGACGCAGTAGTAGCACTAAACAAAAAAGCAGTTGCCTGCTTAGGTCTGTTTCATGTTCTAAATGTAACGCTCCAACAGGGACTGTTTGAATAATTTGAGGACAGTATTGGCACATAGATATTTTGATTAAAATTATAATGGTGATTTATTTTAAAAATATAATGGTGATTTTTCTAGGTAGGTATTTGGATATTTTTTGTTCAATTATAACTACAAAAAAATACTTATAACAAGATGTGTAAGTCTGGAAAAGGGACGTACCAGGGGCTAGAACATTATTTACATAAAATTAGCTTGTTACAGATACTTTCCATTTAGCGGAGAATTGTCCAGATTTATTAAGAATAATTAATACAAACGTTTAAAATTAATAATAAGTAAGATAGCGAGATCCTTACCATAATCAAAACTCGTATTTTTATTACTCTTGCCATAGTTTGGAAAACTTTCACAAAAAAACAAAAAATTAAAACAAAATCTGCAAAAGAGCTTTTCTCAACATGTCCTCGATTCTCTTGCCTTCCTAACTCCTAGGACACAAACAAACGAAGCACCACTGGAAATTAATCAAGACACACAAGTGTCTACACCAATAACTAACAAAAACACACTTGCGAAGACAGAAGGTGACTAAACGAGGTATCAATGACAAAAAAACAACCACAAAAAAGGAACAAAAATATTTTAAAACCTTTAAATATTTAAAATTGGGGTTATAGCAAAAAAGGGTACAATAGGCAGTATTTTTTATTATTAAGTAGGTATGTATTTATTTATGTATTTATTAATTTATTATTAAGTATATATGTATATATATTAGCACTACGAGCCTAGTAGGCCCATGGCTTGAGATGTTATTGTTTTCCATTTCTTCCTATTAGTAGCCTTGTCCTTCCATCTTTCTATTCCCAGTGTTTCTAGGTCTTTCTCTACTTCTTGCTTCCATCTACTTCTCAGCCTTCCTCTCCTTTTTTTTGTACCCATTGTATACATCAGAATCATTTTTGGTACTCGAGAATTTGTCATTCTTTCTATGTGCCCTAGCCACCTGAGTCTCTGAGCCTTTACTACTCCCACTATACTAGGATTCTTGTACATATCTTCTAATTCTTTATTTGTTCTTCTTTTCCATGTATTGTCTACTATCTTGCCTCCAAATATCTTTCTCAAAACCTTCCTTTCCCATATTTCGAGCATACCTGTTTAGCCTTTGTTCAGTGTCCACACTTCACTGGCGTAGGTTACCACTGGTTGTATAACTGTTTTGTAAATCCTTATTTTGGCATTCCTAGATATCTGTTTACTTTTTAATAGCCTGTTTAATGAGTACACGCATCGGTTTCCTACCATTATTCTTGATTGTAGCTCCTCTCTAATATTTGGTTTGCATGTGAACATCGACCCCAGGTATGTAAATCTTTCCACTGCTTCAAATATATATGCTTTTTCACCCTCTATTTCTATTTTTAGATTTAGTCCTTTTTGTTCACTGTCATCTATCCATTCCATGTATTTTGTCTTACTTTCGTTGATGCCTAAGCCTATTTTCTTTGCCTCTCTATCTAGCCTCTTTACTACTTCTTGTAGCTCCCATTTGCTTCGTGCCAGTATTACTACATCGTCAGCAAAGGCTAGACATTGGTGCTTTCTTTGGTATAACAATCCCTCTCTGTTGACATTTGCATCTCGTATGACCTTCTCCAAACACAAGGTGAACAGTATCGATGATAGGGGATCTCCTTGCCTTACTCCTTCACTGACTTCAAATTTTTCCGACATTATATTATTTATTTTAACTCTGCTCTCAGTCTTGGACAACGTTATTTGTATCATTCTTATAAGTTTTCTACTGATACCCAATTCTTCTAGTGCTTTGCTCATTTGGTTCCGTTTTATTCTATCGTACGCTTGTTTGAAATCAATGAAGAGAACCCTTGTCGGCAGATTGTGTTGGTAACTTTCCGCTTGCAATTCTCTGAGCGTAAATATCTGATCTGTTGTACTTCTACCAAGTCTGAAGCCACATTGGTACTCGCCGACAATGTTTTCTATCAATGACAATGTTATACACGCTGCAAGAATTTTGTATGCAGTATTCAATAGTGATATCCCCCTATAATTTTGATAATCTGTAAATAATTGTTTTAATAATTCATATTTATGAAACATAATTATGATTATAATCAATAGATTTAGAAAAACAGCAAAAATTTTAAAAATGTTTTCGACAATTCTTTTTGATTCATTGCGATACACTCCTGGTATGCAAAAAATTGTTTTGGTTTAGGTGCTCCTAATAAAACACCTACCGACATTATGGCGACCTCACCAGAGGATGATATCTTTCAATCTGGCCGTGAACGTGATAAATAAAAAGAAATAAGGGATTTCTTTTAGTAACTGAAAATGTATTTTTGCTAAACATTTCTATTTTAATCGTAATCTTACAAAAATAACTACCCTATCTTTTATATGACCTAAGTACTTGGATGTAGGGTGAAATGATATTATATGATTTCGTTTCTAAGACATAAAGGTTATTTATTTTGTTGCTATATTTGGTATCGTGAGTATATTATTATATAATGTATAGTGAGTATATAATATAATAGTAAATGTTACTTAGTTTGGTGATTTGTGCATTGTTAAAAGATCAGCATTGTTAAATTTCTACATTATGATTATTTTTGTTCAGAATTTCTACCCCCTATATTTATAACCATTTTTAATAAAATAAAGACCTTTTTTCTTCTTGGTATTTATTCAGCTTTTTCTCTATATTGCTTGTCATTTGCAGGAATTATTACTTTTTTTAGTAAGGATAAAAGAAAAATGGGCGAAGATCAACGGGATTTAAATAGTGACGACAGCGTTCGGACCACAATTTTACGCCTGAAGTTGAGGGCCATGTACAATTAAGTTAATTACTATTTAACTGGAAATAAGCCACAATTAAAGATAAAAATACATTTATTGGCGTTTCAATTTCCACTTCGGAAATCGTTCTCAAAATACAAATAGTAAATTGATTTAAATAAATTTACTAGTTTATTGTATACAATTGTATACAATTACTAATAGTGTATTGCTACACTTAATTCAATTCTAATAATATTATTATTAAACCAATTTTATAAGAAGTCAAAAGTGTTAGATCTAAGAAAACTAAAATAAACTCTATATTCTTTGGTCAAAACGTGATGCAAACGCCAAATATAAACATATTTTTATCAGTCAATATTGTTTACCAAAGATAAAGGCTGCATTTTTGAGTATTTAAAATCAAAACAAAATAAACAAAACAATATCAAAAGTCATATCTTTCTTCAGAAGATAAATGTAGAAATATAGAAATTTTTCGACGGCAAACGTTACACAAAAAATAGAGACTGAAGGTTTTTTAAATATCTTTTTCGTTCCAGGCGTTCGTTGCCCGTTTCGATATCAAACTTCGATCCATTTCTTCAAGGGACGTCCTTTACTACTTCTTCCTTCCTTGCAGTTTGCAATTTTATTTCTTTAGTTATTCGATTTTTAATTATTTGACCGAACAATCAATCAAGATTTCTAGAGAGAAAAAGACAAGGCGATCGAAATGTGGCAGAAATTGTAAGGCCCCGATCTAATATATATAATGTATACTAGATATTAGTGACTGTCGATTTAAACAAACAACAAAGTTTATTAGTGCTGCAGTCAGTCTGACTTTGTTGTTTATATATATATATATATATATATATATATATATATATATATATATATATATATATATATATATATATATGATCTCCCAAATTATAGAATAGTCTTCATTTGAAATTTCGACTTCTAGACCGGAAAAACCATTTTCAAAAACAATTGATTAATTAAACAAATTATCCTGTTTTCTTGTATTGGAAGCATATATAAACCTTATTGGTGAGATTTGAAAAAGAAGAAATTAAGAATAAGAAAATAAAAAAACATCACATACTTATATTTACACAATATGATATATTTACTCCTATTAGATATAATATAGATGGTTAAAAAATATGACAAGTTGGAGGTTTCTCTAAACATTAAGACAATAACGAAAGAATCACCTATAAATTAACAAAAATGATTCAAATAAATAATGAAATTTAAGAATATACTACTGGCAACAAATTAGCAACTAAATACTATCGAGCAGAAAGCAGAAACAAATTGTAGTGAGAAAGTTAAAAATATATAGTTGCAAAATATAAAATAGCTGCAAAGAGATCCTTCCAGGCAAGGGTACCTATGTATGAAACTCTGATTCGGCGGAAAGTTACATAACCCTAAAAAAACGTGAATATTGTATAAAAGAGAAAAGTATTTAGTGAAAATATGGCAAAGGAAAGTATGAAGGAATATATTTGGGGTAACATACAATATACAATGAAAATTCAAACTGGACTATAAGCATAAGGACAAATAAAAACCTAGAAGGCTACCAATAATTTATAAATGTCTCAATAGGACAAAAATAATGAAGTGAACGACCGATGATGAATTCGCAAACTGCGACGGAAACTGAGAAAAGAACGTAATAAACAAGAACAAATAGACGCAGACGATTCGATACGTAATATGGCAAGAATATTAAAACAATAATAATACATACTACGATAAACTTGAAAATAAATGTGGGATCTAGAATAGAAATGAAATAGCATTGTCACAGTGGACACCTTTGACTATAAATAAAATTCAAATTAAGTACAACATACAAGAGTTTGTTATGGAACCCCAAAAGCAGTATAAAAACATCAAACCACAGGCTTCATAATCTGTGGTGCAAATTTACATAGGTACACATAATATGGAAAGTGCAGCTCTTTCTTTCGATTTTAAGTCAATGATACAAAATATCGCAATTATGTAACTACTTAAAATATATTTTTTCTGTTTACTTTATACCCTCTTGACAATACGAGAGTTTTGAATAGTATAAAATTTTTCATTTCTCATACAATCTCATCCATTCGGTCTTCATCTGTTTTATTTTTCTCCTATACCTACTAGTAATTTTGTTAATTTATTTTATGATGGAAAAACAAAATTAAATACCCTATATTTTATATATAAATACTTTTATAGACATGAATCTAGTGACACTATATTTCGTGTACGAGTAATGATATAAACAAATAATAACGGGCTTTTTACAACAGCAAAGAACAATAAAACAAAAGTATTTACATTATATTGAAATTAAAATAAAGGGTTGAATTAGAAATGAGTAAAATAATAAAATTCATTGAAAAATGTTACCAGTTATTTATACATAAATTATTGTTTTCATAGTGTTAAACTGCAGACGTTTATAAAAACTGATCAATTAATGACTGTACACATTTTAATTGTACATTTTTAACATAACCAACAATTCCGAAATAGGTTAGAATTAAGGAAAAGTAGTAATCCACTAAGACCTATGTAAAAATACTAAGTCACGTGTTTGTCATCGCTTTGGCGAGACAACAAGACCACTTTACACGCCGCATGTGTATGTTTACATTTGCAAGAAACAATAAACAACTGTAATGTCGTGTGTTTGTTTCCAACAAAATTAGGCTCTATTGTTTCAACTGAGGTATGAAACAATGTTTAGAGGCTATGAAAGAAATGTATAGAAATTTAACCGATATGAATGTAGAACTTACCTTCCATCCTGCAGAGCTGTTACTATCCCCCTTGTCTTTGAAATAGGGCACGTTCTGCACCATCCACTCGTAGATTTGACTGAGAGTTAGTCGTTGATCTGGAGAGGTCTTGATGGCTTGCGTAATTAAATCAGCATAACTAAGATTTCCCCAAGCGTTTCTCCTGCTGGAATTCTTTTTCGTAGGCACCGCAGACGTCACCGAAGACGGAACGGGCCCTTGTCCTTGCTGTCCTGCTACCACACACTTGTTGCCTGTCGCCTCATCGGCGGGATCCACATAGTTATCGGGCCGGGGCAAGGGCCACGTGTTTGAACGCGCGCGAGTTTGAGGCTCAAAACCGTCAAGCTCCGGCAAGGGTTCCATCATGCTCATGTCCATTTTCTGGACCCAATTTCCGTACTGCCCGTTCATAGAAACTGACAGCTTAAATCGCACTTGTTGAAAATATAATCGTAACAACAGGCACACAAGTTATTCACTAACTCTATGAATAAAAAGCCACTAGTCATAAAACATTATCTTTCACTCACTAGTTTCGCGCTTAAACTGATTCGAATTAAGAACTACTGGTTTAGTGCGATGTTACCTGCGACGCAGTTACGCGATATTTGGCCGAGAGAATTGCTCGAGCTAGTACTTCACCCCATCAAGCGATTCGACTGCGTCTGAACAGTAGATTTTTAGTTGCGATCGCGTTGGAGGACATGCCCACTTGCGCTTGCGTATTAGCTGGCGCCACGCACGCACACTTGATTGTATAATTGTGGCACACGCACAGTGAGCGATACACGTGATCCCACCTGAATATCTAATTAGCAAAAAGGGCCCTCTCATATGGACCAGCCGGTCTTTTTTTTAGCAGCTATCGCGGATCTATTCGCTCACTTTATTCTAAATCCACGATATTTTATTTAATCCTCATTTTGGACTTTGAACCGTTTCGGTTACAATGTAAACGGGACAGTTGAGTTATCGCTTCAACATGTGACTGGTAATTCATGATCTGTATACAGGGTTCGCCGAAAATTTTGAACTTTTTATTCGAATTTATTAATCGAAATTTATTTAAATAGGTTTGAATAAGGAAATGGAATGTGAGTAAATTATTATGGTGTGAATATTACCAGGTAATATTTATTTTAGGAAGAACCCGATTTTGTTTTTCATATAATTAATAATATTGTACGAAAAGTAACCGTAGGTTAAAGCTTTTCAAAAATTTTATTTCAGAATTTTTAGAAAACGATTTTTGGATTAGAAATGAAACATCAACACTAAGTAAAAAGTATAATTTTAATTACAATAACTTGTGGTTCAATCACATCTTATGTCACTATATTATAATTAATACCGAGGATTGCCAAGTTATAGGCTACGATAAAAAGTAGTCATATTATTATACGAACATGCAAATGTTTGAAGACGTTATACTCTAAATCTGTGTCATATGAATTTGTAACATGGTCCTTTTTTATTCTAAATTATAATTATGCTGTAGTTTTCTGGTGAGCGTGCTAACAAAAAATTAGTGAAATATATTAAGCCATTAAGACAAAGTTTTATTTCCAAATAACAGATCGCATACCTCAGTTTTTTTATAATCTGTGGTTCCGTGTATGAATTGGTATCAATAGACTATTATAACATTATTTCTGTATGTCCTACATAGGTCTGTTTTTCAATATACCTCCAGTAAGTTATCGTTCCATCATTTTCTTAGTCTTCCTACTGTTCGTCTTCCTATTGGGGAACCGTAATTAGGCTTAAATGATCATTCCAATCTACTCTTCTGTTTTTTACCCAGTCCTTGATGTTATCCACCTTTTATCTACGTCGTATACCTGTACTTCTAGCTCTGTCCATAGTGTCTTGTCATCAAATTTTCCAAGAGTTTTCATCTGTGCTGTTCCAAACATAATTTTTGTCCTGTCTGTGTCAGGTTTTCCATATTGTTTTATTCAAGTAACCAGCTTTTTCTCTATTTACTTGATCTTCCACTTCTACTTTGAGCTCTCCGTAGCAAGATAGTGTGATGCCTATAGTCGAACAATTTTCAATTAAAGGTGACTAATCTACAAATTGAACTAAACGGTAGCGGCAACCATGTAATATTTCATTAGTAAATTCTTACCGGGGTCATTTTTATTGTGTATGTTTCGCCCATGTAAGTATGTAAATTTGTAACCCATGTAAGATAAATTTGCCCCCGTAACAATATAAATTAATGCGATTCACGAGTGTATAACGAGACAAGTTCAACGAATAGTTTGAAACATCGGTAAACTTATCAATATTTTGCTGGTCTATATATATATATATATATATATATATATATATATATATATATATATATATATATATATATATATTTACGTTCTTAGAAAGAATGTTAATGAGAGAAATATGATATCTTAGTTTATTCTTTCCAGATTATATACATTTGTGCATAAGCGTAGTGTGTTATTGGGAATATATTTATTAAATAGACTTTATTATTAACTTTAAAATAGTTTTAAGGTAAGTAAAGTAAATTTGAGGCCAGTTTATTCTTTATATAGTATTAAACCCTTAACGGACGCTCAATATACAAAGAGAAATTTGACAATTAATTTATTAGATTCGATTAAAAACACATAAATGAGGACTGATTCACAACCAAAAAAATTTTTTTTTTTTCATTTTCAAGGAAAACAGTACAATTTTTAATAAAGGAACATATTGTATCTTAAACGTAAATTAAATTTTAAGGTGAAAATTTTCGAAACATTCGGGGTGTAGATGCATTCTAAACTTTTTACATAAATAAATAGTATTACTTTTGTACATCCTAGATTTTTGCACTATCGCCTCTTTTTGTAATGTGGCTAATATTGTCGAATCTGGTTTCATCTGGTAAAGCAAATTTAGATTGATGTCCATGTACTAAGTGACACTGATGTAGCGGTTTCTTCACTATTATAAATTAAAATTATAAATCTATGTCGACTCATGCTTTCTCTTATAATATGCAGTTCTTTATCCTCATCCTTTGATCAATGCATATCAACTTAAAGCGAAGTGTAAACCAGATAATATACATATGCTAATAATTTTATTTAAATCTATGTTATTCATTTCAAAATTGTGACGGTTATTCTAAATCACTTTTTTATCAAAAAAGGTAAAAAAACTTTAATATATGACTTTCCTACATGGTTGGCTTTTATAATGTCTAAATATCAATCAGACTAATGTTGAATTACTACTGAGCACGAATGAATATCCGTTATTACAACTTGAGATAAATTTGGAATTACTATTTTTCTCTGGTTTTTTCTTTGGTCGTTTGATCTGTGGTTCAGAGGAATATCATAATCAGAATCGTCAGAATTCCCAATCACTTGTATTTCATATGTACCTGCAATATCCGATTTTATTGATTCTTCACAAATAATATTATCATCAATGTCTTCAAGGAATACAATAATATACCAGCAAACGAATGGGAAAGATACCCGACGGAACTGTTTAAAGCAAAGGAAAATAATAATCAACACAATGACGTACCCGAATTAAGACACGAAATAGAAATCAGTTTTCAGGAAGTAGAAATTGTCATAAATTCACTCAAAAATAGAAAGTCACCAGGACCAGATGGAATAACTAACGAGCTTCTAAAATACGGAGGAGAAAGTATGACCCTACAGATGACAAAGCTTATACAAAAACTAATATTGCACTGCAAGATACCAGACGCATGGAGAAACAGCATAATAATACCAATGTTAAAGAAAGGAGTTGAAGAAGACCCCAACAATTATAGAGGTATAAATCTACTGAACACCGCACTTAAGCTTACCACAAAAGTCCTAACCAACAAAATCAATAAACTAACAACTTTATCAGATGAACAACAAGGATTTGATATTGACATCTAATAGATGCCGTATTTGTACTAAGACAAATCACAGAAAAGGCCATCGAGTACAATAAACCAGCATATCTATGTTTTATAGACCTGACAAAGGCCTTCGATCGCATCCAAGTCGAAGACGTCTTACACCTACTGTATAAAAGAAACATACCAATCAATATTATACAAACCATAGAAAGCATCTACCTCCATAATCGAATACAGGCAAAGATAAATGGAAAACTAACAAACTGTATACCAGTACAAAGCGGAGTCAGACAGGGTGACTCGTTAAGCCCACTTCTCTTTAATATAATAATGGACGAAATAATATAAGCAGTACGTAAAGGTCATGGCTGATGAATGGGGAACAAAGAAATCCAAATATTATGTTATGCAGACGACGCCGCATTAATCGCCGAGACAGAAGACGAGCTCTAAAGATTAACACCTATCTTCAATACAACAGCTAAGAAATACAATATGATAATATCAGCAGAAAAGTAGAAATGTATGACAAACATTTAAATACCCACTAAATACCCACTACGGTGTAAAGTCGAAATTGATGGGAAATAAAGCCGGAAGCAAGGTTTAGATATCTGGGAATAGATATAACTAGTTACGGAGATGTTGAAGAAGTACGACAGCAAAGCTTAAAAGCAAGTAAAGCGGCGGGTTTTCTTAAAGACACAATCTGTAAGAACAAACACCTAAGACAAGACACAAAAAAAAGAGTCTATAAAGCAGCAATTAGACCTATATTAACATACACGGCGAGATAGGGGGACAAACAAGAAGATCATGCAATATAGAAGACATAAATGGATGGGTGACAAAACGAAAACAGGAGTGGAACACATCAGTAGAATGGCAGAGGATAGAATAGTACGAATAGCACGAGATAAGTCACCAAATGGACGAAGAAGTATTGGCAGACCAAGAAAAAGATGGTAGGATAATTCAAACAATTTAGAAGGCTAATATTGAAGAAGAAACAGGCTTTAAAGCCTACATACTAGAAGGAAGAAGAAGAAGATCAATGTGTTCTACATCAGACACTTTCTAATCTAATATCGGCGGCAAATAAACCACATGAGTCAGCATTTTCACAATCTGAGTCTTCTTCTAACAAAGCTATTAACTCTTTAGTAGTTAGTGCCATCTTCATTTCATATTTCGAGAATTTACTGAAATAAAAAAATGCACTACTATATAAACATTCACTAGCATTCACCTAATAATAGTTTAGCTTACTTCACATTAATTTATATGAACTTCTTTAATACATTTTCATATTTATATAAACAAATAAACACAAGGAAACTTTCAAATTAAGTTAAAAAAAAAAACAAATATAACGTTTACAGCACACAGCAATTCTATAAATAGAGAATGATGTGTTATTAAAATTGCAGATTGTTTTTAGTCTAATGAAAAAAAAATAAGTATTTTCCAAAGTTATCTTTTTTTTGAAGTTCTGTATTAGATACTCTCTAACAAGAATAAAATTTTACTTTACTTTGTTAGACAACTATAAGATACCTGTTAAAAGAGACATGATAATTTACTAATTAAATCGGTCTTAGATTTAATTTTTACATAATTACTTATGTGTTTAAATAAATAATTAAAATTTTTTTGGTACGCCTCTGTAAAATTGATAATTTCAATACGATTTCGTTGAAAAGTTATCGTTAAGGGCTTCGTTAAGTACGATGTTGCCAAGTAATCACTTTCAATTAAAAATTGTTTTAGTATAGATATTTAAACTCCATGACTAAGGCACAGGCTGAGCTTGGACATTAACTTTTCCAAAACCAAAATTCTGGTATTCCACAAAAACCACCATGAACAAGTTACACCTAACATACAAATAAATGGTATCACCCTTCAGAGATCCCAAAGCTTCGTATACTTGAACAGAGAGCTAAATAGTCAACTAGACCACTCAAAAGATATTAGAAGACGCATTGAAATAGCAAGATCTGGTTTCATGAATATGTGTAAAATGCTCTGTAACCCCAAGCTATCAGTCTCAATAAGATTGAGAACACTAAAGTGTTATGTGTGGTCTCTATTACTATATCGCTGTGAGACCTGGACATTAAAACAGTATGACGTCAACAAATTAAATTCATTTGAAATGTGGATGTACCGCCAAATGTTAAGAATAAGCTGGACCAGCAGAACTACGAATAAAGAAGTACTGAGAGTAATAAACACATGTCCTCACCTGGTCAATACTCCAGGTTTGACAGCTCCAGGTAATATTAGAGGGCAAGATGTATATCATTGAATGTATATTTGTGTTAGTCTTTGTGATCAAAAAATGTGTTGTTTATTTTAATTTCGTTATTCATGCAACTTTATCATCAGTTCTCCATTTTCGTTTTTATCAATCTCGTTATGTTCTTGAGTAATTCCGTATATTACTTGACTGTCTATATAAGGTGTTAATATCCCTCATTATTATCATCTTCCCTCTGACTTGATTATTTTGACTATTATTTTGTGAAATAAACAGTTGGCGATTGTCTACATTGGTCTTTCTAGGTAGTGTGAAAGGATAGACATAACTGCATTTTAGCATCCGCCGTGTTGTCGGCTGTCATTATCGGTAGTGCCATTGTCACATTGAGACGTTCTACATTGTAATTTCAGTTTTTAAGTTGAATTTTAAGAAAAAATAAATGTTAATCTACGGACAAGAAAGATTTTAAAAATGTGTAATACTGACGATTACAGTAATGGTAAGTGATAAGATAAATTTAAAACATTACACTAAAATGTAATACTCGAGATTTTGAGGTTACATTTTGTGGCGTGGCTAATAATACGACCGGTGTTAATTTTACTTATTATTTTACTTATTTGTTGTACCAAAATTACATTTGAATATTACTTATATTACTAACCTTCATCGTTTTCTTACAGAGTCGACCTCAGTCAGAGATAATGAAATCATAGGAAATATAGATTTAAGTGATCCAGAACCGTTTGAAGATAGTGGTGATGAATATGTACCAACAGATTCTGATAATGACACTGACGAAAACCAAGTAGAGCAGTTTGAAGATGTTAACAAAATAACTGTAGTACATAACAATCCACAATTAAGTGGTCCTTCTGAAAATCAATCACGCAGAGGAAGAAAGAAAGAAATAATAGATGAAGCTACAAGGAAACGAAAGCGGAATCCTTCAAAGTGGATAAGAAATGTAAGAAAATCATTGAAAACTCAAGGTAGAGCGTACACGTCAGTCTGTGGAAACAAAACAATACCTGCAGCTGAAGGCAGCCTGCATATGCAAAAAAAAGTGCAGTGAAAAATTTACGAAGGAGGAACGACAAAGACTTTTTACTGGATTTTATCAGTTATGTAGCTCTGGACAAAACCAGTTAATAGCAAATTCCATAGAAGAAGAGGAAAAGAAGCTCAACGATTAAGACGTTATGATGGTAATCAAAGTAGGTTTGAAGTTTTAGTAAGTTTGAAGAAAGCGCGACTAATTGTTGAAAAGAAACGATCTACCGGAGGTTTATGTCCGGAAGATGGACGTGAAAAACATGGAAAGCAATCTAAGGTTCCATAAAATGATAAACTCTTGATAAGAGAACACATAAACCAATTCTCGGCTTACCAAAGTCATTACTCGCGCTCCCATACGCACAAGAAGTACTTGTCATCCGACCTATCTATTGCTGAAATGTACCGACTGTATGTTAATTATTGTAAAGACAGAAATATTCAACCGCAAAATACCTGGATGTATAGAAAAGTATTTGTTGAGGAATCTCTTCATAAGCCTAAAAATGAGAACCTCTCTTTTCATAAGCCTAAAAATGATATGTGTGCAAAATGCGACAAATTTGAGATGCAGTTAAAATGTTTTAACAGTGAAACAATACGAACGTCAATCGAAGAAGAAAAAACAGTCCATTTACAGTTAGCTGAGTCCGCCTACGAGTTAAAACGAAGAGATAAAGAAGAATGCAATAATCCAGGTTACGTTACCATTACTCATAATTGCCTCGAGATTGGGCAAACTTGATACGTTTGGTGCCAAGAAAACCACATATACAAGTAATAGAATTGGAACAAAAGGAGTTTTTAAATTTTAAATCATGTTTAAATACTTATTATGTGCATCGTAATAACACTAAACGAACCAGTTCAGTGGTTGCAAATTAAATTGATGCAATATTCAACCGACACCCTAGCTATCTTGTATAAACACTCGTTTGATGGTAAGTTCAAAACGTTGGATATACCCAGAAGTCACACGAAAACAAGGCAGTGTGATCATCTTCCTACACTTCTACCACTTAACAACGAACCACTTCGTTTAAGCAGAGAAAAACTAACGGACTTAAAGGCACTTTTAGCGTACATATCTAATACAAATCGAACATATTACAATCATTTCATTGAACAAATAACTGCAGATGACAATAAAATAGTGGAATACCTTCCAGATAAACCTCAAGAAGAGGAGAATGTATCAGAATAATGGAAGTAGTATTGCCGATATTTTTTGATAATAAAAATTATATTTTTTTTATTTTTAGATACAATTTTAGTTTCTTACTACTAGTTTTAATTTTCTTACATTGAATTACAATGAACTTTGTAACTCCATAATAAATTATTAAAATTATGCTGTTATTCTTATTGTTACTTTTTTTGTTGTGATGGCCAATGTCATACACAATGAAACAAACACGTCATACATTTATGCAATAAGGGCCAAAATCATTTTTTTTTGCTAAGACTTTTGTATTTAGAAAAAAATAAAAAACACTATCATATTCTGCTAAAAAATATTATCCATTGTGTCAAATCTGGTACATAAAGGTTGTTCGCCGGTTAAGCTGTAATTAAAAATATTTTTCACCAAAACTTCAATTGCGATTTTCTGAAATATGAACATTTTGATATTGGCCCTTTTAGCTCCAAGCCACAGATATAGCCTAGGTATTTAGGATGTTTTATGACCATGACTTTTTTTTTCGTCTTTATAGAGGGGGGGGTCTGGAATCTTCAAAAGACATCTCAGTCCAGGACGCCGCCTGACTAAACTTAGTGCAGGATTCGTTCTTCGTACTCCCGGCGATAGTTCCCGAGGTACTTTAAAATGCCCTCTCGTCGCCGAACGCCTACCTGCTAAACCAGACCCTCCTCTGTCATCCAGCGATCCGGAAGTGGAATGGCCACTGTAAGGCCGGCATCACTTCCGAAGCACTACCTTTATTCATTCATTCTCCATTCATACACATCCACACTCCTAGTTCGGCATCATTCCCAGAAGGGAATTTCCTCCTTCCCCACAGTCAAACTAACGCAATCTAACTCAAAAAGTGTGACCCACTGTTCTAACTTCACCTTTCAGCATCATTCACTCTACCTTTGCCGTTGGTCCAGCTGTCTTTCTTCCTCTTCCTTTTTTTGATCACTGCACGGATATAACTGTGTATGTTAATCCAACCTAATTTATTTTCAATCATTCTCTCAATCATTTCTCTCACTGTAACAAAATTTACACCTGTCTCTCTCTCCATTCTGTTCCTTTCCACTATCCATCTGCTGCAATCTAACATCGTATGTGTCACAGTGTCCGAGTATCCACAATATAGGCATTCATCTATATCAGCCTTACCGATCCTATAAAGGTAGGCCCTAAAACACCCGTGTCCTGTGAGCACCTGCGTCTTATGTTAGGGATCAGCATTTTCGTCCACTGTGCCACATCCTCCTTATTGTTCCATTCTTCTTGCCATCTTTCAACTGACCTTCCCTTACCTGTCTTCTCTCAGCCACGGTAAGGTTTGGGCCTCTTCTCTCATAAAGCTCTTTTCTTTCCACCGCCAAAACATGCAACGGAACACATCCAGTGATGGTCCATAAGGCTGCCGCAGACACAGTCCTGTAGGCGCATGTCACTCGCAACAGACTTGTTCTGTCTACTCGTTTCATAAAACTCCTATAGGCCGTTATCTCTACCGCCTCGCTCCAGACTGGTGCCGCGTAGAGGACGATAGACTGTACAACACCGTGTAAGACCCTCCTCCTTTCGGATTTGGGTCCTCCAATGTTCGGCATCACTCTCCCCAACGCAGCCGCACTATTCGCAGCCTTTCGGACTACCTCCCAAACGTGCTCCCCCCATTTTTCATTCTGGTTTCATTACTTGTTTCTTTGGTGTTAGACATACTCCCGCACATTTTAATTCAACACCTTGCCTGTTCCTTGTCCCCTTTAGAATAATGGCTTCGGTTTTCTCTGTCGCAAGTTTTAGTCCGTGCTGCGTCATCCATTTCTTTACGACGCCACCTGCGTTCCGAACCCGGTATTTGAGATCTGGCTTATCCCGGGCTACTACCAGTACAGTGAGGTCATCCGTGAATGCGAAGGGGGTTGTACCCTCTCCGTATTCACAGTGCATAACCCTGTCATATGCCAGATTCCATAGACAGATCCCTGGGGTACCCCGGCCGTCACGTCAACGATCGTGCCCTTTTCCACCATAATCCTTCTCTCGGACAGATACTCCGCTATAACATTCATCAGATAACCAGGACATTCTCTCTCCTCCATTGCCTTCATTACCTCGTTCCACTGCAGCGTATTGAATGCATCCTTAACATCAAACAACAGCAGAACCGCCCAACGATGTTTATTCCCTCTGTTGTGCAATGCTTCGAGTACACTCATGATTGCATCAATTGTGCTTTTCCCTTTACAAAAACCAAATTACCTCCGAGATAAACCACCTGACGTCTCAATCATGTCTTCTATGCGTACTCGCAGCATCCTTTCATATAGCTTACTGATGCATGGAAGAAGACAGATGGGGCGATACTTTTCCCTAGCTTTGGGAAGCAGTATTAACCTCGATGTCTTCCAAGGCTCAGGAAAGGTTTGTGCTTCTAGCAATGTATTTATGTGTTCCAGAAGCCACGCAGGCTCCACCCGTCCTAGACCCTTTACCGCCTCGGGTGGTATCTGATCCAGTCCGGGGGACCTACGAGTCTTGAGTGAACCCAATGCCTCAGCAAGTTCATCCATGGTAAAGGGTACAGCCCGCTCAGCTCCTTCATCCCTCCATACACCATGACATCTGCCGTCCGGAAAGAGCTCTCTTGTTACCTCAAGCTTCTTGTCCATAGGCATTTCGTAAGGAGGATACGCATGGAACTTCTTCATAACAATCTTGTATCCCTGACCCCAGATATCCTCATCCAGTTTTTCACACAGCTCTTTCCAGTGCCTTCTTTTTTCTGTACGAATTTTCCTGTACAGTTCCCTCTTCCTTGCGCGGTACTCTTCCTCGATCTCCTCGATGACCTCAGGATTGATTCCTGCTCTGCCTCTTGCTCTTGTTAACCTTCTTCTCATTGCTATACAAACATTTCTTAGTGCCTCGATGTCCGCATTCCACCAATATGGCATCCTGTTGACATCTTGGCGACCAATCTTGCTTCCTTCCATCGCTTCTTTAATGACTCACTCCAGGCTTTCCACCGTCGGTGATTGACCCTCCATTATGCTCACTCTCCATTTAATTAACTGCTCGTATATTTTCCAGTCATTCCCATCGCCGCATCTGCCCCCAGACGTCCCGGATGCACGGACCGTGTTAGTGGTCCCCGTTTCAGTTATCGAGAACTCGATGTATTGATGTTCAGTTCTGGTGTAGTCTGGCAAAACCTTTCAGCCTCTTGCTTTGGTCGCCAAAGTCACGTCGATGTATGTACCTGTACCTCTTCTAACAAAAGTTTCAGACCTGTGTTCAGAACCACTAGGTCTAGAGTACTCACCCAGTCAGTTAGTATCCTGCCGCGAGTATCGGTGATGGGAGATCCCCACTCCGCTGCTTTTGCGTTAAAATCTTCCAGCACTACGTATTCTCCTCCTGTGTTTACCACTTCCTGCATGATCTCATCTATCTTCATCTCGTACTCAGCCACCGTCACGTTTGGAGAAATATAACAGCAGACCAGCCGCACCCCCTCCATCTGAACAATCACATATCCTTCTTTCGGCTTAATTTCATACACTTGCAGCTTCCTATTGTAGATTCGTACAGCAGCCCTTCCGGTTGTATCTACAAACAATCCTCTTCTCTTCACTGCTGTTGGATTTGGTTCTGCCGTCACCAGTACATCGATGTTCTTTTCTACTACGGCAGCCTCAGCAAGATCATGTGCTAATCTTGCCGTTCCAACATTAGTTTGGAGCACCCTCAGCTCTAGAGTCTTGTTTTCTTTGTTTGCCATTTCTAAACCTTCGACTTCTTTCGCGCTCTCTTTTACACTCTCGTACTCTTCTTGGGATTAGTCCTCAGTGGTTGAACCAACCAGTCGGTTGAACTTTGGACATATTCTTGAATTCGCCACATGTCCATTCACGTCGCAGTTGAGGCATCTGGTTGTTTCTTCCTTGCAATCCAGCGCTATGTGACCCTCTTTGCCACATCGGAAGCAACATCCTCTTCTGTTCTGCCCCTTGCATTGCCATTGTTTGTGTCCAAAGGCAAGACATATCAGGCATCTCGGTATTTCTTCCCTTGATTTTATTACTCGGCAGGATGTGTAGTCTACTTTTATTCTTTTCATTTTTAAGATCTTTTCGGCAGCGTCTTCATTCACATCGATCACGGCACTCATCATCCCTCTTACTGCGCCTCGTGCCTCAGTCCAAATTTTTATAATGTCACAGGCCCGCTCTTTGCCAGCTGCTTCCTCAGTATCCTTTTGGATCTCCTCCCTTATTGTATTAGGAGGGATTTCCTGTACCAAGATTCTACTCTTCACGATGCCTCCTTTTGCAACTGCTCTCGATACGCATGTATTATAAGAGAGGAGTTTCTTCACTTCCTCCGCCATTTCCCGTCCTCCGACCAACTCCAGTGATATTCCTTGGTCTCTAGTTTGTCTGATCCTTTTAATATCAATGTCCTTTCTTCCTGTTAGTTTGTTTTTTACTTCTGTCATTAGATCCACAAAGGATTTTTCTTTGGATTTATTAATGATTACGACTCCATTTTGTTCTTTGGTCTTGGTGTTGATGTTGGTCCACTTTCTTGTTGTTTTTTTACCTAGGAGCGTGATCGTTACATCTCTTCCTCTTGCAGCCCACTCAATAATTTTTCTCGATGTCTCAACTCCCTGTGCTGCTGGTGTGTAGATTCCCAAGTTTTCTCTTCCAAGCTCCTCCATCTTCTGTACCAGTTTCCTGCATGTTTTCAGGAACTTCACCAGGCCGCCCTCCTCGTCCACCTCCGCTGGAGCACCTGGTAGCTGTGGAAATATAGCTTTGGCCTTTTCCACAGCTTTGTTGTCCTCGTCATTGTTGGTGACAAAGACTGCCACATCTCCTGTTATTTCTGAGATGTCTCCTTCTTTTACTATAGTCCTAGTGAAGACCTCCTCTGGCCAGTCTTCATTTAAAAACTCTATCGTTTCCTTCTCTTCCTTACATGTTGTCATCTTGTTCGTGATAGTGTCTACCCTTCGTTTAATGGCCTCAGGATTTTCTACGTCCACTTGAACAACTATTGCCGCCAACTTCTTAACTTTCAAGGGTTTCATGTTGATCTGCACACCTGTAGATGTCATGCACACAGACTTCCTTGGAGCCTCTTCTTCTTTATTTTCTCCACTTCCTCGATATAATCGAGCATCCGATTTCTCAGGATATTTATGAAAAGATTTCTTTTATGACCATGAGTAGTTTATTTATTTATTTTTTATACGAGAAAAACCAATTAATAGACTAAGTCATAATAAAAATGCTTTAGTAACAAATAAAAATGTTTAGTACAAAAACTCTTTCGACACCTAGAGTCTTTTTCGGTCCGTAGCCGAAAAATATTTTTGGAACAGGGACGCAAGTGCGCCGGGTGTGAGAGAGATTAGGCCTTTAAATTCGACTCTAGGGATGAATTTCAAGGAATGATAGTAGTGCAGGTGAATTTAGTGGGATGTAAGGCGAAACATGATATGCTCGGGACCAAAAATTAGGAATTAAAAGCGGACCTGTTGGTAGTGTCTGCGCCAAATAAAAATGATTACGGTCCAAGGAGGCTGGATCACCGTTAAAAGGCAAGCTGTAGCAGTTTGTATTAGAAACAGAGAGCTGGGTATGAAAAACTTGCCAGAGAAAAAAGGATTTCTGATCTTGGAACCGTCACAATAGAGGAAATAGCAGGAAACATAGTAGTAAAAAAGTCTAACCGTTGCTGGGGATCTAAATGCAAAATCTATTTCATGGGGGCACCAAGGAATGTCAAGAAGGACAAAATGTGGAATGAAATCATCCAGGCCCTTAATTTGGCGGTACTCAATAAAGGTCAGGCGACTTTCATGAGGAAAGAAAGTCAGACACACATCGACGTCACAATGGCAACGATGCCTATAAGTAAAAAGGTGGTAGAGTAGGACGTTCTGGATGGAGAAATACCAACTCATCACAAGAGATAACATCATTTTGTTTAAAATTAGAGTAAACGTAACAAAACCAAGGGTGGGAGCCAGTTCGAAATATCTTAACAAGAGAAGACTCAAAGAGGAAATCCAAGGAATTGAAGGTCACGCCTAAAACTTCGAAGAGAGATACGAGAAAATAAAAGATATAGTAGAAAGGTGCAGTCTGCTTGGTCGGAGAGTAAGCATTCTGCCCTATCGATGGACGGAGAAAATAAGAATAGGCTACATCAAGAAAGATTAAAGGCCATGAAGAAACAGCTAAAAGAGCTGAAAAAGAAGTTTGCGAAAATCTTAGATATCGGGGGAGACACTTGCCGAAGAGTTTTCGAGAATTTTAAAGGGGCAGGAGGCATATTTAAGGTCGAGGAGAGCAGGAGGAAAGAACTAGCAAAGGCTCCCTTTTTTCAGAGAGAAGAAGTATGATTTACGCCACTCCAATTAGAGACACCGGTGACTAAATTCACAAGGGAAGAAGTGACGGAAGGTGTCAAAACGCTTAAAGCAGGAAAAGAGAGTGGACCTGATAGGGTAGCACACGAGGTAATCAAATTCATAATTAAGAATAAAGTGCAATGGGAACATCAGATGTAGACCAAACCAAAGAAATTAAGACACGTATTGAAATAGCATGTACTCTTTTTCTTTGTCAACCATTTTGCATCCACTCCTGAATGTAGGTCTCTCCCAATTGCTTCCATCTTTCTCTATCTTGCGCCATTCTAATCCACTGTTTCCCTGCCACTGCTCTTATGTCATCTACTCATCTTATTTGAGGTCTTCCCATGCTTCTTGTTGTCGTCCTTGGTCTCCATTCTAGAATTTTCCGTGTCCACCTGTGTCATTATATCGGTCTACGTGACCTGCCCAGCGCCATTTCATTTTTGTAATTTCTTTCACAATATCCAATATCTTCGTTCTACGTCTTATCTCGTATTTCTAATCTTGTCTCTTAGTGATATTCCAAGCATGATTCGTTCCATTGCTCTTTGCATTGTTTCTAATTTTTTGGCAGATTTTTTGGTAAGTGCTACTGTCTCCAAGCCGTAGGTACAAACAGGTAGTATGCATGTGTTATACACCTTTTTCTTTAAGTTTATAGGAATGAAGGTGTTTTTCAAGATATGTGCTAGTTTGCCGAAAGCGCCCAAGCCAGTTGTGTTCTTCTTTTAATTTCAGCATCTTGATTTGGTTTTCCTAGTTTGCACGTACATCATTTATTAAACTTAAAAAGTTTCTTTGTTGTCGGGATATAAGGTTAGAACTACGCCTGAGAATGCTTCGATGTTACGTGTTCTCTACTCTTATTTATGGTTTGGAAGCTTGGACACTAAAACAAGTTCATCTGAATAAGTTGGCCGCCTTTGAATTTTGGTGTTACAGAAGAATCCTACGAATATCATGGACTCAAATACTCAAAGACTCAAAGACTCAAATGAATGTCAAACATGGAAGTAACTAGAAGGATAGGAAATGAGGCGTAAATAATATTAACTATTAAAAAACGAAAACTTGAGTACTTGGGACATGTGATGAGAGGGCAAAAATACGCATTATTACAACTTATTATGCAGGGCAAAATCCGAGGAAAGCCAAATGTGGGAAGACGAAGAATATCCTGGCTTAAGAACTTAAGGGAATGGTTTGAATGCAGTAGTGCAGAACTTTTTAGAGCGGCAGTCAACAGAGTCCGCATAGCCATGATGATTTCCAACCTTCGATAGATGATAGAACTTAAAGAAGAAGAAGCAATGGGAACAGGATATTATGAATAACCTGCTAAGAAGATAACAGTTCCCAGAAGATCTTAAAACGGCAAATCTCTTACTTATGCCTAAAGCGGGAAAATAGTTAGAGGAGCCTGGGGCGTGCAGACCTCTATGCCTGTTAATTGCCATAGGCAAGGTCTTTGAGATTCTTGTAAAAAACAGGACTGGAGAGGGAAATAATAGGGAAAAGAAAGTATATCCTACCGAAAGTATGGGTTCAGGAAACGAAAATCTGCGGTGGACACTATAAGCGGGATCAAGACGGAGGTATGTAGAAGCAGATGGATGGTGGTTTTCTTCCTCGATATAAGAAATTCTTTTAAAAGGGCTAGCTGGAAAATTATGGTCATATTACTTGGTGACTTGAGGATACCTCCCTATGTGCAGAACTTAGTCAGGAACTACTTCACAGATAGATGCATAAACATTACGAGGAATAACTTTATGAGAATCACGACGGAAGTACCCCAGGTCTCCGTTCTGGTCTCCATTGCTTTGGAATGTTCTGCACAATGAAATTTCAGAGGCCTACCTGGACATCGGGGTACAGGCAATAGCATATGCGGATGATCTGGTGGTGCTGGTGGAGCACAATAAAAACTGGTTAATTATGCAGAGAACGAATCTAGGTAACAGAAATAAAAATTAGACTTACAATCAATTTATTCTACCACCAACGACCGGATTCGCATACTATAATTTGCTGTGCATCTGCAGGTTAACTGAAGATGGTAAACTAAATGCTGAAAATATAATATCCCGTATTAAGGTCTGTGTGCTGCTTGGTACGAAATATAAAGTAATTATACCAATTTTATGTGTGCAAAGTATGAATTGAAATTAATTAAATAAAATATTAAGGTAAAAAATAATTCAGTTAAAATTGAAAATTAAATAATTTTACTTACATGCCGATACAAGGATTATTATTAACGGTTTCAGAAAATATAGTTTAAAATATGTTATGGTATACTGGTGACAGGTGATCATCGGTTTTACTGCAACTATTTAACTTCTTCTTTTTAAGGTGCCGTGCATTCCTGCGTAAGCGTCCACCGTACATCATCTTGTCAGGTGAGATGTTAAATATTCAAGATTAAATAATTCTGTTTTTAGCAGCATTGCGAAGCATTTCATAGCTGTGGATTCCTGTCCATTGTCGAATATTGAGCAGCCATGACATTTTTTTACGTCCCAGACTTCTCCTACCCTCTATCTTCCCTTCGAGTATCAGTTGCTGAAAAGTCTATCTTTCTCCTCGTAATATGTGCCCCAAGTATGCAGTCTTTTTACTTTTTACATTAATAAAAAGTTCCCTATCCTGTAAGCCCGCTCTTCTGAGTACTTCCTCATTTCTGACCCTGTCCGTCCATGATATTCTAAGCATTCGACGCAGGCACCACATTTCAAACACTTCAAGTTTGTTAATGGAACTGACCTTTAACGTCCATGCTTCCATTCCGTACAGGAGAACAGTCCACACGTAACACTTAAGCATCTTGTATCGGAAGTTGAAGTTCAATTTGCGATCAGTCAGAAACTTACGAAGCCTCAAAAAAAGCATTTCTGGCTTGTTCAACTCTGCTCTTTATTTTATTCTCGGGGCCCAACCCTTGTTCAGCAAACAACCCAAGTATTTGAATTGCCTGACCTATTCGATTTCTTCTCCAGAGACATATATCTTTGCGTTGGGGTAAACATTTCTACTTATAATCATTGTTTTTGTCTTCTTGTCTGCCACAGCTTCTGCGAAGGCTTTTTCTACGTATAAATTGAACAGCATTGGAGACAGTGTACAACTTTGCCTTACTCCTTTTTTAATGGAGAAATCTTCTGTATCGTTGAAATTTTGAAGACGTACTGTTGCTGTCTGGTTCCAATACAGATTGGCGATAATTCTTATATCCTTGGCATCCAATCCCAACTCTTGTAGGTATTTTATCATCAATTCGTGTTTTACATTATCGAATGCTTTCTCGCAATCGATGAAACAGACAAAAACATCCTTTCTTTGATCTAAACAATTCTGTAGTCCAGTTTTGAAACCAAACTGACTCCATCCACTGACCTCTTCACATTTCACTATGTAACAAGTAACGGGAAAGTTCTTGAAGGGAAGAAGGATATTAACAACTAGAATAGAAATGTAGTTATTAAATTGTTTGTTGAAAATAAATGTGATGTTATATTATCTCAAAGGTATTTATGTTTATTGAAGAGATATATTTTGGAATGTGTGTTATTTATTGAAATAATTAAACTTGAAAAGACAGCACTGTAACAGGTTAGAATAAGATATAATGCAAATAATCCAAAGTATATCTATCAAATTAAATAAAGATCCAATTTTAGTCTATTTTTAGACAGAAAAAAAATGATTGTGATGTTACAAAATTAAATTAGAAATAAATTTCAAGAAATAAAAAATTAAAAAACCATTTATAGGACAAACACAACACATTCAAAACACAAAACACAAATTTAATTTAAAAATGGGGGATGTTTGTAGGTTGTGCACTACATTTCTTTTGTGATGGAGGAAATGACTAACAGGAATTGTTTTTTGTTGTATAATAAATTTTGAGAGGTAAAAATGACAGTTGATGTAGCTGTTGGTTAACGTGTAACAGTTTTTCTTCTCTTTTAGTAGTACATATTGTAAATATGGTCATCAAGCTATATGATGTGAAGTAAACAAAAATGAATTTGATATAGTGACTAAATATTTAAATAGATATTGTAGTCTATATTAGATTACAGTCCTTAGTCACGTCGGAAGGGTTGGAAGGGTAAGTACGTGCTATACATCAGCTTTCAACTTTCTTTGAACCGTGTTAATTTACCAATAAACGACGGGACTGAACGTGCTGACCATAAATATTCGAGGTTAGTTAGTTTTTATCTGTTGTCTTTTTCTATTTCGTATTTTCTATTTCTCTTCGCCCATAAAGAATGCTATTTCACGTTATGTCAGATAGCAGCTTGATCGCTTTTCTCACCTCTGCTCCGTATTGCTTCTTTCCTTGGTCTCCACTCTAAAATACGTTTTGTCCATCGGTTGTCTTATAATGTGGCGACGTGTCCTGCCCAATTCCATTTTAACGAAGCGATTTTTTCGATAGCATATGTTGTTTTTATTCTACGACGTATCTCTTCGTTTGAGGTTCGGTCTCTCAGAGAGACACCCAACATCTGGCGCTCCATAGTCATCTGAGTCACGTGAATCTTATTAAATACCTTTTTTGTGAGTGTTAATGTTCCCGCTTAGGAAATGGTTAATGAGCTCAGATGTCTGGTTATCTCTACTCAACCGGCATAGGACGATGTCATCTGCAAATCTCAACTGACTGAGCTTCTCTTCATTTATGTTGATACCATGCTCGTTTAAATGTGCTTTCTTACAAGTATGTTCTAAAAGCGTCGTTAATAGCTTTGGAGGTATTGTGTCTCCTTGATGTACTCCTCGTTGCATACAGAATTTATTTGTTCCTTTGTTCATATAGTCTTACGCTAACTGTGGTATTTTGGTAGATATATTTGGTTATGTTAGTGTAGCGATGGTCTATTTGGCATTCTGTAATGCTTTTAACATTTTTTGATGGCTGATGGTATCGAATGCTTTCTCGTAGTCGACATATGCCAGTGCCAATGTTTTTTTGTATTCTGCAGACTTCTCTATCAAGTTCTTTATCACTAGTAAATGGTCGGTAGTGCTGTATCCCGATTTGAATCTAGCTTGTTCTCTAATCTGATAGAAGTCTAATTTAGCGTCTAGTCTTTTTTTGATAATTTTTGTGAAAAGTTTATATATGTGTGAAAGCAAACTGATAGGACGTTAGTTTTTTAAATTTGTTATGTCTCCTTGCTTGTGTAATAAAGTAATGATTGCATTATTCCATTGAGAAGGAGTTTTTCCCTGGTAGATGCATTCAGTGAACAGCTTGGCCAAAGCCTCGATAATTTTATTTCCACTTAGTTTGATCGCTTCGATCACTACTCCGTCATTGTCAGGGGATTTGTTATTTTTAATATCTAAAAGTGCCGTTTTGATTTTGTAATACACACACTTTCTGACTCACCAGATGTAATACGGGAGGCGACTCCACTGACACCACTGCAATACTTTATGGATACTCAAAGGATGCTAACCTATGAGCGGCTGATAGGCTTACTGGCCCCACTGGTCCGACTGACTGGTTCATCTTCGTGGATTTACGAGAAGATAAGGGATTTTCGGGACAGGGGTAAGGACTCCTAGGTCTCAGGTCCTGTAAAGAGCAGAGGTTATGGGCTTCCTTTTGAAGCCGGAGATATGCATAAGGATAATCTTGTACTCTCCTAGTCTCTATCTGAGTCGGACGAAAGGAACATTAAAAACCAATTTAGAGTCTACAATATATTGAATTTACCCTGAAGTTACAAATACAATCGTTAATAAGTCATTCGGCGCGTCGGGAGACGAGAAGCAAGAGAGTGAAGAGTTGACAGTTGTACTATTATAATTACTCAGGTTAGTATATAGAAATCTGTTACCTTATGTGTATTTAGACTTTCAACAACGACACGTTTTCGGTCCTCTGGAGCTCGGTCAATTGAGGGGACTCCTCCGGTGTTACGAACTTACGAGTTACCACCAATAACCTGACTACACGAGATACTATGTCGCGTGTTAAGCACTCCCCGGAGACATACCGACTGCCTATTACTGATCGCGTACTGGACGCTATCGCGTCCGACCCGGAGTCGGCGATCACTGCCTGAGCGGGCAGTCACGGTGCCCAGCTATCACTGACTGACTCGCTATTACTGACTGCCTCGCTATTACTGCCTGCTTGCCCTCCTTAATTTGGTTTTTATCAACTGGTGTCCTCATTGAGCGGTTGTAGTCCAAGGTTACGTTTTCGCTGAATTGTAGGTCCTATATTGCATTACAATAACAGTTTCTGTTTGACGTGCTTTTTCTACGTTTAAACAATTATCAAACAATGCAATAACTAGGTCAATTTCTTTGTGTGATTTAAAATGCAAACTTTACTGTATTAATTATCCCTTATTTGATTTGGAATATATAATAATTATCTCGAATAATTATTATCTTTCTATGCTACTTGGCCCTTATTTTTTCTATTCTTCACTCACTTGTTATGTTTACATTACAATTTCGTATGGCCTTATTTTTGGAATTAATTCTGATCCCTGGTTTGTGATTTTGGGCAGGGGCTAATCTTGCCCCATACATTTCGCTATAAAAGGATTCAACAACCTCAAGGATTTGGTTTTATCGACAACCTCAAGGTTTTATCAGTAGTAATGTTTTCATCTTTGTTTTTTATTTTGTACATCAAAATTTATTTTATATTATTATTGATTTGTATATTGTACAGTATTGTATTTCGTCTGTATATTATCTGTAATATACTGTCGGTCGTCCATGGTTTTTATTCTTTTATTTTCGATCGTAGGTATTGGTTTATTATTTATCTCTCAACATCTGCTAAGTGGTTTATTTCTATTTCAACATCATTAAATGCTTATTACGTAAATATGCTATTCCTCAAATATTCCCGTATTTCTTGTTTAGTGTTCAGTGACTCTTAGTTGTTTGAGATATACCTTATCAGCATAACTAGGATTAGGTTTGCAGATTTTTTTTTTATTTCTGGACGAAAATTATCGACACGCGACGTGAGAATTATTCTTCTTCTTAGGGTGCCTGTCCGATCCCAACGTTGGCGATCATTCTGGCTATCATGACTTAACATGTTGCTATACGACATAACCGTGTTGAGGTCTTTCTCTCAGGTTAGCAAGCCAGTATATTCTTCTTCGTCCTGGGGCCCTTTTTCCTTCAATTTTGCCTTGTAAAATGCATTGAAGGAGCTCGTATTTGCCTTGATTTCTTACGTGAGAATTATGGTCCGAATTAATATTTGCACCAGGATAAGTTTTTACTCATGTCATTGAATTTTTGAATCTTTTGTTAAAAAAAAAACATTTCGCTCACTAAATTAAAATGGAACTAATATCATCGATTTAATTTTGTGCGATACAATAAATACAAGGAAATAACCGAATCCAAAGATGTAGTTATCCTTCAAGACGTACTCTATTGGCTATGCTCGAGGGAACTATCCTTCAAGATAACAACATCAAGCTGCGAAGAATGAGCTTAGTACCTTAGAATAAGTACGTTACCTTGAGATTTAGATCACAGGCTTTCTGATGTTCAGTCTTATGTTTTATTGTTTAAACTTAAACAATGTCCACGTATTAATTTCAAAATACAAGGAATTGAAAGAAAAATAAGAGACAATTATAAATTTCATGAAAGTCGAAATATTTTTAGTGTTCTAGAACATCATATTTAACATCCAGTTATAAAGTTCAGTTTGGGAAGGGTTGTTATCATTCGTTGAATGATTGATTTGACATTATCTAGTCGCTCTCGTCTTTCAAGCTTATGATTAAGATAGGTAAAGAAATAATAAATAAGACTTACTCACAATCAATTTAATTTAACTATCAGACAACCGGTTTCGCTTTCTACAATATGCAAAGCATCCTCAGGTCTCGATACAAAGTTAAACAAATGCTGAAATAATAAAAACCCATATTAGGGTGTTGTCTAATAACGATAAACAAAGTAGGTGTTGTAAATTACAATAATTATGCCAATATTACATGTCTGTGGTTTTATTTAAATGAGTAAGTTGAATAAAAGGTATAAAATTTTTGAAAAGGTTAAACAGACAAGGTAAGGCCCACAAATTGTTATAAAATAGTCTCTTCGATTGTAATAAATTAATAAATGAGCAAATAAATAAATAAAATAAACATTACTTACATGCCGGTACTCTATTAATAGATGGATGGTAGAACATGGTTGAAACTACTTTATAGTGTTGAATGGAGAACTCAATTCTATTATTGCAGTTGTTTGACAGTAAACGGGAAGTTCTTGAGGAGATAGATTTGATCCAATGAATTTGAAATATGTGTGAGATTGTTTGTTAAATGTAAGTGATGTAATATACTATTGTGTTATTAAAGGCTATTTATACTTATTCCAGAGATATATTTTTGAAATGTGTGTTATTTATTGAGTAATTGTTTTATTGTTCCATTTGTTGCTTTGGTTACATATTAGTATATTAGATATTAATATATCAGATTTTGAAAAAATATCTCTAATAATTAAAAAATACCCTGACAGATAACTCATACCTACAACAATTTCAAATAAAAAATAAAATACTTTGTAAACTTATTATACATTTGATTATTAAATGTACATGTTCAGTTGCCAAAGAATTACTTTAATTTGTTCAGTAATTTGGACATTAGACTGAGTTAGTTATATTGTAGGATGTATTTCAATTATCCATATTGTTACATTAAATTTGATTAATTAAAGATTGTTAAAGTATGCCAATATTAAACACATCAATTTTTTTTGATATCTAAATTGAAACAATTTTATAGACATTCATTAATAACAGCATATTTCATGAAACTAGATAACTTAACTTACAATATTGTTCTGAAGCTAAATACTGTTTACAAAATACTGTTTGTATTTTAAGAACGATTTCCGAAGTGGAAATTGAAACGTCAATAAACGTATTTTTATCTTTAATTGTGGCTTATTCCCAGTTTAATAGTAATTAATTAACTTACAGTATTGAGAAACAGAAGAAGAACTTTCACATGCTAACCTACATCTGTCAAATTTACCACTAAAATCTAATAGATACAACATAAAAAAACTCATTGTGCCCAAGACTATGATGTAGTGCATTAAAGTCCTTCCCCCCTTTTAAATTCAATGTTTGTTTCGTCCCTTCTAAGTGTTTTCTGTTTTAGTGTGTTTAAATTATCCTTAATTGTTTGTATTTTAACATTTTATTTACTTGACTATTCCAATAATTAACTCATTGCCAATAGAACTTTATCAAAGTAATTTGATAACTACAAGTTGTGAAAATAATTGCACACCCACACAATTTTTACATCTACACCTATTCATTGTCATAAAACTGTCACCTTCATAAAACAATTACTCAATAAATAACACACATTTCAAAAATATATCTCTGGAATAAGTATAAATAGCCTTTAATAACACAATAGTATATTACATCACTTACATTTAACAAACAATCTCACACATATTTCAAATTCATTGGATCAAATCTATCTCCTCAAGAACTTCCCGTTTACTGTCAAACAACAGCAATAATAGAATTGAGTTCTCCATTCAACAATATAAAGTAGTTTCAACCATGTTCTACCATCCATCTATTAATAGAGTACCGGCATGTAAGTAATGTTTATTTTATTTATATTTTCTCATTTATTAATTTATTACAATCGAAGAGACTATTTTATAACAATTTGTGGGCCTTACCTTGTCTGTTTAACCTTTTCAAAAATTTTATACCTTTTATTCAACTTACTTATTTAAATAAAACCACAGACATGTAATATTGGCATAATTATTGTAATTTACAACACCTACTTTGTTTATCGTTATTAGACAACACCCTAATATGGGTTTTTATTATTTCAGCATTTGTTTAACTTTGTATCGAGACCTGAGGATGCTTTGCATATTGTAGAAAGCGAAACCGATCATCTGATAGTTAAATTAAATTGATTGTGAGTAAGTCTTATTTATTATTTCTTTACCTATTTGAAATGGACTCACACAAGCAACACATTCATGACTTATGATTAAGATTATTTGCTATCCAGTAGTCAATAGTCAATCAATTGAAACTTGGACAAGAACTCTATTCTTTTATTGTATACAAAGCCTTTAATATTATTAGTGTTTGACAAATATAGCCTTTCTTTTTTTCGTCCATAAAATTTCAGTGTAATGATATAATCATTCTTGTACTTCTGGCTCACTATATTTTTTATAATGACAATAAAATCACATCCAAAGTTAACAGTTTCCACTGACATTCGCTAATCTAAGCTTAATTTCCTCAAATTCTATGTTTCTAGCAATTGAACCTCAAACGGCCCGAACTTTGATGGACGTTTGCGTTCCCAACAAAAAAGTCTGCACATAGAGCATCAAAAAGGCTCGAAATGGTGTTTTAACGCGGAAACATCCGAACTATTGGCTCGTCGCTAAATTCTCTCGACACAAATTGGGCCGTAAATTCAATACCGGATACAATAAATCAGCGTTCCCGAATTGTAACGCACTCGATGGCCGTTAGAGTGAGCTAAATTATGGCAAAAGTGCTTCATCTCGTTTTATGGATACAGAGCTTTCGCTAATGAAATTGTTAAGTGAGTGATTACTTAACCAATTAGAAAAGAGTTATAATTTGATTATTTTCGTTTATACCTATCTACCTTTCTGAATTGACACATATAAACCAAATAAAATTAACTACTACAAACGTTGAAATTTTGAACAAGATTTCTAAATCTAGTGTACCTTATAATCGGTTTACAATTTGTCGATAGCTCACTACAAGTTTAACCCTAATTAGAAAACTGAAATACAGATAGGTAATACGATATAATAGTAAAAACCAACCTGAAACTGACGGTTTAAGATGTCTTCGACTAACCCACCTTGTATCTGAAGGAATACAATACAGCAGTCAACCTTATAATCCGATTACGAAGGTATTTTGGTTACAGATGACCGACCAGTGTCGTAGGATATATGATTGAAACATTTATTTGAACTAAATAAATATATTTTTTAAATTGTAGTTATGTACCTAAATTGTATTTTTGTTTTAATAAAACTTTTTTAATAATAAAAGATACATTTATTTAATTAAGGGGAAAGGTGCCAAATGTCGTCTGGCAAAACTTTCAATGTGTTTTAAATGTATCCATTATTTTCGAATCCGGAGAAAACTAACAAATATATTAAAACATTATTAATACTGATAAACATTTTGGAAAGGAAAATAAATGTAAAACGCATTAATTTTAATGAATAAACAACTTAGGAACGCCTATCATGATACAAATTTTAAGACCGTTTTATGACTTTGAGGCACATTTCGTGCTCTCAACAATTTGTGAACGGATTTTAGTTTTGCAAAGTATGTAATACACAAATGTTTGATATATTTTTTAGATGAAATTGGGCCATAATTAATTGTGATGATAATTACATTTTGTTATTTTCTTTTTGACAAATTTCTGAAATAAAACTTGTGGAAATCTGTAACGTATAAATGATATTTATATCATTTCTACGTTATTGACTACAGAAAAGAATATAAATTTTACAGTTGACTTACTTGATCTCAGTCGTATAGACACCAGCTATGTTTGCACGGTGGTTTGTTTGAGGATTAAACACCAGTGTCCCAGGGCACTATTCCGGCACTGTTACTCACAAATTTTAAAGACTCAAAATGGAGGTAGGTAACATAAAACAAATTTCGGGCCCAACCAAACCCCCCCCCCCCCATGGGAAAATTCTAGGTGCGCCACTGGCAAGGTGTTACTATACCCTCTGTTAGTAAGAAATTCTGATCTTCTGTGCTTGTGTATTATATTACAAGCAATTATAGATTATCTGTGTCTAACCTACTGTTAACTCATTGGTGTTGGTATATTCTTACTGGTAACTTCTTCTTTTAGTATCAGCACCCAGATCTTGCTACATTTCATTGATGTGTTTGCTACATAGTTTGCTTCATTTGGTAGGATGAGGACTGCTTCCTTAATCTTTCTCTTTTTACTAAGTTTCATCCATAACTATTCATACATCTTTTCCTTAGGCTATATTTTTATTGTACCAAGCATGTTTGCATATCTGAAATCTGTCAAAGTCACTGTTGTTAATGTAAAAATCATGCTCATTTAATCTGCTTCTTCTTCCCCTGCTTTTCTTACGGTCGCTGTTTCTTACTATTCATTGCCACTCATTTCTGTCCATCGGGTCTTCTTCACCTAAACCTTTCTCTCTCAAGTCCTCTGCCGCAAAGTCCTTCAATTTTCAATCCTCAGCTTTTCTCTACCGCTTCTTCCTCTACAAGCTCCATCCTTCGTCCTACATAGTTTTCATCGCTACGTCTGACACGAACAAACCATTGCAGTCCTTGTTTTTGAATTTTTTTGAGGCTGTAGTGTGCCCGGCTCTTTTCCTAATTAAGTCGTTTCTAATCCTGTCCCTTCTAGTTTTACCCAATATCTACCGTAACATTTTCATTTCAGCTACCTCCATCTTCTTTACAGACCAGAGTTCACCGCCGTACACCAACGCATGTCTCACCACACTCTTGCATATCTTTCATTTCAGCCCTTCCCCAATTTTTTTATCACAAAGTATCCCGCTCATTAGCTTCCTGTTAAACCGACCAGCCGATCTAATGTCCCCTTTTTCGTTATATAGGAGCCAAGGTATTTAAATGCTCCTACTTGTCCTAGCTTTTTTCCAAGCAATTCTACGTCTCCAACCATTCCTCTTCCTCCCATCCACATATACTCGGTTTTCGACCTGCTAACCTTAAGTCCTCCCTCTTAAATAGCCCTTCTCCAACACTCCAACTTCTCTTCTTTGTGCTCATCTACTAATACAATATCATCAGCAAAGAGCATTGACCAAGGAACACCCTTTATTACTTTCTCTGTCAGTACATCCATAAAAATATTAAACAGGCAAGGACTCAGTTAAGAGTCTTAATGTAAACCAACGGTCACTGGAAAACTTTCAGTCAATCCGACAGCAGTCATTACTTTGGTGTATGCTCCCCTCATACATATCCTTTACGAGCCTTACGTACTTCTCAGGAACCCACTTTTCTCTCATACATCTCCATAGCTCTTGTCTAGAAACTGTGTAATACGCCTTATCAAGATCTATAAATATCAAATGTAGCTTTCTTTCCTTCTCGCTGTATTTCTCTATCAACTGTCTCAACGCAAACAAAGCATCCGTTGTCGTCCTTCCTGGCATAAACTCTTGTTTTTCTGTTTTTCTGCTATCGATGTCTCTCTCCTTAGCCTTTGCTCTACAGTTATACTCTCTCTCTATGCATGGACATCCTTTCTTCCTCACATATCCTACTCATCATTTGCCACAAAATATCAACCCCTACTTCTACAGAGCCTTCCAAACCTCCACAGGTATTCCACTGTCCTACTGTCTTACCGTTCTTTGTTCTATTTAACGCTTTAACAACTTCATCTCTCGCTATCCCCAGTATTACATTCTCGTTTGGAATCCTGCTTCGTCTGTCTCTCCTCTGGTGTTCTTCATTTAGCAACTCCTAAGTTCTCATACCATCTTTGCTTAATTTCAACATCGGTTCTTAACGTTCTTCCAGTCCCACTCGCACAAGTTCATTCAATCTACTATCTTATGAAATTCCTTATTTATAAGTGACAATCTTTATTAGCATCCATGTAAACGAGTTAAAAGCGGGTATTTTGTGTACTGTTATATAATGATTTGATGAGCCTCTTTCTAATTGTAATTCACATATTCACATATCCTATTTCCTTCTTTGTGATTAACATATTCAGAAATTGTAGTGCGTTGTTGTTTTCCTTGCAAGAAATTTATCGATGGAGCCCTATGAAAAACATATCATTTACATATCTTTACCATACTGTGGGTTTTTGTTCCTGTTTGTACACAATATTTGTTTCAAATTCTTCCATGGATATATCTGCTAATATTGAAGAACCCATTGCCAAGCAAAAGTCTTCAAAAATAAGATGTTATTATCATGACATTTAAATATAGATCAATTTTATCTAAAAAAAATATATCAATGCAAAACGTGCTGCAAGGAATACTCTCAGAACACACAATTATTATTATTATATTAGTACCGTATTTATAGCAAAGTGTAAGCCCGTCAATTCATTCATATTTTTTATTACTATTTATTATTATTATTATTATTAACTATCAATATTCTGTGATATTGCTACTTCTCTTCATACTTAAACCTTTCGTTTCCTAGTGATTGCAGTAATTGGTATTATACATAGCATGAACACAGAACAAAACGAACACGTAAGTATTGCTTCCGTATTCGTCCGTCATGTTCCGTTTGCCAATGGGCAAAGAATACGAAATAATAAACAAAATAAAAATAAAAAAGTTACAATATGGGAAAAGTTACAATAGGAGAGAGTGATATGGAATGCTAATATTGATAATACAAGGAAAGATAAAGCAGGCTGGAAGGCAAAAAAAAAGATAAAACAACCACAACAATATTGTCCTCCAATAAGAGACAGGCAGGGTAAATGGGCCAGAGATAAAAAAGAACAAGCTGCAGCATTTGCTGAACACCTAGTAAAAGTTTTTGAACCTAACGAACCCAATCCCAACCACAATTATAGCGAGATTGATACTTCTTAGAAGTCCTGCTTCAACCGGACTTACCGATTTAAAACTTCGCACTTACCGAAATAAGAAATACAATTAAGAAAAATTTAAAACCAAAAAAGCTCCAGAGTTTATCTGATAATAGGCAAGTTATTACAAGAATGTACAATAAAAGAGGACAAATATCTGCAGCGCATTTTCAGCGCCATCATCACAGCAGGCTACTTTCTCTGTCAATGGAAAATTTCTCAGATTATCCTGATACCAAAACATGGAAAAAAACCCGAAGACCTATAAACCTATAGACCTATAAGTTTGCTGCTGATTCTATCAAAAGTATTCAAAAACATTCTATTGATAAGATTAAATCCAATCTTAGAAAAAACTAAACTTATTGCGGACCACTAATCCGGTTTCAGGTTAAAGCATGGGACGGTCGAACAGGTCCACAGAATAGTAAAAAAAATCTCCTACGCGCTGAAAAGGAAATCCTACCTCTCAGCAGAGTTCTTAAACGTCAGTCAAGCCTTTGATAAGGTTTGGCATAAAGGCCTACTTTATAAGATAAAGAAATAATCGCCATATCCATGTTTCCACTCCTAAAATCCTATCTATCAGATAAATACTTCTTGATAAAGCAGCACGATGTATACACTCAGCTCCAACCTATCAAAGCAGGTGTTCCACAAGGAAGCGTACTAGGACCTATTTTATTCCTGATGTTCACTGCAGACCTTCCATTCAACAGAAATACAGTTGTTACTTTTGCAGACCACACCGCAATACTGGCCATGGACAAAAGCATCAGAAAATTTGCAAAAAACCTAAATAAAATAGAAACTTGGCTAAAAAATGGCGAATTAGAGTAAATGACACCAAGTCAACACATTTGACCTTCACAATGAAACGAGATGAATCCAGTCACACTTAATGACAAGCTATTAAGTAAGGCAAACACCACAAAATACTTAGGTGTCCATCTTGACAAAACACTTGGCAGAAGCACATCTTTACCAAAAGAAAACAACTGGGTATTAAATTTAGATATGTGTACTGGTTAATTGGTCGAAACTCCAAATTAACATTGGATAACAAACTGCTTATATACATGGCGATCCTCAAGTCTATATGGACGTATGGTATTCAGCTATGGGGCACCGCTAGTAATTCTAACCTTGCAATCCTCCAACGCTTCTAGAATAAAGTGTTAAGGTCTAAAGTAAATGCTTCATGGTATGATACAACCTCCTTTATAGAAAAAGATCGAGAAGAGAAGTGTAAAAGAAGTTATAATAAGTTACAGTGTCAAATATGGTGAACGGATAAAAATGCATCCCAATATACTTGCGAAGCGGTTAGTCGATGACAATAATGAAATGCGTAGGCTGAAATGCTTTAAACCAAATGATCTACCAAACAGATTTAACGTGTAAGCAAAACCAACTGTATTTTAAATTTTGCCTTAGTTATGTAATATGAAGTTGTGATTGTGTTTTATTATTTTATTGGTTTTACCTTACATACTTTTTAATTGTGTTGACTTACGGTGCGGAAACGTTGACCATGACAAGGAGAAATGTTCAAAAGATCCGTGTGTAAAAAAAGGGCGATGGAGCGTGCTATGTTGGGCGTTTCACTACGAGACAAGATCCAAGTACCAATCACGTAGATTCTTTAACCATGAGTTCTGCCTTTGGCCAACAGATCTTCTTCCTTGAATCTTTCCCTGTATTATGAGTCTCAAAATTTCATATTTTGGTCCCCTCATCACGTGGCCTAGGTATTCTAGTTTTCTGATTTGTATAGTGGTGATTAGTTCTGTTTCTTTACCAACCACCTGCAGTACTTCTTTATTTGCAATTTTATCAGTCCATGATATTTTTAATACTCTGCGGTATAACCAGAGTTCGAAGGCCTCGATTCTTTTTAAATTACATTTTTTTAATGTCCAAGTCTCAGCTCCATATAATAATATTGAAAATATATAACAGCGAATGGTACGTAGTCTGATCTCCAAATTCAGATTTTTGCACCTTAGGAGTGGCTTCATTCGTATAAATGCTGATCTGGCAATCTCTATTCGCCTGTTTATTTCTACAGTATGATCATTGGTTTCATTGATCAAAGTTCCCAAATACTGATATTTTTCTACTTGTTCTATCACGTTACCATTTACTGTCAATAGGTGATGTATAGTAGAGAGAGTAGCAACACTAAAATGGAACTGGGCAGGTCACGTAGCTCGAATGACAGATAACAGATGGACAAAGCGGATACTGGAATGGAGACCAAAAGATGATGCCTACCGAAGCAGAGGTCGTCCACCAACACGTTGGACTGACGATCTAAAACGTTGTCATAGGAATTGGATGCAAGAGGCACAAGATCGGAATAGATGGAAAATTATGAGGGAGATCTATGTCCAGCAGTGGATAAGCGAAGATTGAATGATGATGATGATGACTTTTTAATTAAACTACTCAAAATAAATTAGTAACATTTACAGTTGTTAAATAAAGAAAAGGAACTCTCGACTAGAAGAGACTTCTACACGCTTTGTAAACAAACAAATTACTTATTATTCTTTATTTTTGAATATATTGTAATTTTAATGGGTGTTAATAAAAAAACAATATAAAAAACATATTTAAAGCAAAAGAAATTGTATATATCATTTAAAACTCTTCACACTAGTAATGATAAGAAAATAGAGAGCACGAATTTTGTAAAAGTTGTAACTTGGGCAGATAATTACCTCTATTTTCTTTCCGCTCTTAAATTTTTTCACGAAGCAACATCTCTCTTATAGTACTATTTTTCGATTTATAAAGCATAAAAAACTATTGTGTTAAATGTTTATGACTTCCTTGTTTATCAACAAACTTTAACAATGGTTAATAATGTAGTGACTATGTGCTCATGTACGACAGAACTATTTACAGACTTTAAAGTCAAAGAAAACAAGAAAACATTACTGAGACAAAAAGACATGGACGAAAACCACCAATGGAAATTGATGACTTTCATAGAAACATCCTTCATACATTCGTTTTTTTTAAATAAGGAGATTCTTAAATTGAATTCAATAATAATGGCAATAAGAGATAATAATTTTCCCCACTTTGGCCGAGATAAGTTATGGAAATTACTTAAAGAAATCGGTTTTTCCTATGAAAATCAAAGAAAAAAACCTACATTGTACGTTTCATCGAAACGAAAATCATACTGTTTTAAAAATATAAGTAGATAAAAATATTAGAAGTTCTCGACAAGCCTTTCTACTAGGATATTCTACTCGTTTAAATGCTCCCGCAGGAAAGAGTCGAAGAGTATTCATAACGCGCATTGGTAGCGACCATGGTTTTGTATAGAATGATCTATTTAAGTTGGTTTAAAAATCCACTAAAGATAACCTCGAAGAAATTAACTAAGATATTTTTAAGGATTACCACATAATGCTGTCGTTATTTTTGATAACTCCAGCATTCACCCAAAATTAGTGGAAAAGTTACCATCAGTGCCATAATTGACTGGCTCCAACGCAAAACAATACTATATGATCAGACTATGCTTAAAACTGAATTACTGATGAAATGGAAAAAACAAAAGAAATAATGGTATTAAGTTTGTCACCTTATCATTGACAACTAAATCCAATAGAGTAAATATGGGCTCAAGTAAAAGGTGAAGTGGCCAGACAAATAATAACTTTTTTCTACTCTCTTACTAGTAAATTGTATATTTACTAGTATTTGGATGCTAAGTAAATGCATCATAACAGATACTGACACGTAATGACTAGCACGTATAAAAAAAATTACGCTTCAGTTTTATAAAATGTGTAATATCACATAAGCCTCGTAAGTCAGTTGGTCGAGTTACCACGGAAACGAATTAACAGACGTTATTTTGACAGATTAAAAGTTATTAATATGTCAGTGTAAATATAGTGGTAATTTAATTTTTATTTTTATAAACGAAAAAATCGTAGAAAAAGTATAGTATACAATTTGAGTTGTAAGCTTATTACATGCTTGTAAAATTACTGCGTACGCCGCTACGCGGCTCGCGCGCAACTTTTTTACTCGCATGTAATAAGCTTCTTACAACTCTCGTTATGTAATATACTCTTTTCTACTCTCTTACTAGTAAATTGTATATTTATAAATGCATCATAATCATAACAGATACTGACACGTAATGACTAACACATAATAAAAAAAATTACGCTTCAGTTTTATAAAAATGTGTAATATCACATAAGCCTCGTAAGTCAGTTGGTCGAGTTACCATGGAAACGAATTAACAGACGTTATTTTGACAGATTAAAATTATTAATCTGTCAGTGTAAATATAGTGGTAATTTAATTTTTATTTTTATAAACGAAAAAAATCGTAGAAAAAGGAAAAAGTATAGTACACAACTTGAGATCCGGTGTATCTCTAACTTGGCAACATGGCTATGCGCTAAGAAGTTTTATACAAGAGCATCACGTGGTGCATAATTGATGTTCCAACGGGCGTCGCGTCTGTCGCGATCAGTTCAGTCGTTTACTTGTTAAAAGGTGGTTTGTGCTTTATTGAGTACCAAAATATTTTGGTAGGCGACGTATACTTCGCTATAAAACGTTTAAAACTTTAAAATTTTATATCTCTGTTAGTTCCAGGTATGTATTGTTATTCATATTAACAGAAACATCATGTTTGGAAGCTTTGTTTGTTTAAACAAAAAATTTATTGTAAAAAACGTGTTCTTGTTCACACTTGGGTAAAACGACATATTAAATACTCGGGTAAAATGACATAGTATGTCATTTTGCCCATATAAATTTTAATAATAATATGGTAGGTAGAATATTAATGTATGGTATTTTTCTTTTTTAGTATGGTGGGACACTACGAAAGGAAAAGTACACGCCAGTCTTGGGATCCAGTACAAATGCAAAGAGCCATCCAGGCAGTCCAGTGTGGAGACATGGGCTGGTTAAAAGCATCGATAACTTTTAATGTGCCCCAAGCTACTTTAAGAAGACGACCATGAGACAAGAATAAACGGGTATCAGATATTAATAAAGGTCTTGGCCGGTACGAAACTACGTTCTCTGTAGAATTAGAAAGAGACCTCGTAACACACATAAAACTCCTAGAATCAAGTTTGTTTGGATTATCTTGTGATGACGTTCGTTCTTTAGCCTACCAGTTAGCAGATCGAAATGGAATAGTACACCGATTTAACACAACCACTAAGATGGCTGGTTCGGATTGGTTACGAGGGTTTCGGTCTAGACACCCCGATATATCCCTTAGAAAACCCGAGTCCGCGTCTGCAGCAAGAGCGCAATCATTCAACAGGCCGCAAATTGCCAATTTTTTTAAACTTTTAGAGGATACTATTACAAATAACAAAATTAATCCTACACGCATATGGAATGTGGATAAATCAGGCCTATCCACGGTTCAAAAACTCGGCAAAATATTTGCAACCAAGGGTCGGAAGCAAGTGGGCCTAATTACAAGTGCGGAAAGAGGGCAACACATAACGATGGTTGCTTGCATTAGCTCAGTGGGGAATTATGCAACACTTATATTCCCAGGAAAAATTGGAAAAAAGAATTAATAGATGAAGTGCCTCTAGGAACTTTAGGAATAGCACAGGAAACAGGATGGATGACAGGCGAAGTGTTCCTAACATGGATGAAACATTTTAAAGAATATTCTAATCCTTCTATAGAAGACAAGGTTATGCTGTTGCTTGATGGGCATGCGAGCCATAAAAACATTATTGTTTTAACTTTTGCCAAAGAACATGGAATAGTGATATTGTGTTTTCCGCCGCACTGTACCCATCGTCTACAGCCGTTAGATGTATGTTTCTTTGGTCCATTAAAGAGCTACTATGATCAAGAAGTTACCAAGCGGATGAAGTGTCATCCAGGCAGAACAGTTTCGCAATACCAAGTTGGAGGATTATTTGCTACAGCGTATGGAAAAGCAGCTACACACCAAAATGCCGTTAGTGGATTTTTAAAGACTGGAATTTGGCCCCTTAATCCCGACATATTCTCTGATTATTTATTTAATCCTTCCAAAATAATAGATATTCACGAAGAAGTTGCAATTCAACCCCTAACAGAGTCAAAAGAAGAGAATGATAATGTTTTGCGACATCAAGATTTTCCAGATCAAGGAAACAAACCGGTTTCTACACCTAGACCAAACTCACTTGAAAGTTGTTCTTCAATTAATCCTGGTATTCGTCCACTTGACATTTCACCTCTTCCATCGTGTTCAGGTGTCCAGTCACGCTCCAAAAAAAAAAGAAAATCAGAAGGAACAAAAGTTCTAACGGCTATCCCAAATATGAAAGAACAAAAAGCCAAAGCACTCGAGAAGCGAGCTACAGAAAAACGTCAAGCTGCAAAGCGAGCAATTAAGAATCTGACATTAATGACATAAGATCGCGAGGAGGAAACAAAGACCATTGTGTTAGATGATGACGAAGACGAAAATAATCCTCCATGTTTATATTGTAACAGTTTGTACTCCCATTCAATGTCCAAAGAATTCTGGATTAGGTGCCAAAAATGCTCAAAATGGGCACACTGTGATTGTGCTGGCATCTCAAAATCGTGCAAAAAAATTATTTGTGAACTTTGCTAATTTAGTTTATATGACATTTTATCCATGTGAGTGTGTCGTTTTAGCCGAATATACTTGGATAAAATGACATAGCAACGTTTATTTTGTTTCCTTTTTTTAATTAAAAAATATTGTGTTGTTAGAGTTTTATGTTCCATGATCTGTTCTACTTCCAAACAATGAACAACATTTATGTTTTTTTAAATTTTTATTAAAAAAATAAAAAAGTTATTGGACGACAAAAAAGTAGTATGTCATTTTAGGCCAGGTTCCCCTACTATTAAATTGAAGAATGTCAAACAACTTTTATTAAATTCCATAAAAAGCATAAAATTCCATAAAATCCATAATTTATAAGTATATCATAACATTATTTTGTTTATCATATAAATATGTCCTTTTTTGATTCTCCAACACTGACCCATGATTTTATTACCTGTTAGGTATATAAGTCATGGGTTTTTATTGTTATTTCTTAGCATATTTTTTTTAATTAAAAGGCTACAAAAGAAAATAGTGTAATATCGAAACGAATTACAAATAGTAAAAATTACGAGTGAACGTGAACAAAAGTGTCTATAAATCGGATATTATGCCATAAAACATCGATAACCTTTTGCATACGATTTGGAAGGGAAAGGGACCAATTTTGAATAAAAACTTGATTGCAACAATGACTTGTTTGAAAAACAAAGATGTTCGATGATATTATTATAATTCCTGCTTCTCCCAAGTAATTTGTCACGATTCTTGCAGCATGCAATCGTGCATTAGCATGCCTAAAGACAAAATTGAGGACCAAGTAAAATGCTTCTACCAAAACATCCTCAATATAACCACCAGTGGGAATTCAGAGGCCATTGATGAAAATAAGTTCAGTTTGAGCTTCAAGTAAGATTTCAGCCCAAACCATGACACCACCACCGCCAAACTTTCTTCTCTGAGACATACAAGCTTGGGCATATTTTTCATTTTTCCGTCTCCAAATCCTCTCTCGGACATCGGCAGACTACAAACAGAACCGCGATTCATCAGTAAAAAGAATTCGGCTTCAACCTTCTATTTCCCAGTGTTGATGTTTTCAAGGAAAATTAATCGATTCCTACAGTGTCTGGATTGTAATTCGGGGACAATAGCCGACGTTCTTATAACTAGTTCTCTTTTATTGCTGCGTCTTCTAACCGTTCTCTCCTTACATTCGAATTTCGAACCTCCTGCAGACGGAAAGTTCTATCACAATAAAACGATTATCTCTTTACGAGGTAACTGTTTTACTACCGGAACCAACAGGTCGACGTGAATATGTACCAGTCTCTCTTCGTGCTAGTTCTCGGAATACCTAAAGTTTTGGATACATAAACTTGACTTCTTCCGTCTTGTAGCAATGTAAAAAATTTGAGTAATATCTACTGTAGATAACACCATATCTTAATTATTTACTTAGTCGAAATCCACATTTGAAAATCTTACTGTTTAATTAAATGTTTTGAACCTAGGGTTTCCGTCCTAACATGTCAATATTGTCATTTCAATCAGTTGCTATCATCAAGTCCTCGTAGACACTTTGTCTCAGGACCAGCAACTTGTGGAGTCGTACGTTGCCATGTTACCAAATTGACTGGTAAATTTAAACATATAACTTTTAACGGGTTTTTACCCAGGTATAAGTGGCTCAAAACATGTACACCTAGTAAGTATTAACCACATTTTGTATTAACCTTGGTTAAAATAATTTTACGTTCTTTTTAATTAAAGTGGTTAAATCCTTTTTAGGACACTGACGATGGAATATGGGTTTCAAAAACGTTTTGTTATGGTGATATAGACCGATGGACTTTTTAAATTATACCTTTTATATAGGATTTTATTAAATTTTTCAGCGAAATGACCTACAAATTCTGTACAATCATTTGAAGAATAAAGATAGTGTAATAAACTGACTAATATTCACATTTGCTAGATAAATAGATGATATTAGAAGATTAAACCCATCAAATAGGAAACCATTATTCATTATTCAAAATAAGTTTTGGAAAACAAATCTTACGACGAACAAAGTTAGTTAAGGCATTTTGCTTTTCTTACCACAATTGCTATGCAGAACACCCGAAAACATTTTATAAAACAGTCTAAATTTAATGGGAATTAATGACAATTTTAATTGATAATACGTTATTTCCGACATTTTCGGAAAACGTACTTAAAATACTTATTCCAAAGTGAAAATAGAAACGTCAAATATAACATAACTCATTTTTCTTCTTCTTTCTTCTTGTATGTATGCTTTAAAGCCTACTTCTTCTTCATTAATAACCTCTTTAATTATTTAAATTATCGCACCATGTTTTTCTTGGTCTGCCATTTGGTGACTTATCCCGTGCTATTCATACTATCCTATCCTCTGCTATTCTACTAATGTGTTCGTTTCACTCCTGTTTCCGTTTTGTCACTCATCCAATATTTATGTCTTCGATATTGCATGCTCTTTTTTTCGCTTCTTTCCCTATCGAGCAGACTTTTCCTTGATATTCGTCGAAGTATTTTCATCTCTGTTGTTTCTAGTAATCGTCTCGTTTTAGATGTGTCAGGTCTTGTCTCCGCCGTGTATGTTAATATAGATCTAATTGCTGCTTTAAAGATTATTATTTTTGTGTCTTGTCTTAGGTGTTTGTTCTTCCAGATTGTGTCATTAAGAGATTCCACTATTTTTTATTCCACATTTGCATTATTATATTAAAGAGAAGTGGGCTTAACAAGTCACTCTGTCTGACTCCACTTTCTAAAGGTATACACTGTGTTAGTTTTCCATTTATCTTTGCCTGTATTCGATTATAGAAGTAGGATAGTATAACGTATAAAAGTATAAATCATTTGGTAGTGTTAAAGTCTTTCCGAGTTTATTCCAAATAACGTGAAACTGAACGTGTCTGGTCTATAAACGAAAACATGATTAGCTGTTACATGTTGAGAAATGAAATAAAAAAGCTGGTTGGAGTTTATCCACGTCTAAATACCAAATAAAATGCCATAGCGTATACTTTCACCTCAGGTCAAGGCTAAAAATTTCCCTGTATGCTATTCACAAGGTTTCTCAGTTTTTGTGGTTTATTCTGCAATTTTTCTCTAGCAGCAATGGCAAGCTCTGAAAACGATATGGAAGGATATCTAAACGAATGAGCAAAAATTATTATGAAAATCCTATCCCAAATATTTTCTATGGGGTTCATATCAGAGAACAAGATAGGCCATTCTAAATCTTGATTTACTGATTTTGCAGATATTCATCCACAACTCTTGTACGACAAGACTAGCATTGTCTTCCATAAATATAAACTTACATATAAATATACACTTTCTCTTCTTAGTTTAACCACAGGGATAGTTCTGATATAACTATTACCAGTAATTGCGCCTTCAACGTAAATAATTTCCAATTGGCATATTGGCATAAAGTGAATATTTCAATACTTACTCTTTTAGTTGTAAGTATTGAAATATATACTTTACTACTTTACTAGACTACTTCACTATACTTTGTTTATATCCAATAATTATTTTAATGTGGTGGTCGACCGACGCTTCTCTGGTCTTCCCTTGGCCTCCATTCCAATAACCTCTTTGTCCATCGCCCATCTGTCATTCTGGCTATGTGTCCTGCCCATCTCCATTTTAGTCTGGCTATCTTCTCGATGATGTCAGTCACTCCGGTTCTTCTCCTGATGTCTTCATTTGTTATTCTGTCTCGGAGAGTTATTCCTAACATGGACTGCTCCATTCTTCTCGGCGTGGCTCTCAGTTTGGTAGCTGCTGCGTTTGTTAAGGTAAGTGTTTCTGCTCCGTACGTCAAGACTGGGAGGACGCACTGATCAAATACCTTTCTCTTTAGGCATGTGGGCAGCTCATTTTTAAAAGTTTCTCTGTTTTCCAAATGCTGCCCACCCAAGGCCGACTCTTCTCTTCAGTTGATGAGTCTGGTTATCTCTGCCAATCATAATTTCATGTCCCAGGTATTTATATCTATCTACGAGTTCTATTTCTTTCCCAGCAATACTGATGTTCTGGTTGGGCACCAAATTGGTCATGATTTTTGTTTTCGAGATATTTATATTTAAACCTACATTTTCTGTAGCCACAACGAGTTCCTGTACCATCTCTCTTGCCATACCTAGATCTTCAGCTATTAGAAATATATGATCGGCGAAACGTAAGTTGTTTGGATATTCTCCATCTATTTTTATTCCCTTTGTCAAAGGGACAAATCCCAAAACCAAATCTCAAATCCCAAACCACGTGACCATCGACGGTATAACTGAACCGTCCGCTGTTCCAAGTAGCAGTAATGCATTGGTTAGTGATCAGTGCAGTAGTGTCTGGGCGATCGGGAATAAAATCTACTAAATTTGGAACTAGATTTTATTCTTGTTTCGGCAGAAAACACTTGCCTTTGTCAAGATTCTAAAATATACAATATTAGGAACAAAAACTTATTGTAAAATATGTAAGACTTATCAACACGTAAAACAGGACACTGACATTAATGAATTGACAAGTAAAAATTGATATCTGATATCTCATGGTTTACTATCATTAGTGTATAATTTTTATATGGGCGTATCGTTGGTCTATATATATATATATATATATATATATATATATATTGTCATACTTCTTCTTTCCCACCCAAAGAAAAAAAAATTAAGGGATCCATCGGAATAAAATTTTAAGATATCATTATAAACAAAATGTATATAGTAATTTAAGATAAGATTTAGTGTAGATAAGAATGGAAATTTGTTTCGTTTCCAACCAAATTATCAAAAACCCCTTTGTGTAGAATTAGAAGATATTTTACCTGTAAATTAATCTTGTCATTGTTTGTGTATTAAATGACCATATTCTAATCTTTGGAAACAGGTATAGATTGTGTATTAACAGGCTGAGGACAAAAAAAATCAATTTTTATTTATTCTTTCTCTGAAACAGTAATTTGGTCTTCTCAAATGAGACACAGAATTTTTAGAATAAACATTTTAACAGTAGTAAACAAGATTCGAGCTTTTGATTGGATAGTCGTTTTTGAATGGTAATGGAGTTACCCTGATTAGGAGACCGGGAGAGGCAGTTGTAATTTGGCCATCGAAGGAAACAGTCGCTTGTTTCAAGATAGGGTGTGGTTCGTGACTTTGGATACCGGCATTGTGAAAAGAAGTGAATAGTTTTGCAGAAGGAGATAACAAAGAGATTAAAAGAGATCCTTGTATCTACGGTGAGCATTTTGTGAAGTATATGTGTAAGTAGTTTATGGCATCAAGTTGACAAAAGGAGGTCCTTGTGTCATAAATAAGTAGCTGAGTTTTTGGAGAAGAAAATCAGGTGTTTTGGGGAGTCTGCAGGAAATTTGCAGAGACGTTAAGAAGGAGCCGAGGCGCCAAAGAGGAGAGATCACATCGTTGAGGAGACTGGACTTTTCTGGGTATGTTCCAACATACAATTCAATAAGGAAAAAAGCTGTAAGTGTTTTGTACAATTGAAATTGGTATCTGTGAAGGATCTGTGTTGACATCATGGTCATTATCATTCAAATTTAAAGAACTGAGTTTTGTTAGACTAATCAAAAGTTTAAAGTTTTATTGTTTTTTGTTTAAAGTAAAGGAAAGTTTAAGTAAAATTGGTTTTCACTTAATAGAAATTTATGTAGATTTAAAATCTGATTATTATAAAAATTTCATTTATTTTCTTGTATGCTGATTGATAAGATAACGGCAGAATTTGATAATTGTTTTATTCTTTTTCATATAAAATAAAGAATACTTAATTTTTGTAATATACTATTTTCTTTTATTATTATTCTTCTTCTCTATCCCGATAAAGGACAACTAGAAAATTTTCGAATCCATCGAACACAGAAGGAGTTTTATTTTACATTGGATAACAATTAAGTTATAATTTTTGATTGGCTCAATAAATTAAAATGAAAGTCAAAATAAACAATCATACCATATATATATATATATATATATATATATATATATATATATATATATATATATATATATATATATATATATATATATATATATGAATAGGGACATTGTATTAATACAAGTCGAAAGAAGGCGGCTCTAAAAATTAGTTTGATTTGTTTCAATGAGCTTTTCTTATATAAAGTCATTCTAAGAAAGCACCTCAAAAGTGGGACAAGACCATTATAAACTAGTTTGTCAATAAATTGAAAGTTATTTGAATTCAACTTAAGAATTTGATAAGTAGATCCAATATTTGTTTATTTTTACAACTCTACTTTAACAATGCTTTTCTATCTGAAACCCAAAATTATTTTAATATTTTATACTTTCCTAATTTTGTGATTATATTTCCATAAGAAATTGTTAGATTAAATTTTTAATTTTCTCTACAATCGGCCCTACTAAAATCAACCCTTCGGATCATGATGTAGTAGGTGTACGTGCAGAAAAGGAAAAGAGGCTACTAATAGCTTTTCACACCATGCTCTGAGGGTTAATACATCGTGTGAATCGCCACTTGACTCTTACGTTAATCTTGAAGAGAGTTCTCTCCATTTTCCATTTAAGATGTTCGTACTACTCTCACTGACAGGCGTTGCATGGAATTTTTATAGAGGGGAAAGAAACTCCTTATAGGTTAGTGACAGTTTTTAAAAAGTATTCTCGAAATAATGATTTGATAAATTTTATTTACAAATTTGGGTTCAAATATATGTCTTCAAAGTATTATTTTAAAGCTTTTTTTCTTTCACAACTTTCGTTCACAAAAGTTTCATTCTGAGCCAAAATGTTTTTTTGGATGAATAGAGTTTTTTATGTTATTTTAGGGTTACTGAAGCAATTTTTTATTTATTTTCAGTTAATTTTTGTATTTTTCAATTGTGAAATGAATGATACACTGGCCTAACAAAAAGTTTTTAAAGACTTTCGCGCAATGGCCATGTGTATCAAAAAAGATACCCACCTTGTTTTTAGTATATTTTTATTTCTTTTCAGATTCTGACCTAACAACTTCTTTGCTTAGAACATAAACCATTCTGCAAACAGCAGTGTTCGCCTGTAAAGATAAACAATTCGATAAAAAGAATAGTGTTGGAAAGTAAAAACCAATTCTACGAACAACATAGTGTTACTGTGTACGTGTAAAGTACTTTAGTTATGCTTTGACTGATTTAGTAGACTTTGAATTAAGATGTATTTCTCAAGTGACGAGTTTGACAATGATCCAGACTTTGAATCGGGTTTAGATTCAAGCAATGATAGCAACACCGATGACAGTGATCAATGGAATCAGCCGTCAACTTCTACAAAGCGACACCATTCTTCTCCAGAACCTAATCGGGATGGCCAAAATTCTCAACATCAGAATGCACATAATCAGATATATTCAGAAACTGAATGGGTAAAACTAAAGATACAAAATATGTCTTCGTACATGCCCACTCACGATGATCCTCTGGGTATTGAAGTTACAGTACCGTGGTTCGGTATGAAAGAAATTTATGCAGAAATTCTAGCAGATGCCGACTCAATAGATTACTTTAAATTATTTGTGATTCCTGGTATTATAACGAAGATACTGGAACAGACCAACTTGAATGCAACGCAATATCTTTTGTTCACAGATATTTCTGATCAATCACGACTACATGGGTGGCAACCGGTAACTGTCGAAGAAATACGTTCTTCCTTCTTATGACTTGGTTGGATGGGTTTGGTGAAGCTGCTTTCTATACTAGATTATTGGAAATGCCATATATTATATAATATACCAAGATTGAAGGAAGAAAAACACTGAATCCGAAGTGTCAGAAAATACATTTATGGTTTTAGCCAAAGATCTCTTGGGCGATGGTAGAACATTATATACTGACAGTTATTATACCAGTATATCTGTGGCTTATCGACTGAGAATAAACAACTCCCATTTGGTTGGGACGATTAGAGCAAATAGGAAATACATGCCACAAGACGTAAGACGAGAACATTTTTCAGCCAAACAAACAGATGACGGGATTCTTCTTCTTAGGCGTCTGTCCGTTCCAAACGTTGGCGATTATTCTGGCTATGATGACTTTGTTGATGGCTATACGAAATAGCTGTATTGAGGTTTTTCTATACCATGCTCTCTGGTTAGCAAGCCAGGATATTCTTCTTCGTCCTGGGGCCCTTTTCCCTTCAATTTTACCTTGTAAAATGCATTGAAGTAGCTCGTATCTGACTTTATCTCTTAATATATGGCCCAAGTACTGCAACTTACGCCCCTTCACGATGTTGACCAAATCCGCAGTTGTGTTCATCCTCCGCAATACTTCTTCATTGGTGACTTTGTATGTCCATGGTATCTTCAAGATCTTTCTGTATGACCATAGCTCAAAAGCCTGAAGTATTGATAGAGTTTCCGCCTTCAATGTCCATGTTTCTACTCTGTACAGAAGCACTGAGTACACATAACATTTAAGAGGCCTTATTTAGCATGCAATTTAGTATGAAATTATGCAGTTTCTAGGGTGGGGTCATGGCTCTTGAACACTAAAAAACACTTGAAGGACTAAAACATGCCTCCAGAATGGAAAAACGGACTCACCACACCAATTCTTAAGACAGGGGATCCAATTAAGTGCAACGACTATAGAGCTATTATGTTACTAAACACAACATATAAGATTTTGAATACAATTATAAGAATCAATACAATTATAGTCAACACCCCGCAGTATGAGCGGGAACACAAAATGTATCAATACTTATCTTCTTATGAACCTGGCGGATTATAAGAGCCTTCACAGTTTACTCTTCTTCAACTTGTCTTGAGTGAAATGTCTTTAATCTTTTCTATCAGCCTCTCTTGGCTAACTCTTGTTTTTTTCCGACCCCGAATGGCGATTAGGTTTCCGAAGGCAGACGGGTCACTATATTTCTTTCTAATATATTCTTCCCATCCACACCTTCTTTCCCTCCCCATCCTATTCAACAAAATATGGAGAAAACCAGATGCAAAATATCCGTAAGTTAAGGTGGAAGCTATCGTGCTAAAAACTGAATGGTTGCACGTCACGCGGACGCTAACGATGCTCTTGGGACACCGGGCGAAATCCCATTGAATATTGGCCTGGTTCCTGTACGCGGGGATCTACAGGAATCGACCAACGTTCCCCAGCTACTCGTGGGAATAAATATGAATACTCACCAACATGCTAGGCAAGCACGTTGTTTAAATGCCAAAAACCCGACCACTGTAAACCAACCCTATTCAATGTGCGTCAAAAAGATAAACCTTAACATCGCCACATATAATGCTCGGTCACTCTCTACCGAAGAAAGATTTGAAGAAATGGAGGAAGAACTCCCAAAAGTGAACTGGGATATTGTGGGTATCAGCGAAGTTAGAGAAAAGGGAGAGAGTCTTACCTCACTCCCATCAGGCCATTTATTTTATTACAAAGGAGAAGAGGAATCGACAGTCGGAGGCGTCGGCTTCTTTATTCACAAAAGAATTGCTAACAGAATTGTGTCAATAAACCAAATGTCAACAAGAGTGGTCTACTTAAACATCAAAATAAACGCCAGATATATCCTAAAGTTCATTTAAGTGTAAGCCCCTACTACAGGACATCCACACGAAGAAGTCCAAATATTCTATGACCAAATATCCTGTGCAATCAAGGAAAATCCTGGCCCCTTCTTAATAATAGATGGTGATTTCAACGCCAAAATAGGCACTAAGGAAGACCTCTCTGAAATAATATTGGGAAATTTTGGAAGCGAAGGCAGAAATGATATAGGTAAACAACTACTGACTTTCCTTTTGGAAAACAATATGTATCAAATGAACAGCTTCTTTAAAAAGAAAAGACACAGAAGATGGACATGGGAAAGTCCTGATGAAAAAACAAGGAACGAAATCGACTATTTCTTAACAAACAAAAAAGAATTATTTAAAGACGTAAATGTGCTAAACCAGTTCAGTACAAGCAGTGATCATAGGTTAGTAAAAGCTAAAATAACGATATCAACCGAAAAAGAAAGACTCAAAATGATAAATACGAAACAACCAAAGAAATGGACAAAACCAACTAATATTCAGGAGTTCGAAAAATATATTGGTAATTCATTGAAAGAAACAACAACAGCAGACATCAATATATTGAACAAACAAATAGTCAACACAATGCAACAGGCTCAAACTAAATATTGTCCGACAAGCAAAAAAGATGAAAAACTGAGTCAACCCACGAAAACCCTTATAGAACTAAGGCGACAAATGAAAAGAGATAACACTACAAGCAAAGAAGCGATAAATCAAATAAATAAGACGATCACAAAGGCAATAAGAAAAGACATAAGAAACTACAATGTAGAAAAAACAAAACGGGCAATAGAGCAAAATAAGAACATGAAAGTGTTGAAGAGGAGCGTACAAAAGGGGAAAATAGAAATTAACAAACTGAGAAACAGAACTGGAGAAGAAACAACGAACAGAGATGAAATATTAAGAATAGTCGAAGAGTTCTACACAGAGTTATATAGATCAAGAAAAAAAGATAACAATACGGAACCTCCAATTACACTAAAAAATGGGGTATTAAACCAAGGATCAGATTTAATGCCCGATATAACAAAATCAGAAATCAAAGAAGCCCTGAAGAAAATGAAAAATAATCGAACCCCGGGTGAAGATGGAATAGTATCAGAAGCACTAAAAATTGGAGGGGACGTATTACTTGAAAAAATTAAACAACTTTTCAATATCTTGTTTCAGAACGCCAATATTCCAACAGACTGGAACAACACTACTATGATTCTATTACACAAAGCAGGAGACAAAGCAAATTTAGAGAATTACAGACCGATTAGCCTCCTCAGCCATATATATAAGTTGTTTACTAGTTAAGAGAATGGAAAAAAAATTAGAGACTTATCAACCAAGGGAACAGGCAGGATTCCGAAAAAGTTACGGAACGAATGACTATCTACAAAGTATAAAAACCCTAATAGAGAAAGCAGTGGAATACAATAAACCTCTAGTTCTAATATTTATTGATTTTCACAAAGCCTTTGACACAGTTGAGCTAAGCAAAATATTACAGACGCTTAAAGAATGCAGGCTAGATTATAGATATAGTAAATTATTATACAAAATATACCTGCAGGCAACAACCACTGTCAGATTACATACAAACAGTAATCGCATAAAAATAGAACGGGGGTTTAGACAAGGAGACCCAATGTCACCTAAACTTTTTAATATGGTGCTAGAACATGCTTTTAAGAATTGGGATTGGATGACAAAGGGAATAAAAATAGATGGAGAATATCTAAACAACTTACGTTTCGCCGATGATATACTTATAATAGCTGAAGATCTAGGTATAGCAAGAGAAATGGTACAGGAACTCGTTGTGGTTACAGAAAATGTAGGTTTAAATATAAATTTCCACGAGGAAACTAAGTTCCTGTAAGTAGATAGATAGGGTTCCTTCTGGAGCGGAAGTGACGTCACACGTCGATCGTCAAGCGTACGTATCCTCATGGGCCAAGGCCACGCCCCCCTCGTGACGTAGGAACGTGCCTAGGGTCTCGAGGCCACGCCCCTCGACCAATGGTGACGTAGGAACGTACCTCGTGTCTCTAGACCACGCCCCTCGGCCAATGGTGGCGTAGGAACGTCCCCCCATGTCTTGCTGACCAATGGTGGACGTTCTCGTGACGTCGGAACGTGTCGTCGACCAATGGCAGCATAGCAGCGTCAGTGGTGGGAATAGCAACACCCCCAGCGACCAATGACAGCTCAGAATTTGAATAAACATCATAGAAATGGCGGTCTAGCGATGAGGAACCAATGGTGACATAGTAACGCCCTCCTCGTGACGTCGGAACGTGTCGTTGACCAATGACAGCATAGCAGCGTCAGTGGCGGGAATATCAGGCCAATGGTGGCATAGTAACGCCCTCCTCGTGACGTCGGAACGTGTCGTCGACCAATGACAGCATAGCAGCGTCAGTGGTGGGAATATCAGGCCAATGGTGGCATAGTAACGCCCTCCTCGTGACGTCGGAACGTGTCGTCGACCAATGACAGCATAGCAGCGTCAGTGGTGGGAATAGCAGACCAATGGTGGCATAGGAACGTCCCCCAATGGCTTGCTGGCCAATGGAGGACGTCCTCGTGACGTCGGAACGTGTCGTTGACCAATGGCAACATAGCAGCGTCAGTGGTGGGAATAGCAACATCCCCCAGCGACCAATGACAGCTTAGAATTTGAATAAACAACATAGAAATGGCGGTATAGCGATGAGGGACCAATGGTGTCATAGTAACACCCTCCTCGTGACGTTAGAACGTTTTTCTCGACCAATGATGCCACAGAAACGTGTCCTCAACCAATGGCGGACATCCTCGTGACGTTGGAGGCCAATGGTGTGCATCAACGGCCAATGAGAAAGACGTGCATCGACTAATGGTGGAGTCGTACCACAATATTAACGAAAAGACGCCCCCAGTCCCCCCCATTCCCCCCGAAAAGACGTTCCCAGTCCCCCCATTCCTCCCGAAAAGACGCCCCCCAATAATAACGAAGCTACACGTCCAACGTAACCAATGAGAACGATGTACAATCGCTGGTCGGTGACTGCGTTCTATGAATTGACAAAGAGAAGAAGACGAATGACAGACAAAGAGAGCAATTTTTCCTCGTATTTTTTTGTAATTAAAACCTACAACCATTAGCGTAAAACTTCTAAATTTTTTCAATTTATATTTTACGAGTTACCTCGTATATATTTTATCGATTACCATAATAACAAAAATTCGTTTATTTTTCAATTTATACTTTACATGATCAGTTGAATGCTACTGAGAATAATGACATCATCGGATACGCCGGCTATTAAAAATGTCTCACGCGATCACGATATATAGCCGGAAACACGTGCACATTCCAATTCGATTATTTAATGTAAGATAAAATATATTCGCATGGAGGCAGGAAGCAGGTGCATAATCCGTTGTATTTAATAATTAAGCCCGGCATGTGATGCATAAATGAATAGTCTTACGAAATATTGCGCAACATAGTTTTAGCGTGGGAGAGGCAGTTAGATAAAGAGCAGATGCACTACATATCGTCAGTTCAATTCTGATCATCCTTCAGACAAGTTGTGTGTTTTGTGCAGCGTCAGCAATTATACAAAGTACCGTTCGGAGAAGTTCTGTGTTTGTGAAGTGTCGGCAATTATATATACAAAAGTAAGTTTTATAATACTTAACCTTTTTTATATCATTTAGAATTCATCATTATCTTTACTAATTTCCAATTCTTAATAATTTTTCTGATTTAAACATTTTATTCAAATTACTTGGTTATATTCTCCGTTCTAAAAAAAAAAAAAAAATGTTTGTAAATAGTGCGGTATTTGTAATTTTTTGTTTCTATGAAAGTTTTGTTAGTTAAAACTATTTCATTGTTAAATTAAAAAATATACATATTATAATAGATAGAATTTTTGTAAAATAATATTGCTACTCAAAGATATTTCACTGTTAAATTAAGAAATTGCTAGTCAAAGATATGTTACTGTTAAATTAAGAAAATATATATTGTTGCAGATGGACCTAAAAAAGATTAATGCATCCTCTCTGCTTACAGAGAAGACAATCAAGCCAATTAGAAAGCTAAACAGCCTACCCGTAGGAGTACCCCAGAAGATAATTGCGGCAAGAGAAGTCGATACGAAATTTGGGAAATCCATCCTTATTGAATTAGAAAAGGAGGTGACGTTCTTGCCGCAAAGGGTGGTTGAACTCTACAGGCCGCATTTGGAACATTTCAGCGAGGGAAAGTACAGCTTGGTGTTCCGAGGAAACGTTGCCACTGGAAAGGTGCAGCCAGCCGCCTCGTTTGAAATAATAGAAAATTAGAGGATAAAAAAAATATTGGTGAGTTTTTCATTTATTGATTTATTGCTTTTTACTTAATCATGAGTAACATTGGTGATCTTAGTAATGACATTGTACAACATTTAATTAAAGCGCGTGATGTTTTGTTTCGAAATTATACACCGCGAGAAGCGAATATTTGGTTAAATCACATTAAAAGGCATTTGACTTTGTTTACTAAAGCGATTCGGTGTGGGGACTTGGAATTAGCTAAATTACGGCAACTACAAACAAACGCGGGGCATTTAAAGACAATTAAATCGGAAATTCAAAATTTCGGTCTTCGCGTGGGTGGTGGAATTACTAAACATCGTCGGGTTAAATGGGAAGATGTAAATTCCGCATTCAAGAGTAGAATCAGAACAGGTATAATTATTAATCTAGGACACAAAGATTTAATGCAATTTTTCGGAGATTGTTTTAAGTTATTTAGAATTCGAATTAAAAACATTTTAAAAAAATTAAATATGATAAAATGTAATATGACATTATGTGGAGAATTTATTAGAAAATCAAATCAAGAAGGTGATATTAACCAATTTAAATATTTTAATACCAAAAACGAAGCCATAGACGCAGGAACGGACTTGGTTTTATGGTTTCACACAAACATAGTTGATAAATTAATGTCTAAGCTATCGGAATTTGAAGAAACGGGATCAGGGTGGGCTTTGAAAAAAATAGTTTCTTTAGAAGTCAATGTAAATAAATATGAAGTGGGAAATGGAGCTTCGTCGTTCATTAGACTACCAGAACAAATCCAAAAGAAGCACGCATGTATTAATATCAAAAACGATGATGAAGCATGCTTTTTTTGGAGCATAGTTTCAGCGATTTATCCAGCTAAATGCAGTTCAGATCGTACATCTTCATATCCACATTATGCGACTGTCTTAAATATCGATGGGCTAGAGACACCTATGACTATAAAGGGTATTTCAAAATTTGAAAAGTTAAATAATATTTCTGTAAACGTGTACGGGTTAGAAATGAATGTTGCTAAAGAGAGAACATTTTACGTAACAACGCCGGTAAGGCTATGCAAAACCAAATTAACTAAACATGTAAATTTATTGATTGTACAAGATAAATATTTTCCAAAATTGAATGACTACGAAGCACCTATGGCTCACGATGAATCTGTAGAAATTAAGTATCATTATTGCATGATTAAAGATATGTCTCGACTTATGTCCAGGCAGTTAAGTAAGAACCGTAATAAAAAATTTTTATGTGATAGGTGTTTGAATTATTTTAGTAGTTTTGACAGATTAAATGATCATGCAAAATACTGTGAGAAAATTAATGAATGTAAAGTTTCTTTTCCATCATATCAGAATGTTGAATTTAAAAATCATATTTATAAACAAACAACTCCTTTTGTAGTCTATGCCGATTTTGAGTCAATGTTGAACAAAGTTAAAAACAGTCCATTAAAATGCAAAACAATTAAGTATCAGCAGCATAAAGCCTTTAGTGCAGGTTATTACGTAAAATGCTCTTACGATGAATCTCTGTCGTTTTACCGAAGTTACGCAGGTGAAGATTGCATGGAGTGGTTTGCCAAGGAAATGACGTTGTTGGCGGCATTTGTGCAAGGAAAAATTAAAGATATTGTACCTATGAATGTCACACCCAGTTTTAATGCATCTAATTGTCACATTTGCGAAAAAACGTTTTCAGATAAGGATGTAATTGTTCGTGATCATGATCATTTTACCGGAGATTTTCGAGGATTCGCACACCAAGTGTGTAACTTAAATTTCAAAAAACTTTTCGTTGTCCCAATTTTTTTTCATAATCTTAGCGGTTACGATTCGCATATGATGATTAGAGATCTTGCGAAAAATGGTAGTATCAGCTTACTACCAATAAATAAGGAAAAGTATATTTCATTTACAATATACGATTCTGAGGTCAGTATTAAGTTGAGGTTCGTTGATTCACTGAGATTTTTAAATTCATCATTGGACAAGTTGGCTGCCACATTGCAACCTGAGGATTTAAGATATTTAGCTAGCGAATTTCCAAATACCACTCCCGAACAAATGGAATTATTGAAACGAAAAGGCATATTCCCATACGAATATATTGAGTCTTTCAATAAATTGAATGAAACGCAACTACCATCAATTGATAAATTTTACAGCTCATTATCGGGTGAACACATCTCCAAAAATATGTATCATCATGCTCAGAATGTTTGGCAGTCATTCGGTATTAAAAATATTTTGGAATATAGTATGTTGTACATGAAAACTGATATTATGTTACTGACTTGCATTTTTGAAAATTTTCGACAAAAATGTCGAAGTACATACAGTCTTGATCCTGCATGGTACTATACCATGCCGGGATTTTCTTGGGATGCAATGCTTAAATATACTGGATGTAAACTTGAACTGCTGAATGATATCGATAAAATCATGTTTATTGAGAAAGCTATCCGAGGTGGTATAAGTCAAGTAAGTAATCGGTATTCTGAGGCAAATAACAAATACATGCATAATTATGATCCATCAAAGCCTAGTAAATATGTGCTATATTTAGATGTCAACAATTTGTATGGTTGGGCAATGTCTCAATTCTTACCATATGGGGGTTTCGAGTGGGTCGATACCAATATTGATGTCTTGTCTATTCCTGACGATGGAGATACAGGATACATACTACAAGTAGATTTGGAATACCCAGAACACTTGCATGACTTACATCGAGATTTACCGTTTTGTTGCGAACATCGTGTGCCACCAAGAAGTAAGCTTCCAAAACTTATGACCACCTTGTACCATAAAAAAGAGTACACTTTGCATTATCGCAATCTAAAACAAGCTCTGAATGCAGGACTCAAACTAACAAAAATCCATAAAGTGTTGAAATTCAAACAGAGCGCTTGGCTTAAGCCATATATCGATCTTAATACAAAATTGCGAACTGCAGCAACAACGGCATTTGAGAAAGATCTTTTTAAGTTGGCCAACAACGCCATTTTCGGTAAAACGATGGAAAACATTAGGAAACATCGCATTGTAAAACTTGTATCAAAATGGGATGGAAGATATGGAGCCAAAAATTTGATTGCTAGTCCACGATTTCATAATAGAACCGTGTTTGACGAAAATTTAATGGCGATTGAACTTAACAAAACAGAGCTCATTTTCAACAAACCATTGTACATCGGCATGTCAATTTTAGATATATCCAAAGTGTGTATGTACGATTTTCATTATGACTTTATGCTACCATATATGGGAGTTGAAAATTGTAAGCTAATGTATGGGGACACTGACAGTTTTATCTATGAATTAAAATGTGATGACGTTTACAGAGATGTTATTAAAGCAAATTTATCTAAATTCGATACATCAGACTATTCTGAGAATAATATTTATGGAATACCTCAAGTCAATAAAAAAGTTCTCGGAATGATGAAAGATGAGGCAAACGGGCGCATTATGACTCATTTTGTCGGACTTAGATCCAAAATGTATTCGTTTAAGATTAGTACGACGGATGAGGATCGAAAGGCATTATGGGATAAATACAAGAATAATATGGATGATGCTAGTATTGAAAGAATTGTAAATAATTTAGGTGTCACAAAAAAATCTAAGGGTGTAAAATATTCAACGGTAAAAAATGACATTACTTTCGATGATTATGTTAAGTGTTTAAACGAATTTACAACTAAAAGTGTTTCCCAATCAACGTTTCGTTCCTACGCCCATGATCTTTTTACAATAACACAAGAAAAAATTGCATTAAGTCCCTATGACGATAAACGTTACTTGCAACAAAATTCTCATGACACTTTACCTTGGGGTCATTATGAAACCACAATGATTGAGTAAAAACAAAAATTAATAAATGAAAACATAACCAATTTTTTATAGCTTTATCAATCTCCACAGGAAAATGGATCAGCTATTCTTTAAATGAATATGTAGAATAATATTTGTAATTTTGTTAAACATCAATTTGTAATATAAGTAGAAAATAAAAAACTTTAAAAAATATACATTGTTTTCCTATAATTTTATGTCTCAATCTTTTACAGCGTTGTGAGACATTTGACGTGAAAATAAAAGACATCTTTGCATAAATATATTTATTTTGATTATTACATAAAATCATTTACAACTTTAATTTTATAATAATATAAATATTCTCTTAAAGCATTACTTAACAAAGTGTCTGAGGAAATTTCACAAAACGCAGTTAAAGCTTCAAGTGGTCCATATAAACTGCTTCTGCTGCAAAAGTTTGATTTTATTATGTCGACAACATTTGTATAATAAGCATGAAATTTTAGAGTGCCCAATAACGATACACGATGAGACACCAGATTGCGATCCGCTTCTATGATTTGGTTAACGTCACCTTCTTCTAGATAGTATTCAACACCATGTTTTTCAACAACGATAAATTTAGTTGTATCATACACTACTTGTTTAATTTTACAATAGTCTCCACACTCGAATGTTACTGGACTTGTAGGTTGATCTTTCAGAATTTGAATAAACATCGCAGTCATGTCAGTCCACTCGGATGTATTTAAACTGATTTTATTAAACTTGTTGTGCTGACACAAAATAATGGCTGGTGAGAAATGGCGAGCTGGAGAAAGGCCAACTTTGATTATACAGTTGTCAAGCGGAAAGGATGCTTCTAGTAAGTAATACGGTTCATTTTTTGCTGCTTCTTCGAATCTCGCCAAAGCTCTGTCTATGTTAGCATAATAATTGATATCATCTGATGGTGAATCAGCAGCTACCACCATATCGTCTGATGAACTATAACCACTATCTTGAGAACTCATATTGATGAACTGGCAGGAACAACTGGGCATGAGCTTGCAGCATTTATGAAATTTATACTTTTTGTCACCCCCACTCATTTAGTGTATATCTACGCGGCGTATGTAAAAGTAGATTCTAAATGATATCTTTAACGTTAATCCAGCTATTATGGCTACTATCGAATCCCAACCATTGAACATACATCTTATTTCCACGTCTGCGCAGTACTTTCTCTACTAAATATATGTCTTTATTTTTTGTTTTCTGTAATTCTTCTTCGTAGAATGCTCCTTTGATAGGCGCTCCAGTCATATCTTCAATCAAGTATGTTGTGGGATTCGTTATTTTAATTTCAGTAATTTTAAACAGTTCTGTTGTCCAATTCGGTTTATATCCCTTATCGAAAATGTGTTTATTTTTACTAATGCGAACCACGTCACCAACTTTCAATTTTCTTGGACCGGCAATTTTCAAGTGAGTATAATATTTTCGTAAAATTTCATTTTCGTTAGATTTATTAACATCAATAGGTCTAAGTCGAATTTTGCTGTGTTTCGTGTTGTTGTACTCTTTTGTAATTTGAGGCAAGATATCAATCCATTTGTAAGTTCCATTAAGACTGAAATACTTGTAAAGTTTTTCCTTCAATGTTCGAATAACACGTTCACATATGGCTGCTTTTTTAACACTAAAGGTATTATAGTGATTAATACTATGCTGTTTCATGAGATTTTGAAACTTGGAATTAAAAAATTCTGTGCCTTGGTCTGTTTGTAAATTTTTCGGACATCGTCGAGTATGAGCGAGAATATCCGAAAATGTTCGAGTAATTTCCTCACCTGTTTTCGTCTTTAATGGTCGAGTCCACACAAACTTTGAAAAACAATCAATTACAACAAGAATGAGCTTGTAAGATTTATTTTGACTGGCATAAGGCCTCATCTCAGCAAGGTCCATTTGCCACAAATCGTCTAGTCCTTTAATGATTGTTCGTCGACGAGGATAATTTTTTCGTGCAGGCTTGTGTAGCTCGTTAACTAGTTGTATCTTCTCCTCGGTAAATGCCATGTCTAGCTTCCAACGATTCGATTCTTTGAACTAACGCTAATTCGTTGTTCCGTTAGCTTTATAATGTAAGAGGTAATCTTCCATTACATTAAGACGCTCATCTAAATCATGTGATTTAAGATCCGCCGTTTTAATCTTTTTTTCTATTTCCAACGTTTTCATCATAATTTGTGCATTTTGGTTGGCGGCATCTGTAATATTCTTCGTCATTTCTTGTTTAAATATATCAAGATCATTTTTAAATTCATGCATTTGTTTTGATAAATCAGATATTTTCGAAGCAGTCATTTTATTCTCATCAGACAACTCGTTAACTTTTTTACTTAAATTAACTTCTATTTTACTAATGGAGTTTGAGATTTTTTGTTCGAGTTGAGTATCTTTTTGAATTCTATTTTTTTGTATCAAATTAATCTCTTTTCTTAGAAAAGTTTTCGCACGAACAATGCTGTCATCTACATATTTCTTATTGGAAAGATGATTACCTGCTACAGGAGGATCTCGTGTAATGTCTTTATGTACTTCATGTATCTGGTTTTGTAAATCCAAAATGGATTGCTTTAAGCCTTCACGTAGCTTTTTAACAACTTGTTCATTAGAACGGTAATGATGACGACCAAACTTGTCAACACTCATGTTGGAAATGATGTTCCAATAATCCAAACATTAATATATAATATCTGCTTCACGTAATTCGTTGATAATGGCAACAATTTCGTTATTGTGGGATGTGTTTCCTGCTTCTTGGGAAGCAACCAGCAATTTGAGTCTGTCGCATAGTTCGTTTGGATCATCCCAATATACATATTCAATAGGATTATCGTTGTAGATCAAATGAGAATTATCGACGAGCCCTGACCCTTTGGAGCTAGATGGTGAAGATAACGATGTTCGAGGAGACGTTGTCATCGATGATGAACGAGTCGTTTTTGCTAAACGAACAAGACCTTCGAAAGGTTGTCTCTTTAATGCAGTAGATCGAGTTTTCGGTGGCGATTTCTTTGTTGTTTCATCGGTAGGTTTAAATAGCGGTTTGATAATATGATGATATTTTTTCCCAGTTGCACCTTTAAGACGACCTTTGGAATCCAGATGAACTTCTGTACTATTTAATAAACTTTTATAGTGCTTTAAATCTGTATCATTATAATCTTCAGGGTTATCATAGAAAATTAGTTGGTATAGACCTGGCGTTCCCGGCACCCATCCTCCTTCCCCACTACCATCACTGATAACTTGTATACTACCTTTGTTTTTGTTAAAGTTTATTCGTCGTTTACCCAACATCCAGCCAATTTCATCATTGTAAATAGGTCCGTAGTTTTTATCAATTTTATTATCTTTCATCCAAAATTCTTTTATATACTTATGGCTCATTGGAGGATATTGCTCGATATATTCATCAATAGCCTCTTTCGAAACATTATTAGGATCAAATATGTCATGTTCGTTAACTTGATCGATTGATACTGCATCGGAAAATACATCATCATCTCTGGCTTCTTTTTTTATCTCTTCCTCCGTTTTCACCTCTTCTTTTTTAACGTGTCTAAGCTTGTTATTAATAGCATGATGCAACGTTTTTGACGATTGCGCAATATCTGTTAGAGGTTTAGCTATGGGCTTAAAGAGTTTATTTAGCGACTCATCTTGTTCTGTTTTACCTAACTTTAATGCCAAATACTTTTTGCGAATGACACGAGCTAGTTCGGCAACTTTACGCGTGCGCGCAGCTACCTCTTTGTCTGACATATTGTTATACAATGCGTGTTTTTCGATCATACCTACAGTTTTATAAACTTGTCGAAACCTTTACGATATCGTCCGTTAGAAATATCGAAATCCTTAACAATGACGAATGTACCGTATTTGTCCTTCCAACATTCGGAACAAAATTGTTTAAATTGCTCAAATGTCATATCAGGTGATACGTGGTCATCAAAGACGTGTTTCAAATTGAGCTCATCTTGCTTAAACAATACAATAAGATTCGCATTATCACGTAAAAGTTGTTTGCCTGCTCGACTGTATGATTGACATAGGTATGCACAATCAATGTCTTTATGTCTACCCATACAGTAATATTCACGTATTGTTTGTTGTGGATCCGTTGATACGTCATCAAATATGAATATTGAGTTTGGTTTAGCTTTACTTGGGCTTATAACATCATCATTATCTTTAAATGGAAAATAACCTACTTCTTTCACAGACTCCAACACTTCCTTCAAAAATTGATACTTGGGCTGAAACAACGACTTTGAATAAACGTAAACATTTTTGAATTTAGCGCCATTCAGGTTAAAAAGTAATGCCAACATAACATTAGTTTTTCCACATCCGCTTGGACCACATATGATAGCACGAAATGAATGTGGTAGCAATGCACCATGTTTGCTGGTTCTTGTCACGTTGTCGACAAAATCCAAGTTTTCCACTGCTAGTGTCTTGTCTTGTTGAATGACCTTCATCTTGTGATTGAGATGTATTTTGTACACATGGTTATATAAAGACATTTTGCAAAAAGCGATTCATTTCAATGTTGGTCGTTCAAGGTGAAGGAGTGTTGAATTCTCTGATCAATAGTCTACCGTTTGAATTGCATGCTCCTGGTTACCAATATCTAGGACCTGGAACTAAATTACAGAAACGTCTAGCTCGTGGAGATCCGGGGATAAATCCGTTAGATCGAGCTGCGAGAGATCACGATCTCGCATATTCCCAAAGTAATTCATTGAAAGATCGACATAAAGCAGATTGGGTGTTGGAAAATAAAGCGTGGGAACGAGTTAAAGCAAAAGACGCATCTTTGGGTGAAAAAACCGCTGCCTGGTTAACTACTACAGCAATGAAAGCTAAACGAAAACTGGGTATGGGTATGAAACGTGGTAAAGGTGTTGGTTCATTTAAGCGACATGTGCTACAACCAATTATCAAAACATTGAAACGTGCTCCGCCATCACCAAATCTACGTAAATCCGCCCTACTTGCACTTGCAGCAGCTAGAACAGCCGTTAAGAATGTAGGTGGAAAGAAAAATGTACGAGTTCCAAGAATCATTCCATTTGAAGCAAAATCTGGTGGTTTTTTACCTTTAATCCCCATCTTCGCAGGCCTGTCCGCTCTCGGCAGTTTGGCTGGAGGAGCGAGCGCTATTGCCAAGTCTGTAATCGACTCAAAGAATGCTCAAAAGAAACTAGAAGAGGATAAACGTCACAATAAAGCTATGGAACACCTAGGCAAAGGACTATACCTACGAAAAAACGCTAAAGGTGGCTTTGGATTATATTTAAAAAAGTCAAAAAACTCCCGCTGAAGCTACCTAATAGACCTTTAACCAACGTGGACTTGAAAAAATTTGTTAAACTACTTAAAATTCAAATTTTCGTGGTGTGTTTATGCGAGATAATTTACCACGTAACCCTCGTAAACATGAATGTGCTATAATTAATCTCGACATTTCCACAAACCTCGGTACACATTGGGTAGCTTACAAAAAGATAAACAACGACATAGAGTACTTTGACTCATATGGTTGCTTGAAACCACCGCGAGAACTAGTCTCCTACTTGAACGGTGGAAGAATTTTCTACAATAACGATCAATATCAAAGTTATAACCAAATAAACTGCGGACATTTGTGTTTAAAGTTTCTCTACAATGGAACCATCTAACGAATTTTTGAGACGTGCTATTCGCATTTTTATGGAAAATATAACGAGTGGTGTTTGGTATGAAATGCCCCAAGATATTCGTGGTGTACTAGAAGATTACTTACCTTGCAAGAAAGACTATGATAAACATGTATGGTGTGATGTTTGTGGATTTATGGAAAGTGAATGTGTATTTTGTGGAGTACCGTATTATGAGAAAAATATAAATAAAACACAAACATGTAACAGTATGATTAAAAAAATAAAGAAGTTTTTAAAATATTTTGGTATTTAAATTACTACACCTTTTACCTCATATCAGTCATGTCTCGATTGTTGACCTTGACAAGTACTACAAACGAGTTTTCGTTTACTCCTCAAGTGCCTCTTGTGCTTGATCCGTTTCGACAATATTATGTAGCAGTGCTGGGATTTCATACATTTAATTCAATTCCAAACATCGATGGTGAAAAGTTTTATTTCTATGAGCAAAATGATCGTACAAAGTTGCGTAATATTGAAATTCCATCGGGATGTTATGAAATTACTGATATAGAAGCGTACATTCGAAATGAATTAATGCATAAATACAATTCGGTTCGAGAGTTTACTTTAAGACCGAACAACAATACGCTTAAATGTGAAATTTTCTGTCAAGATCATACTATTACTTTCGAGAAAGACGATAGTCTTGGAAAATTATTGGGCTTCTCTTCAAATAGAGTGTTGGAACCAGGAAAAATGCATTCTTCAGATCAACCTGTAAACATTATAAAAGTATCGAGTCTACTGTTTGAATGCAACATTACCGAAGGAGCCTTCTACGAGGATAGACCTGCGCACACCATTCTACATTTTCCGATAAGTGTTGATCCAGGTTTTTCTATTGACGAACGTCCTCATAATCCAATATACATACCAGTAAGCAACAGCATACGTGACATTACCAAAATTACCGTTAGTGTAGTTGATCAAGAATTAAGACCGGTCAACTTTAGAGGAGAGAAAAGTACGCTGCATTTGGATTTTAAGGAAACGATATAGATGGGTTTAATTATAAAACAAAGCTCTACACATCAATATCCATTAGTCTCACGCAAATCTTGCAAGCGACGTGACGTGTCTGCTGCCAATAAAGCCTTTCTTATTGCCATTGGATTACAGCTAAAAGATGTCAAAACGTCAATACATTCGACGACAGGTTCAGGAGCCTCAACCACCTATTTTAGATCTTTACCAGAAACCTCTGTTCGACGATACTATTAGAAAAGAAGAATTTCGTACATATACACCTTACATCAAGTCATTTAACAATAGCGACGTTGTCGAGTTTATCATAAATCAATCAGATGCATTTTTTGCCATACACGAAACACTTTTGGAAATTAAAGGAAGTATAAAAAAAGTGGGTAATGGAACTGTTTCTCTTGCACCGAATGCTGGAGCCTTCTTGTTTGATACATGTACATATATCCAAAGTTCACATGACATGGAAATAGTTAGAGATCCAGGTGTAGTCAGCACTATTCGCAGTTTGCTGTGTTATACTCCTGAAGATTCCAAGTTTCTCAGTACTGCAGGATGGAACTATCCGAATAATCCACATTTATCGGGAGACAGCTTTAGTTTACTGATTCCGATAAAACATATTTTCAACATTTTCAACGATTACAATAAATTAACCTATGGTCGTCAAGTGTTTCGATTTGTTCGAGCACGTAATGATAGAGACAGTATTTTAGTAGAAGAACCTAATGCCACAACAACAACAACAGTGTCTTTAACTGTTACCAGCATGGAACTGAAGGTCAAACATGTCTTTCCGAATGACGATGTGAAAATTGACTTAATGACTCCGATTAAGAATAATACACCGATAACTATACCTTTCCGTAAATGGGAACTTAATGAACTACCTTCACTTACGGCTGGATCCCGACGTGAGATATGGAGTGTAAAGACAACTTCAGCTGTTGAACGTCCACGCTATGTCATTGTAGCTTTTCAAACTTCTAAACGAGATGACATTCACGCCAATCCAACGTTATTCGATAACATTAAGGTGTCCAGCGTACGAGTGGTTATTAATGGTGAATATTGGCCTAACGAGAGAATGCAATTGGATTTTGCGAAAAATGATTATGCTATAGCTCACTACAACTATACCCAATTCTTTCCCAGTTATACTCATTCGTCAACAAAACATCCAATCTTGGATTATAATGCTTTTAAAAAATATGCTTTGTTTACTTTCGACTGCTCCAAACAGGATGATACGTCATTTAGATCGGGAACCGTTGATATTAAGTTGGAAATCGAAGCAGATGAAGGTTTTCCTGCAGGCACTCGAGCGTACTGTTTAATTGTCCACGACAGTCTACTCGAATACTTTCCTCTAACTGAAGTTATCAAAAATATCATTTAACTTGACTTATTCAATCATATCCAATTCAGTATACTATCAGCCATCATGAGGATCGCATTAGTTGACATTCAAGGATTCACCGTAGATGGGTGGTTTGTTCCCAAAGAACTTAGCATTGAAATTGGCTTTAAACATTGCCATTATATATTTAAACCTCCACAACCGTTTGCTACATTAAGTAATCAAGATAAGAAGACTGCTGTGTACTTGGAGAAAAACGTGCATGGTCTTCGGTATTCTAATGGAGATGTTAAATATTCAAAAATAAATAAAATACTGGAATCTAAGTTGTTGTATGCAGCTGACTACATCTACGTTCGCGGAGAACAACAAGCAGAATTTTTAAGATACAAATGTTATATGCTTGACGTCTGTCCCATAATTATTGATGTTTGCAAGTTTGATGATTCTCCATACTCCACTGGAGGCTTTGCTCCACATGAATACAACTGCCACGCTACTGGACTATTTTCCTGCTCCTCGATAAATGTGGATCACCTCCGTCAATGGCTGTGTAACAAAATATTACCTATATAAATTGGATTTTTTTTTAATAAAAGATTAAAAGTTTTATTTTAGTTTTATTTTAACAGTTTTACATATTTATTTTAATGCAAGATGATTCGCATTTGCGATTTACAAAAAATTTTATAATGATATTACTCGCTATAAAAACATTTATTATGAATATAATGCTTAAGAGTATAATTGATAATTGACTGCTGACATCATCATCATCATTATTATTAGTCTTGTACCATTTTGAATCACTTTCGGTGTTATTTGGGGATATTAGCATGATCTTGTAGAATGTTCCTCCTGACTTTGGTATTGCTTTGAAAAATACTGGAAGCCACCCATTATTCACTACTTCATGATCCATTAGAGTCCATTCAGTTCGATTGCAATCAGTTTTTACATCATTAAAACATATCGCCATGTTCTTAACATTGTTTGGTACGTTTGTATAGAGTACATTGTTAGCAATAGCTGTGAGAATGATGAATGGTGCTAGTTGAGACATCTTGTGGGTTGAATTCTTTTTAACGGGTATTGTGTTTTTGTTAGTTTTCTATCTGACAAATGGAACGCTGCAAATTGTTTTTCGATTGCGGTTCTATCTTCGTACCACTGTATATCCGCCTTCAACTTTTGTATTTTTTCCCAAAACTCTTCTAATCTACACCGTACGGTGGACATTGATGAAATAAATGTCTTTCACTCCATAGGTCAATATAAATAATATCCTTAATCACCCCCACTACCATGGTATAATAAAAAGAAATAAATGTTTTAATCCTTTATTCAAAAATACTGTTATTTAAATCACTAATTGTATCTTCATTATAATAATACAAATATTCCCTTAATGCTAAACTTAAAATACTAGTATCACAAGAAGCCTCACAAAATGAATATAAAATGTCTATTGGTTGTAAATCGTTTTTGAATGAAGTAGCAATTTTCAACGCATTACAATAGTAATCTAAAAATCTCAGTCCATCGAGGAAACGAATGCGTGGTAAAATTAACTTCTCGTTTCCTTCAATAAGATTCTTAACATCTTTTTCAAATATCTGCAAAGTAACACCAAGTTTCTTAACATTGAGCCATTTAAGTTGATCTGTAGCTTGAGTTTCAATTGCTAAAAATTCACAACATTCTGGAGGTTCATCTTCACAATAGCATTGTAGAGGCATGAGGAAAAACTGATTATATTTACGATTAAGTTCATCGATGAATCGGATCCAATCACATATACCGAACAATATCTCATTATTCTCGCTGCTTAATTTAACACCTGGTTCAAATGATTGAGCTGAACTTAATCCAACTAATACTTTTAAATTCTCAAAATTATACAAAGTATTAAGCAGCATCACTTTACTTTTAGCTTTTACTTCCACACTGTTCATGTTGTAATGCCTACGTTTCGCGAAATAAAGCTGTGAACATGAAAACTTTTAATTATATCTTCTTACCTCTCCACTCCAACGTATAAGTGGGGATATCGTAACATTCTACGCAGGACATATTTCAACGTAGGACGTGGCATAAGAAGACGAATAAAGAGTTTATTAAAAAAATGTGTCAGGTGTGGGATTCGAACCCACGCACCCTTTCGGGTATCGGAGCTTAGATCCAACGCCTTTGACCACTCGGCCAACCTGATTTATAGTATTCAATGTAGGATGTGGCATATTATATAACATTTGACGTATTAGCGCGGAACATGAAATATAACTGAGTAATTGATAGCGTCTGCTATTTATCTAACTGCCTCTCCCACGCTAAAACTATGTTGCGCAATATTTCGTAAGACTATTCATTTATGCATCACATGCCGGGCTTAATTATTAAATACAACGGATTATGCACCTGCTTCCTGCCTCCATGCGAATATATTTTATCTTACATTAAATAATCGAATTGGAATGTGCACGTGTTTCCGGCTATATATCGTGATCGCGTGAGACATTTTTAATAGCCGGCGTATCCGATGATGTCATTATTCTCAGTAGCATTCAACTGATCATGTAAAGTATAAATTGAAAAATAAACGAATTTTTGTTATTATGGTAATCGATAAAATATATACGAGGTAACTCGTAAAATATAAATTGAAAAAATTTAGAAGTTTTACGCTAATGGTTGTAGGTTTTAATTACAAAAAAATACGAGGAAAAATTGCTCTCTTTGTCTGTCATTCGTCTTCTTCTCTTTGTCAATTCATAGAACGCAGTCACCGACCAGCGATTGTACATCGTTCTCATTGGTTACGTTGGACGTGTAGCTTCGTTATTATTGGGGGGGCGTCTTTTCGGGAGGAATGGGGGGACTGGGAACGTCTTTTCGGGGGGAATGGGGGGGACTGGGGGCGTCTTTTCGTTAATATTGTGGTACGACTCCACCATTAGTCGATGCACGTCTTTCTCATTGGCCGTTGATGCACACCATTGGCCTCCAACGTCACGAGGATGTCCGCCATTGGTTGAGGACACGTTTCTGTGGCATCATTGGTCGAGAAAAACGTTCTAACGTCACGAGGAGGGTGTTACTATGACACCATTGGTCCCTCATCGCTATACCGCCATTTCTATGTTGTTTATTCAAATTCTAAGCTGTCATTGGTCGCTGGGGGGTGTTGCTATTCCCACCACTGACGCTGCTATGTTGCCATTGGTCAACGACACGTTCCGACGTCACGAGGACGTCCTCCATTGGCCAGCAAGCCATTGGGGGACGTTCCTATGCCACCATTGGTCTGCTATTCCCACCACTGACGCTGCTATGCTGTCATTGGTCGACGACACGTTCCGACGTCACGAGGAGGGCGTTACTATGCCACCATTGGCCTGATATTCCCACCACTGACGCTGCTATGCTGTCATTGGTCGACGACACGTTCCGACGTCACGAGGAGGGCGTTACTATGCCACCATTGGCCTGATATTCCCGCCACTGACGCTGCTATGCTGTCATTGGTCAACGACACGTTCCGACGTCACGAGGAGGGCGTTACTATGTCACCATTGGTTCCTCATCGCTAGACCGCCATTTCTATGATGTTTATTCAAATTCTGAGCTGTCATTGGTCGCTGGGGGTGTTGCTATTCCCACCACTGACGCTGCTATGCTGCCATTGGTCGACGACACGTTCCGACGTCACGAGAACGTCCACCATTGGTCAGCAAGACATGGGGGGACGTTCCTACGCCACCATTGGCCGAGGGGCGTGGTCTAGAGACACGAGGTACGTTCCTACGTCACCATTGGTCGAGGGGCGTGGCCTCGAGACCCTAGGCACGTTCCTACGTCACGAGGGGGGCGTGGCCTTGGCCCATGAGGATACGTACGCTTGACGATCGACGTGTGACGTCACTTCCGCTCCAGAAGGAACCCTATCTATCTACTCCTGTAGCTGGCTGTATACCATATATCACAAAAAAATTTTGTATAAAATCCTTTATAAAAGGTATATAAAAATGCCCCAAACGGGCTATCACAAATACATTGCAAAACGTTTTCGGATTAAACAATCCATCATCAGTGCAAACGGTTGTACATGTTAGTAGCCACCAAAATATATGGGTAAAAACCCTTTAAATGTTTAAAATTTAAAGTTGTTTTACATTATTAGTATTTATAATTTGTGATGGTTAAGTTACCGTTGGATAGGTAACATGGCGGCGTATGACTCTACATGAGTAAAATGGTCCTGAGACGAAGTGTCTACGAGGACCTGTTGATAACAACTCAGTTGTTATCCAGCCTCATCAAATGGGATATCCGCTACCGTATTCAACTGGGTTGATTTTAACCGATCTGAAGATTTAGGCTAAAACAGCTTAGGGGTACGTACAAGAGGAGGCATCCCTATAGGCACAGGAATCTGTGGTCATTCCTGGTGGAAGACTTGATTACTCGCTTTTTGACGCACAGGGGATAGAAGTGCAGGCCTATGCGGATGATTTAGTGATTATGGTAAGAGAAAAATATGGTAATGTTCTATCCAGCACACAACATTAAATATCCTTACCAACTGGTGCCAATGTGCGACAGGGAAAACTCTCTATGAATCTAGTAAATTAGTAGTAGTCAGTTTCATAAGGAGACGAAACCTAGATAACATCTGGAGATGGATGGAGAAACTGTCAAAGAGGCGAATGAGGTCAAATATATAGGGGTAATTTTAGATAAGCGGCTTACATGGAACGCCTATTTAGTAAGAATAAGCAACAAAGCAAAGCTTTCCCTTCGGAAAGGATATATTAAAGGATATATCGGAAAACATGGGGTGTGCAGAAATCACAGATGTACTGGCAATATATAAACTAATACGGAGGTCTATATGTCAACAAAAGAACACCAAAGAGAAGCTGAATAAGTTTCAACGACAAGCATGCTTAATCATAACCGAAACGATGTCTACTACTCTAAGTGCCTCCATGGGGGTCATAATCGGCAGAAGGAGGCGAAGGAAGGAGCATGCAGAAAGCGGATAAGATAGCAGAAAGTAGGACAAAAGAGTACCGGAATCAAATCTGGAGAGATAATTACAAATCACCCAGAGTTAGAAACCGTACCAGATGAAATGCAACCTAAATAGACATACATGAGGAAGAAGTTTACAAAACGATTAAAATAATGAAAGGCTAGAAATCGTATGGGGCAAATAACATTAGAACTGCTAAACTAGAAAAAAAAGCAAATAATAGAAAGAAATGAAAACTGATCTTGGAACAAGCCAAAATCCACAATAGGCTCCAGATCCAAGGATGATAATTGTTTCACAAATATATCTCCCCATTTTTCCATCCTTTTACCTATCCATACACATCTCAATCTTTACTTCACAGCTCTTCTAGTCGTTTGTTTGTGTTTTTCCTTTATTCAGTATATAGCTTCATTTATATATAGCTTATATATAGTATATAGCTTACTCCATTTTAAGTGCTGTTTTTGTATTTTTATTCTAACAGTTTAATCTTTCTTCGTTTTTTATAACTATTTATTTATGCATATAACAAATGGATCCCTTGAATGATCTCAACATGATTCACTTAAATATCTGACTTTTATCCTTTTTTTGTTAATAAGCTACTAGTATTTCCTGCGTTATTTCTTTTTTTATTTTCTTTATTAGAACATGTATAAAAAATAGTAGTAATCCCTAGTTACCCTACACTGTGGCTCTCGCCGAAAACGAGAACCTAATTTATTGTTCCCTTCCTTTTAACGGAAAGAATTGTTTGTGATGGTTTTATTGAGAAGAGAAAAGATAATAAGAAACGTTTTTAATTGTCTTTTAATTTTACTGCCAGAATATGCATTATCTTAAAATGCTAGGTACTGATACCGTAAAATGCTAGGTTGTGAGGCCGCTCCCGTAAGAAAATGTGATTCGATTTCTTTGCGGATTCCTATCCAAAAATGTCCTCTTTTAAACAAATCTGAAGGGTGCCGGGCGAAATTTTTGGGCAGATATTGTTAAAACAATATTTTTAATCAAATTTCACCTTTTTTGCTTCAGAAAATATTTTTTTAGGTTTTTGGTCATTTAAAAAAAAGGTCTTCTGTTATTTTTTTTCTAAAGTTGACAGTTTTTGAGTTATAGTTTATTTAAAAACTGAAAAATGCGAAAATATGCTTCGATGCTTGAAAATTCATAATGTGAGTTATTATTTTTGAGGTTGCCAAGTATCTAAATTAAAGTTTAAAAATATTCAATTCCTGGATTATGAAAAGTAATTAGGACTTATTTCAAATCAAACCGTTGTTTTTTAATTATGCGCGTCTACTCGATTTTTAAGAAGTCGCAGCTTGCCGTACTTACTACATGGTGCGTTTCTGCCGCAAAACTAATGCTTGCAACTGCAAGAAAAATGATGTTAACTGTTACCATTATGTGGATGTAATTTAGATTTTTGTGAAAACGATAGTAATTTACGTAACAAGTTCCGAAAGTGATATTTTACGAGACGAGTAGGGAGTTTTCAGGGCGAGCCGTAGGCGAGTGCTGAATTCCTGTGAGTCTCCTAAAATTACTTTTCGATCGTGTTAGGTACAATATTCTTTCTGCAGCCGTTTTGTATGTTAAAAAGAATATATGGATAAACTTTACTTATGAACTTTTATTAAACACTTTAAAGTTACTCTCGTGAATTCAACATTAGAAAAATCTACTTAAGAATATTAATAACACAATTATAATAACTATTTACATTGAGATTGTTAGGAATATTAACAGAAGTGGCAGTATTAAAATTAGTATTAGACGTGTCAGTACTATTTTTTGAGATATTAACTTGGTTGCGGCCATTTTCAATCTGTGAAGCTATGTGAATTTCATTTCTTAAAGAATTTTCTACATATCCCTCTGTTACATTAGTTGATTGGTAGTTGATTCATCCTCCGTGTCTTTCGAAGTTGGTAGTACCAGCACTATCAGCTAGTAAAGTGGCTGAGCTCCTTCGTAGACAGTGCCCGGTGTATTCTTTGGGATGCGGTAATTTAAAAAATTCAGCAATAGTGCAGACGATTTTTTCAAAAGTGTGAATACCAATAGGTTGTTCATACACCTTCCATTTTTTTAATATACAAATAATCTACGATACGGTGTGTCTGTTTGACGTAATGACAAATATTTTCTGTATAAAGAAATGCTATTTTCTCCAATAACCACAAAGCGCCTGCCCAACCAATTATTAATGCAACCCATGGACGTATAAATAAAGAAGATACACGATTCGACGTATAAATAAATTTATACGTCCATGATGCAAGCTAAAATTTACAAAAAAAAAATAATAAAAAAAGATAAATTAGATTTTTATTATATAAACTTTGTCATTAAGTAGATCATATCTTCAGCTTCTGATAAAAAATTATCCATTTATTCTTTATTAAATACTTTCGATTTTTTTGGTTTGTAGCCGATGGATTTTCTTTTAAGGAAAGCAATAACTTTTGGATAGCGGCTTATATCTATATTATTTTTATTTATGTTAAGTGTGGACTTCAGCATCAAGTAATTGCTCCAAAGGCTTATTACTTCAAGATATTAGATTTTTCCATTAGATATGCAAGAATGACTTCTTCATTTATAGTATTGTTACGATAATTATGGCGTTTATAACTATCAATATATTATGACTAATTCTGTTTTCTGTTCCAGTAAATTCGAAGTTGTTTACAGAAACCTCTAGACCCTAATTTTATGAGTAATCCACGTCTCGAGGCTTTTCAAACAGTTGAAAAACGAGTCGAGCGCCTTCACCAAAATACGAGATTATTCAAGAAGTTCGCCGAATTTTCCAGATGACAACAGTTGTGAATATAAATTAAAGATTTTTTTATTTGAGTCAGTCATAAGAAGATCGGGAAACGTGATTTACTTGTAACGAAACGTAACAAATAAATTTGTATTTAATAAGCTATTTAATAAATTAGTAATTACTTATCGTGAGTTTTAATAAATTAGAATATAGACAATAAATTAGAATATAGACAATAAATTAGAATAAAGACAAATAAATTAGAACAATATAAATATATAACAGTGGTGTTTAGGAGTGGGATATTTAAATAAACAAGCGGGACTTTAAATAAAACGAAGTGAAATATGACGACGATTTACGAGCTCACAGTTACGAATCTAAGAAGGCATCTTGAGGATAGAGAATTAGCTTCTACCGGAAAAAAGGCTGAGTTAGTCCAACGACTAAAGAATGCTTTGAAGGAAGAGGGTTTAGATCCGGAAACTTATATATTTGAAGATGCTGTCATCGCGTCAATTTCAAAATTAGAGAATAAAGTTTCTGGTGACATCGCATCATTAGAGAACAAAGTTTCTTCCGATGTAGCCAGAGTCTCTGATGATGTAGCCAGAGTCTCTGAAGATGTAGCCAAAGTCTGTGGTGATGTAGCCAAGGTTTCCTGTGATATCGCTTCTTTAGAAAGCAAAGTTTCTAACGAGATTTCTTCTCTGGAAAGCAAGGTTTCTGCTAACATCTCTAGAGTCACCTCTGAGATGTCTGCCCTCGACGATAAAATGTCTTCGTTAAAGAACCAAGTTGCTGCCGATATGTTGGCCTTTGAAGAGAAGATAAAAAAGATGGAAAGGAAGATGGAACAAACAGGGACAGCAGAGAGAGAAAACAATCCAATTATAGCAGAGACAAAAGAAGACGAGACGAAATGTAAGTTGGAAACACGGCCGAAATTTGAAGGAAGTAGAAGTTCTGTTCATGTCAAAGTCCCAACTTTCGACGGAAAATCTTCATGGAACAACTACATGAAACAGTTCGAATCAGCTGCAAGAGCGAATGGATGGTCTGAAAAAGAAAAGGCTGTAAACCTGACTATCGCTCCTCGAGGAGATGCCTTAGATGTGCTCCAGACCATAGCCGTAGAGGAGACGGATGATTTCGAACAACTGAAGAAGAGGTTAAATATGCGATATGGCCACGAACACTTGGAGCATGTATATCAGTCGCAGCTCAAAAATCGAAGACAAAAGAAAGATGAGGCTCTTCAAGAATATGAAGTAGATATTGCCAGATTAGTGCGATACGCTTATCCAACAGCTCCCGAAGACATGATGGAAAAGTTGGCCGTCCAAACGTTTATTGATGGTCTTCGTGATCATGAGATGCAAAGAACACTACGATTAGCTCGTCACAAGACGCTGATGGATGTCTTATCTGCCGCCCTCGAATACGAGTCAGCTACGCTAGCCTCTGGCGGGTACAGTAAAGCTAGGACTGTAAAAGAGGAAGGAGACGAAGATAAACTTGACCAGCTCTTTAATATGATAAAAAGCATGACACACAAGAAAACGAAGACCATAAGACCGAAGACAAAACCAGAACGCGTCGGCCTTAGGGGAGCAGCTTCGACCCAGAACTTTTCCAAAGACCCTCTCATACTAATAGCTTCTTTGAAATGTCGTGAAGATAGTGTATATGTAGATGGAGAAATAAATGGTAAAAAGCATACGTTATTGGTGGATACTGGAGCGACAAGAACCATTATTCGCTCGACAGTTATAAACAGCCGTAAGAAACTGTTACCAACGAGGTTGCGACTTCGGACCGCCACAGGTGAAAATGCCAACATTCATGGAGAAATCCAGGTACAATTAGGAATTGGAGCAGAAAAGTTCGTCCATACTGTTATAGTTGCTGACATCGAAGAGGATGTTATTATATTAGGAATGGACGTAATGAATACGCATGGATTCCAATTGAATTTTAAGAATAAGGTAATCAAAGTTGGTAACGAGGAGGTATTTCTCCATCCACATGATAATAACACTATGCAAGCAGCCGTTAAAGAAGATACAGTCGTGCCTGCGAGAAGTGAAACGATAATAGTAGCGCGGCTACAGGGAATTGTGGACGAAGGAACACCTGTTATGATGTAGCCTTGGAATCATGACGACGAAGTTGGCCGTGGAATCATAATTGGAAAAGAATTAGTGACTTCGGCTAAAGAAATTCCTGTGAGACTTATTAATGTCAATGACTACACAGTGACCATCAAGAAAGAGACAAAAGTAGGAACTTGTGTACCTGTCACATCCATAATCCGTCAGACGACAACGTCTGATAATTCCAACGATAAATTTGATCAAATGGTTGCGGTTGCTGGACAGTCTCTGAATCAGATTGAGAAAAGGAAATTAAGGGAATTTCTTCGGCAGTATCGTGATATTTTCGTACCGAAAGGAGGAAAGACGGGAAGAACTACCGTTGTTAAGCATAAAATTGATACTGGTAATGCTAAGCCAATTCGTCAAACAGCTCGACGATTACCACAGGCGAAAAGAGAGGAAGCTGAAACGATTGTTCAGGAAATGAAGAAAGACGGGGTGATAGAACCTTCTACGAGCCCATGGGTCTCTCCGGTGGTCCTGGTTAAGAAGAAAGACGGAACAACGAGGTTCTGTGTGGATTACCGTTTGCTGAACAACGTTACCAAGAAAGATAGTTATCCTCTGCCTCGGATCGATGACACATTAGACACATTGGCTGGAAGTAAATTATTTTCTACTTTGGATTTGAAGTCTGGATACTGGCAGGTAGAAATGAACCCGGTAGATAAAGAAAAGACAGCCTTCACCACAGGATCTGGATTATGGCAATTCAACGTTATGCCATTTGGACTTTGTAACGCTCCTGCGACATTTGAGAGGCTTATGGAAAATGTTTTGAGAGGGTTATCGTGGAAAACATGCCTAGTTTATCTAGACGACATAATCGTCTTGGGGGAGACATTTGAAGACCATCTGAAGAATTTAGAAAACGTTTTTAATCGACTTAAAGCTGCCCAATTGATGTTAAGCCCCAAGAAGTGCCAGCTATTTCAAGGTAAAGTCAATTATCTGGGTCATATAGTCAGTAAAGAAGGAGTGGCTGTGGATAAGGGAAAAATCGATTCCATTAAGGAATGGCCAAAACCAACTGACAAACATCAAGTGTGAAGTTTTCTTGGACTATGTACTTATTACCGGAGGTTTATTAAGAAGTTTGCAGATATCGCTAAACCATTAACGCGACTTACAGAGGAAGCAAGAGAATACCGCTGGGATGTAGACTGCCAAAATGCCTTTGAGACCTTAAAAAAGCATTTAATCACAGCACCAATTTTAGGGTATCCACTACCAGAAGGAGAGTTCATCTTAGATACAGATGCAAGTAATGTGGGAATTGGAGGAGTGCTGTCTCAGATCCAAGGAGGACAGGAAAGAGTCCTTGGATATTTTAGTAAAGTTCTCTCAAAACCTGAGCGGAATTATTGCGTCACGAGAAGAGAACTTCTGGCAGTAGTGAAATCAGTAGAGCACTTCTATCAATACCTCTATGGAAGAAAGTTTTTAATCCGAACCGACCATGCCGCCCTTAAGTGGTTGATGCAGTTTAAGAATCCAGAGGGTCAGATAGCCAGGTGGATCGAACGACTCCAAGAATATGATTTTAAGATTGAGCACCGGGCCGGAGTTAGCCACCGAAACGCTAATTCTCTTTCCAGAAGGCCATGCCCAGCAGAGTGTTCCCACTGCAACAAAACGGAATCCAAGGAAGCAGCAGTGCTAAGAACGACGGTGATCAACGACGACTGGACGCCTACCAAGATCAGGGAAGAACAAGAGAGAGATCCAGTTATACAGAAAATCCGAAAATGGAAAGAGGAAAACCGTCGACCACCTTGGCAAGAAATATCGAACCTAGGCTCAGTAGTTAAGACGTATTGGGCCCAGTGGGACTCATTTATCATGGAAGATGGCTTGCTCAAACGAGTCCTGGAAAATGATGACGGTTCAGAGAAGAGAAGACAGTTGGTGATTCCAAAGAGCAGAACAGCCGAAGTACTTCGTCAGTTACACGACAGTCCATCAGGAGGGCATTTTGGTGTGAAGAAGACCCTTCAGCGAATTCGGGAACGGTTTTATTGGATGAACAGTTCCGACGATGTAAAAGACTGGTGTAAGAAATGTACTATTTGTGCTACGAGTAACGGGCCTTATCGAAAAAGGAGAGCTCCTATGAGACAATATAATGTTGGAAGCCCGTTTGAAAGAATAGCTTTGAACATTGCTGGGCCATTTCCAGAAAGTGATAATGGAGGCAAGTACATGTTGGTAGTAATGGATTACTTCACTAAGTGGGTCGAGATTTACGCACTTCCAGACCAGAAGGCGGCCACCGTTGCAGATAAGTTGATCCAAGAATATATCAGCCGATTTGGAGTGCCTTTGGAGATCCATAGTGACCAAGGCAGGAACTTCGAAAGCGATCTATTCCAAGGGATATGTGATAGACTAGGTATGAAGAAAACAAGAACTACGGCTTATCATCCGCAATCGGATGGTATGGTAGAACGAATGAATAGGACAGTAGGCAAGTATTTGACAAAGATGGTGTCCGATCATCAGCGAGACTGGGACCAATATCTTCCGTTCTTCACAATGGCCTACAGATCTGCTGTTAACGAATCGACAGGCCAGACACCAGCCAGAGTCCTATTCGGACGCGAGATGCGACTACTTTGTGATCTAGAGTTTGGGTGTCGACCTGGAGAAGATGTAGCAGGTGAAGATTATGTGATCGAATTACGAAGAGGAATGGACGATGTACACGAGTTGGTCCGTTCCCATCTCCAGATCGCTAGTGACCGAATGAAGAAACGGTATGATACGCAAGCCGAAAAGGGGTGTTTTAAGAAGAACGACAAGGTCTGGCTCTATAATCCCAAAAAGCGAAAAGGCTGCTCTCCCAAGTTGCAATAGTTTTGGGAAGGTCCATATCTCATTATGGAGAAGATCAATGATGTTATTTACCGAATAAGCAAGATCCCGAGAGGAAAGCCGATGATAGTACACCATAATCGGCTGGCGTCTTTCGAGGGTGACCACGACGTAGATGAAGAAGTGGAAGTAAACCAAGTCCAAGATGTGTCTGACCTCACGTTTGAGGAATTCATGGGTGCCTATGGAGGTACCGGTAAAGCAAGACATGGTGTTACCACTGAAGAAAGGCAAGATCAACTCGCGCTTCCCGATGACTACTCACTGGCCCTTACCATCCCGGCCAGTATCAAAGACGCACCAGGGTTGGCATCCGTCTTTCGAAGGAAGTTCGGTCGAGTTGCAGAACTTCAATGCCAAGTGCCAGCTCCCGGTAAAACCTTGAAACTCCAAGATGCATCACGTTACCTTTTCTACCTGGTAACAAAAGACACTGCCCGTGACCAACCTACCTACCGAGATGTATGGGAAGCTTTACTTCGATTGAGAGAGCACGTACTAGAGTCCGACGTGCAAAAGTTAGCCATGCCAAAGTTAGAGTGCCACCAATTAGATTGGAGGGTTATTCGAAGTATGGTGGGGGAGATCTTTAGAGACACCGAAGTCCAGGTGTTAGTCTGTTGCAATCCGCAGAGTTACTGTTACGGAGAGAAAACCGTTCCTTGTCATTTTTATAAAACTGGAAGTTGTAAAAGTGGGTCCAGTTGCCGATACCAGCATACCGTTTCAGTTCCAGTCCCGACAAGGTTCCAGGAGGAACCCTCTTTTAAGAGGGGGGCAATGTTACGATAATTATGGCGTTTATAACTATCAATATATTATGACTAATTCTGTTTTCTGTTCCAGTAAATTCGAAGTTGTTTACAGAAACCTCTAGACCCTAATTTTATGAGTAATCCACGTCTCGAGGCTTTTCAAACAGTTGAAAAACGAGTCGAGCGCCTTCACCAAAATACGAGATTATTCAAGAAGTTCGCCGAATTTTCCAGATGACAACAGTTGTGTATATAAATGAAAGATTTTTTATTTGAGTCAGTCATAAGAAGATCGGGAAACGTGATTTACTTGTAACGAAACGTAACAAATAAATTTGTATTTAATAAGCTATTTAATAAATTAGTAATTACTTATCGTGAGTTTTAATAAATTAGAATATAGACAATAAATTAGAATAAAGACAAATAAATTAGAACAATATAAATATATAACAGTATGTACCTACATTTTTATCATTGCTCCATGTTTGAAATTAATCGTAGACCAATTCATACCTCTTTCTTGACTTTACCGGCAATAATTCATAAATAGCGGCTTTAGCAGTTTCCCTAATCTCATCTGGAATCATTTCGGCTTCACTTTCACTGCTGATTTCCATTTCTTGGAATTGAAAAACGAAAAACACACGAATCTTAAATGACAAGCGTTGTCATAATAAAATACAAAGTTGATGTTATTGTCAAAGCCGTTACCTAGCTACCCAAAATCGTCCCGAAAGTGAAAAAATTAGTCCCGAAAGTAGCTACTTTCGGTACGAGTTGTGTAAAATGGTACTTTCGATTTAATAAATCATACCGAAAGTTTTATTTTCGGGACGGCTGCAGAAAAATATATGTTTACTCGGTGTTATGATTATTCAATTTCGGTACAATTTCTTATGTAGACTTTTAAATGAAATGATACCTTTTGAAATTTATTATGTACTATAATTTTCATTTTCAATTTACAGCAAAAATAATTTATCATAAACTATAAATAATTAAAAACTAATATTTTAGTTATATAATGTTAATAATAAATTACCAAAGTTTAATAAACGTCAAGTATTATATAATAATAGTTTTATTTACAATTGTAGCAGAAAATATAATATATTTAATTTTTTTTGTAAAAGAAACAAACGAAGAAAAATAAACAAACACATATATTAAACAAATTACAAAGAAAAAAATATTCACTATTCAATGAATGTGAATTCAACTTCTGGCAGTTCATCATCAGCTTCTTTCTTGTATAAATTGGTTGTATTTATACAATACATACAATTGTATACATACAATGTAGTTTTAGCCATTATTTCTGACACAGTAAAATAGATACAACACTTTTGAGGATAAACTGTTTGGGCTGAATACATAATGCCATATAAAGTGTCTGTTATGACTGTGTTATGATACCTAATGAGGTTCAAATGCGTATAAGTGACTGGGCAACTACTGTTGCCCATTTTAGCAAGACCAAGACCAAGACTAACCGTGAAAGATTTAAGCAAGAACAAGACTAAGCCTGCGAGACTCTTGCGTCTTGCAGTTAGGGCTGAGTGCCGTTTTAGCGAGTATAGTAGTTCGGGTATACGCTTAAAGACTCTACGAAACGCAAAAAAATATGTAATAAAAATTATGGACTGGACTCTCGCTCGTGCTCAGAGGTCATGATTACAATGTAAAAATAAAATATTTTGTACACTCCTTCCCAGCAGACGACTTCTTCGCTTTGAAATTAATTGTAAAGATTTTGAGAATAGCCACCCTAATCATAAAATAATCTTACATTAGCCACCCTAATCTTGCATTGTGACGCCGACAGTAATATCGTATCGAAACTTTTTAAAAATATGTCACCGTAGCTAATAAAAAATATAATACTGTTCGGGACACCCACTTAATAATTCCATTTTTTCCCATTATAATTTTGTTAGGAGAAATCTAAATAAACAAATCTTATAGGCCTTATAAACATCGATTCTGCTGATTGTGCGATGAAATCATTCGGCTAAACAAATTTGATGAAAGAGCGCGACTATCGCGTAAACAAAATACCGAAATATTTAAAACAACGAAGTAACGATATATAATTCTCGGTTTGTCATTCGGAACTTAGGGTATTGGATAGTAACAAACAGAAAGTAACTCGTAGTAGTTACTTTTTCGACATCACTAAACTTCATGTTCATTCCCAATTGAGCTTTCCTTCGAGTCTAATGTAATAATTGTTTTTCATCTAATTCTTGTTGTTCCTGGAGTGACAAGTTTACAATTTGACATGACGGACGAAGATTCAAATAGTTCTAATCGGAGTAGTGAGAGTTGGAGTTATAGATCTAAAAAACCATAAAGCAAATTTGATGAGTTTTCGAAATAATTCATGAATCTCAAATTGCTTTGTGTAAATTGTGCCTACATAGACAGGTTGAAATAAAAATGAAAAACAGGAACACGTCAGGTTTAAGGAAGCATCTAATATCTTTTCACAAAAAGGAATTACAAATATTTTTTCCTGAAAAACTAAAATTCGGTGGAGATATTATTACCAAAATTAATGTATTTATTAAGTAGGTATCTCCTTAATTTAAAATAACTTCTTTTTATTGTCATTGCTTTTTTACCTATTCTGTATTTTTTCAAATTAGTTTTTTTATATAGAAGTAGAGCTAAGATTGTTAAAAACATTTATTTTGCTTTAATAATTGAATTATAGTTTGTTATCTTATCACCTAAAGAATATGTGCCCTTGATAGTTGTATGTGGATTTTTTGCCATATACCACTCTTTTTTAAGATTTCCATTTCGAATATGGTGGGGATCCATCAATCCCTTTCTAGACAGACAATATTCTTTAAAATACAATCAAGTTTATGTCATGAATTTGTTTTTTTTTGTGTTTAAACCATGTTTTAGTACATGTGAGCTTATTAAATGCAAACGTCTATAAAGAAACAGATTGACTTCCGTGGGCCATGGTAGATACCTGAGTAAGTTAGAGCATAGGCACATATCGCTTAGCTCGTGGCTTCAAACCCCGCCCAGTGTCAGTTGTTTAGAATTTTTTAAATTTGTTTGATCTTTATTATGGCCACTATGTTAATTCAAGCTTAAAATTAACTTACTCTGTTACTTTGTTCTAAAATCTAAAGTACCGTTTAATAAATAGCAATAGGCTAATGGGTAACTGCAAGACTTGCAAGACTTTTGCTGCAAGACCAACACCAAGACTAAGACCAAGACCGGAAGTGCAATACCAAGACCAAGACCAAGACCAAATGTATTGGCGAAAGACCAAGACTGTATAAGTCCCTTCTTGTTCTTGCATTTGAGCAACACTAGTTTGAACGTGCTTTCTAAATGATCTGCAAGTCGTTTTGCTTTCTGTTCGTTATTTTTAGCCTAGTTGCCGTTTTGCAACTTGACAGGTGGAAAATGAATAATTGATATCTTAATTCTTTTTGTTGCCTTCCATAACGAATAATGTGTGTTCCGGCAAGCTGTTAAATTACTTAAAAAATAATTAATTGTTGAACTTTTTATATTCTGTATCTCCCTTTTTAGTTTATGTGTAGCATTATTTAGACTAGTTTTGTCTCATGGAGCTCTGTATTGCTGTCATTATTTTCTTAACTTCCTTTTTTCTACTATGGTTTCCCTGATTTCTTTTGAATAGTTGTTCCCTTTTGTTTTAGACGTTATTGTGGGAGTATTTTCCCAAGCTACATACCTGTTGGATATTCTTTATAAAAATTTCTAATTCGTCATCAAGTTGCCTCTTCCAGTCAGTTTTTTTATTAGTCAATATTAGATTGAACTCTTTTTTAATCACTGTATCACTCACAGTTAAAATTATCGGTGAGTGATCAGAGTTCATGCTCCAGAAGTTATTGATATCCAGATGGTAAGCTGAGAAATTTTTGTAAATAAAGAAATCTATCAGGTTTTTTTTTGGCTTACTGGCCTACCGATAGGAACATTTTGTTCCTACCGATAGGAACATTTTGTTCCTATCGGTAGGACAGTATGTTGGTCTACCAGTAGAGATTACTTCACCCCTTTGTTCCTTAACAGTTGACAATAGTTCTTTTCCATTAGTTGTAGTTACCCTAGAACCACAGTGGGTACTCTTTGCATTAAAGTCGTCACCGATGATGTATCTTTTTCCTAATGTGTTTATAAACTCTTTATATTGTTCTCTTTTAATGGAGTGTCTAAGAGGACAATATATTTAACTTATATTTACGGTATGTGTTTTTATCTTCACACAGACTGTTGTAGCTTGTATGTGCTCAGTTGTATATTTTAATTCCTCATGATGCAAGGTGTTATCTTTAATTATGATAACGCTTCCTCCTTTAGCTGCATTATCTGGATGTATAGTAGAATATACTCTATACCCCCTAAATTTTTAATATGACTGTTTAGTAAAGTCTGTTTCAGAAACGAGACACAGATCAATTTTTTCAATGTTATTTCAATGATTTTCTCAATCTGATGTTGTAACAGTCCATGTGCGTTTCACCCCATTATTCGGAGGTCCTTAGCAATTTCTGATTTTCGGAATAGCTCCTTTGGCGCTATGCTCTAGTCGGGTAACTCTGATATCGATTTGAGATATTTTGTCATCAATCTTGGTGAGTTTTTCGAATATCATTTTTAATTTAATATCAGTTTCTTTTTCTTCTTGCGATGATGCATTATATATGTCTCCTTGCATTCTTTGTTACATTGCTGTAACTTCTATTTTCACTTACCTCTGCCGTTTTTAGTTTTTTGCTTTCAATAACTCTATGGGGCGCTTTTATAACATTGTCTTTGTTTATTCTCTCGTTTCTCATTGTTTGTAATTTTTTAGCTACATAGCATCGGCGGTAGTTTGCAGGATGATTTTCTCCACAATGAATACATTTTGGTTTATCTTCCGGTAGTTGCTGGCAATCTTTAGTAAAGTGTTTACTAATACATTTTGCACCTCTTGGCTCCTTTTTACAGTATTTTCACGTGTGTTCGTAAGCCTGGCATCTTTTACATTGTGGGACTAATCTGAAACTCCTTAATGGCTTGCTTTCAACTCTCGTACTAAGTATGTCTGTTATGCCGTAAATTCTATTTATATCTAACTAAATGTTAGGATGAACATATCCAGTGGTTTTTTAGTTTTCCATTTGAATTTCTTGTCAGCTTTAATGGTTTTATATTGTCGTTTTTGTAGGTCTTTTATTATTTCCTCTGGTGGCCATGGGTGATGTAATTTCTTAATAACAACTCTAATTGGCTTCCCTTGCTTATTTTTATAAGTGTGGTACTAAAGGTTACTCGTATTTAATCTCTCTATTAAAGCTCTGTAATGATCGCTATTGGCTGTATTAATTTTCATAATTTCACTGTTTATGATTTTCATAGTAAAGGTAATACCAGCCTCAGTCAGGAGCTTGCTCAGGTCAATAGCACTTTGAAAACCTTCTACTACCGGAGATGGTGGGTTTGGTTTTTTGATTGGTTTTTCAATTTGTGTTTCTGCACTTGATTTTTACGGAGAAGGAGGAGATAATGAGCTACGTTTTTTGTTAGTTTTCCTGTTTTCGTTTCTTATCCAGCCCGTGTCATACGCTAAATCTTCTTCATAGGTGCAGTATTCAAGTTTATCTGCTTTCAATTTCTTCTGTGATTTATTAGCACTTGCGGTTAACCCTGTATGTTGTTCGGCTTTTTCCAGCTGTGCTAATCTCTTTTCCATGTCATCGATTGTTTGAGTCAACCGTTGATTATCCATATTAAGTATCTTAACATTTTCTTCTGACTGACACCATTGCATTATAAAGCGACTGCTCATTTTGTGAACATTGTGTATTTTCTGCAAACATCGCATTATTTTGTTGGACTAGTAGTGCGTCCGTTTCGGTATGAATGGGAAACATTATAAATATTTAAATATTTCGCTTACCTAAGTCTACTTGAATCTATCGTGATAGCTTACAGCCATGTCTTTGAAGCTGTGGTATTACCTTCTTCCAGCCCTTAACATAGATCATCATTAGATACTATATCTCTTAGAACTCTTATGAATAAATTAATCAAGACTTGTTTATTATCTGGAATTTCAGCACATCAATCTAAAAATGTTTTCATAAATGTGTGTCATAAATAACATATAGGTATGTATCTAAAATAATTAACTGGTACAATTAGTGTCGATTAGAGAAAAGCAAATCAGTACATACGTTATTTTATTTACAGTCATTCATTAATTATTTACTGTTCTTAGTTCGATATTATAAAGTGTAATTCCAAGCAACTACTAAAACAACTGAAGCGTGAAAAGAATTTCAGTGGCCACTAATAAATTAACCACCACTTATTTGAACCATATAAACATTAGAAGTATTGTCAATGGTTTTATATTTAATGCAGTACGTAGCGCCACGAAATTGTAGTAGAAAAAATAGTAGTCCCTATTTTATTAGGATTGCTAACTTTTGTAACTGTTGTGAAATCATCTCTCCATCTTATCGGTAATTATTCTAGACTCACTTGTACCGTCTCTAAGGACAATGAGAATAATTTTTACATTCTTTAGCGTTACTTTTTTGGGAATAGTTACTAATATTGATTTCAACTAGTTGTGTGGTAATTTGCCGCTACTGTATATCTTCTTAAAGAAGGTGATAATCGCAACACTCTTATTATCTAATAGCTGTAATAATTATGTAGGTATCTTCCACAACTTCACAAGATAAGCGTGATCAACATCCGAAAGGGAATACACCACCTGTAGCACAAAAATGAATCGTTGATCATATAACTATCATTTTCAGAAAAATAGAACGATTATTTTGGTAAATAGTTGAAGTATCTTCGTACATGCACAACTAGATATCAAGACAATTTAGAAGCTATTAAAATTAAAATTTCCAAAAGTTATTTTTAAGTAAGTTTTTTAAAAGAATTTAAAAAAAAATCTTTACGTTTTGGATAATCCGCATGTTGATACTTGTATCAAGGGTAAAGAAAGGGACAAATTCTCAATGGTGAAAAAATTCATCAGGATCAAAATACAGTAGCAATACGTTCTTTTGACCATTCAAATTTAAGGAAACTGCTTTGGCATTACATAGATTCAACTAATCTCTCAATACTCTACATCTAAAATAAATATCTAGTAAACAAAGAAGCAAATGAAGTTTGGTCGACATTACTTCATTACTTTGAAAATTGTTTGCCAAAATGAAACAAAAGAAATTTTACTGCTTTCCAACAACTGCCCTGGACAACTCTCCTAGAAAAATAATAACGGGAACTCATTTCTCTTTGAAAAAAAAAATATATATAGCATACATTTTGTGGCGTGGAGTCTAGAACGGCGTGATTCCATTCACCCTTGGTGGTAATTTGATTTTAAGTCTTCTGCCCTTGTTGCATGTCATCCAAAAATTTCTTGTTCCCTTTTCCACCAGTTCTCTCGGATGATTTTCGACAAATCGGAATCGTTTCCAGCCTTTGGTTCCCGCGGGGTCGTCATTGCTGCGGTTTCAGGCCTTGTCGGTGTGTCTGACGCGTGAAGCTTTCTTGGTGGGGATGGTGGCATATCGAACATCTGGGGAAATCTGTTGAGGATGCGTTCCGCTTCCTTCACTCACGTGGCAGGCAGCCCAGGTCTCTCTGGTGTTGCCAGTGGGCTTTTTTTATCAGAAATATCTAGGATGTCTTCCATTGCTGATTACTGGTTGAGTAACGGGGAGAACGAATTAAGTCAAATCTTGCTCCACAGACCGGGGTGACTTTCTATTTCTCCAGTCTGTTATTTCTTTCCCTGACGCCTTATACAGCAGTGACTGTAAACTCCATATTTGCCGCAACGTGAACAGATTTTTTTCCATGGGTTTTTGAAATTTTTACGGATGTGAACTGGCATCTTGCATCTAAAACACATGTCATGTACATACGTTCCCGGTGTCTTTAAAGATTTTGATTTTATCGGGTCTTTTCATCTTCTATGACTCGTATTCCTGGGCTAAGTCCTGTAATTCTGTTAAATCTATACAGTCTCGATGGCAAATATATGGCTTATATTCCGGTACATATTCCTATATATTAGTTCTAGTAATTGATTTTTGGTAAAAGATTTTTCTCATCTAATCGTGGTATATCTATCCGCCTACTCGTTTTGCTGTTCTTTTTTATTTCTGATTTGCTCGTCCAGCTGCAGCAAATGTCCTCTGGGAAAGAAAGATTTCTTAAAATCGTCGCTCAAGTCTGTCCACGATTTCCAATTTTGGTTGTTGTTTCAGTATCATAGTAACGCATGGTCTCCTAGCAATTATGGTAATGCTCTTAGAAGATCTTAACGATCTCGTAGGACAGCCTTCTATCCTTTGTATAAAGTCTACTGCTTCTGAATGTTTGTTTATCGATGTGTGTGTTCCACTTCCGTACTTAGTTTAATAACTCTGCTTGCGACATTTGCCTCGGTATTATTAGGTCCTATAGTTCATAGGCTGCCTAAATGGAATACTTTGGAGCTCTGACATAGGAATAAAGCGAAAATATAACATCTATGAGTCACTAATTAAAAGCAGTCTACTTTATGGAGCAGAAACTTGGAGAATAACCAAGAACAACAGAAAAAAATTAGAAGCTGTAGAAATGGATGTGTTTAGAAGATCGTTAGGTATATCCCGCAGGGAAAGAGTTTGAAATGAGGAAGTAAGACGAAGAATTGGAATAGATGGTTACTAAACAACAGACATTGAGAGGAAACAGTTGATTTGGTATGGTCATGTTCAAAGAATGGAAGACACAAGACTACCCAAGAAGATTATGCAGTGGGTACCACCAAACCGCAAAAAACGAGGAAGACCCAAGAAGACATGGAAAGAAGGGGTAACTAAAGCAATGAGTACAAGAGATCTTAGAGACGGCCAATGGGATGATAGAAGGACGTGGAAGTTAGGCATCGGACAACGTCGAAAGACGTTCTAAAACCGATATATATATATATATATATATATATATATATATATATATATATATATATATATATATATTAGGTCCTGTAATTGCCTTCTGATAATTGATATTTTTTGGGTTAGTAGGTCGGGTTCAGATTATTTGGAAGGCTTGACTTTTGGGATTGTACCTGACATTTCTCCGCGATCTTTAAAAAAGTCTTTAGACTTAATCTCAGATTTTCGGCGGTTTATTTGGAATCTAAGCCAACCTTTGCAACATCGCGCTGTAATTTCTCTTTGGACAGGCGGTATATCCACGATGTACCTGTCGTGGCACCCGTTACTGAGTCTGTGACTGTCGTTGTTGGACAAAGTGGAATTTTTATGTTTGCTCGGACGCCATATTGTAGTGCTGTACTTCTGCTCAGGTGCGAATTTGTAACGGGTAGGTCTGTAAAACGGCATACTCGTTTAATTTAATTAAAAATATGTTTTAAATAAATAAATAACAAAATAAAATTATATCCCAGATAATATGTAAGTTGACCAAATAAGGCCCACTTAATGTTTGTTAGTTGTTTTTTGATAAATAAAATCACGATATAAATCTGAAAACCACAGAGAAAATAAATCACATATTTAAATTTAATACGAGATTGTTAAATTTTGTTAAAAGTTTTATGAGTTGTTACTTTTTAGTCTTTAAAAAATAGTTGCTTCTGGGCCTAATTAGGAACACCATGTTCTTAATAAGACCCACTTTTTAAATGTGACCATTATGCCTAATTGCACCAACAGATCTTCAGCTCCAGTTTAGCCCAGTTCAGCTTATGTCGCATTGACGTTCCACGTACGTCTTAAGCTTAAGGTCTATTGGTGCAACTATACATTAATCAAATTAAACAAAGGTGACATGTAGGACATTTATTTTGTAAAAAATAATAGGTACTTAAAATAATTATTGCAAACAGTCTGAACATATGAAAACTAAGTCTTTATCATCTGCTGAAAGTCCTACACACTCTTCATGGATATATCTTTTGCAGCTTACACAAAGTCTCATATCCTTAACGACATCCTCATTGCAGACGAAACAATACCAACTATCTTTTCGTTCTTCTTTGTTTTTTGAGGTTTCAAGTGAGCTGTGTTTATTTTTCTCTTCTCCTTTTTTAGTTGTTTTTTGACTATTTTTCCGTTTGCCAAGTTTTTTCCTTTTCTTGATTGGTTTTTAGTGTCATTTAAACCAGCTTCATCAAACAATGATTTTGTGACTTCCTGTGCTCGATAGTTCAGGGATTTCTTTCTAGCACCTTTGCGTTTTCCAGTTTCCAATTCTGGTGTTATTAACACTGCGTTAAAACTTACTGACATTTCGTTTTCTTCTTCTGAGCTGTCATGTACTGAAAATTCATTGTCAGAACCGTCAGAACTCTCAGAGCTATCTTGCGTATTTTTCTCCTTTAGAGCTTTTATTTTCTTTTCTCTGTCTGGAGTGGAGCTGCCAATAGGATTATTCGTTGCGGAAGTCGAAGCTGATGGAATAGCAGAATCTTCCGAGTCTAATTTATTTTCTGTTATTTCTGATGGGCAAAAAGCTATGTCAGGAATTGTGATTTATGAAGGTTTAGGCGGCAACCTTTCTCGTCAATATTAAAAATGCGTTGAGGGCTTTGCAGGATATCAAGCTTCAACATAACTTCGCGTAGCTTTTCAAAATAGTCATTGACTATGAATTTGTTTAATTTGGCGGCTCTAGCTGGATTCATGAATTGAGATTTTCTTTTAACTACTTCGGGATGTCGATTTAAAAAAAGTTTGAGCCATTTTCGACCAGCTAAGTTTTTATCGATAAAAGGTGCAGATATGCCATTTCTTTGGCAATATTCATGGACAGAACGTCTTATCACTGTTGATGTCAGAGGCATTCCAACGTCAGCTAGCCTAAAAATTCTTCCACACAACTCAGATTCTTGTTGGGGGGTTAAACATGAAGGGCGCCCAAGTTTCTTTTCCGCTTTTCCACTAAGCAAATGATTCCTAAGTGTTCGACGGGCAATATTAAATTCTTTGGCGGCTGTTCTTACTGACATCCAATTTTTAACTGCTTGCAAGGCCAAAGCCATTTGTTCTTCAGTCCATAAAGCTCTAGGCATCTTAAGCTTTTTAGTATTCTTTCTGAAACAAAGTTAAACACTTATAAAACGTGTTATTGTAGTGGTCTTAACAAGGCCCACCCGTAGTCTTAATAAGGCCCATCCGGGCCTTATTAGCAATACTGTAGGTGATCAATGTTTTTAGAAATTACCATTATTTACGTTTTAATAAACATAAGGTAATTCAGGTACTATGAAAGTACAACTAATAAGTACACAAATGTCATGCAAAATAAAAAAAATCGCACTCATAATCGTATTAAATTACAAATGCATACTAACCTCAATATTAGATTGGATGTTTACCCATTGACCACTGTAAACGAATGATCATATAAAAGCGACAGTTCGCGTCGCTGCTCAACTTAGTGTAACAATTTGCACCTAGATGGCTCTACTGCATCTGTACATTGCAGCATACTGCCATTATTTGTCCATCCTAAGGAATATGGGCGAGTGGGCTTTATTAGGAACCGGGCTTTATTTGGCGAACCTACCTTACAATAAAAAATAAAATGTCACTCCTGGCGACGGCACTAATGTTGCTATGACCCACTGTTAATACCTGCAAAAAATAGATACAGTCAAATAAAAAACGAAAAGACAATACGATGTGTTAATACACACGCACACATACACGCTAAAGAAAGAATAATCTGGATTAGAGGTGAACGCGTGGATTATCACTCGATCCGGCAAGGAGCGGAAAGTGACTAATCAACACTTAGTCATGGAACTGTTCCGTCTCAGATCACAAATTCTACGACTGAGTCGGGAGCTGCCACTAGATTAACACTCTAGCAGAGCCTGTTGGCCTTCAGTTAACATCCTAGGGACAGTGGAGTTGTTCCCAAGTCAACACTCTATTAGAACTCCATTCTCTCTTGCGGCGGCTCTTGTTTTATACCTTTGCATGTTTTCCATATCTAGCGCTCATCGATGGAAGTGGAACTTAGCGGTGGGAGTGCATGCGTACAGAGTAGAGGTAAGCCGAAGCTTTGTTGTGATAAAGAATAAAATATGATAGAATTTATACAACTCTACTCCAGTCGTCAGAGAATATGCAACTGAACTTTTTAAAATCATACGTACAAGCTGAATTTTGGCGATAATGTCAATTTTGGAACCCTAAAAAGAAGTTTATCACTCCTAACCCAGGCATCCCCCTGAAACCCACCCCCGTCTTAGGGGAGAAAAACGAAAAAAATCGATTTACTAAGAATCAGTACGTAATAGAAAAAAGTTTTAACACGTTCTTTTCCGATAACGCGCTGGCACGTCGCTACAAAACTTTAGCTAGACGCCGACGCTCCGCGTTCAGACTTTTATTGATTATGATCTTGGATTATTTCACTGGCGCTACAACAGGGCCTTTTATATTTCAAAGGCAGGTAACTAGGGGTATCAATTCTCTAATTTTGTTGTTGGTTCTCGGACTAATGACTTTTTGTCCCGACAGGGTGTCTATATGTGTTGACTTTGTAGTAATTGTAAATACTAGTAACAGAGCATAAAATTCTGCAAATGCATATTATTTTATCGGATTAGTAACCGTGTAAAGATTAGTAATTCCCAGATTTCGATATTTCTCCTATTTTTTAGACTCGTAAATCATAAAGCTTGGTAACCCGGATATTTTCAGTGTTTCCTCTAAATATGACTTTGGTTCTTATACGTTTCGTTAGTCTTTGGGTTTGTTTAGGTTTGAAAGGCATAGGGTGTGCATATTGAAGTGTAAAAATAATTAAAAATAATGCAAATGACGGCATTTTACTAAGTGGCTAGAATTCAAATAAAAAAATAAAGTTATATATGAAAAAAATTATCGGATGAAGAACTGTTGAGATTATTATAAGCAAACGATGAAGAATTCAATGACTTTCTTGATTCAGACAGTGAGTATTTACCAGAATCTGAGGATGAAATTGAAAATAACTTACCTGCAGCACTTATTAAGGATACGGAAGAAAATATATGTTATTAAATGTAAATATTAATTTTCTTATAAAAATTTATTTAATTGTAGACTAAGCTGCTCGTTGAAGTTGATGAAAGCGATAAATGGGAAGAAATTGTTGATGTTATGAAAAATTTCCCTTTTTTTGAAACACCAGGAGTTACTAATGCAAGCTTTCGATAATAATCCAGTTCACTTTTTTCGAATGATACTTACAGATGAATGTTTGCAGCAAATATGGGATGAGACTAAGACCTGTTTTCACGCTACGTCTTATTGTACGTTTTGTTGGATAGGACAAATCCTATACAATAAAACGTGGCGTGTAAACAGCAAAACGTACGTCTTGTCGAATCGAAATGAAATCCAAATACATTGTGTGTATACACTGGACAAAACGTACGTTTTGTCGTACGTTTTATATGACCGACAAAACGTACAATAAGACGTAGCGTGAAAACGGGCCTTCAGGTATGACTGAGAACGTTTTCTTGTTTAATGCAGGGGCGACATTTTCTAGAATTTTTCATTGGAAAATTTTGACTCCTGAAGAACTACTAGTCTTTTTAGGATTGGTTTTATATATGGGTCATATTTCATTGCCTAGAATTGAGGATCATGTATGCAAAAATATTTATACATATTATGCAGATGATGGTTGTAAATGCCCACATACTATACAACAAGTATTCTGGAAAAACGATTAGTCTTTACGAATTTCGTTTATAACTCGTTAGATCACTTTTAAAATTTAATAATTCTGAAACCAAACATGTTACAAAAGATCACCTAGTAACATTGTTTGGATTACTGTCAAATATTCCACATTTAAACCTTTTTGTTTGTTTTTTTTTTGTTTTACATATCTATATTTTATATTATTTTGTATTTCTTGTTTTATTTTGTATTAGTTTAGAAATATGGTATTACCATCAGAGATAAAGTACCAAACCTAGAAATAAGAAGAAGAACAGGAGTCACAGATGCAGTTAAAAAAATAGCCATGGCTAAATTGGCTTGGGCCATACATGTTGCCAGATTAACGGATGATAGATGGACCAGAAAGATTCTGGAATGGCGACCAAGGCAAGATGCATATCGAAGCAGAGGACGACCACCGACTAGATGGACGGATGATATCAAGCGCATCACCACCAACTGGATGCAAGAAGCTCAAAATAGGAATAGGTGGAAAACCTTACGGGAGGCCTACGTTCAGCAGTGGACAAATATAGGCTAATTGATGAGTGTAGAAATGTTCCTATTAAAATTGACTGTTATCAATATTATTTACAAAACGTACAAGCGCGTCGTACGGCGTCTGTATACAAATACTAGAACCGAGCGCTAATGACGCTCTAGCACGTTCACCACCAACCCTTATTGTATATGTGTGCATTTAGTTTAAATTACTCAATTTATTTGAACTTTTCCAAAAACTAATAAATAAACGACTATGTATCAAAAACAGTAAGCGGCTCTTGGTGAAAACCTACTCAGATTAGATCGGCAGCTAACGTGTTAAACAAGAAATGTAGCTGAGATAATTTTGAACAAAAATCTTTATTAGCACTTGTTGTGTAGAATGAACCATTCTCTCAAAAACAACGCTTGAAGCAACCGGCGATTTCGTATGTCAGTTACGCGCGCGAAATCAATTTTGAATAAAATTTGTATTAACTCTCGACTGTAAAGATTCGATATCTTGAACACAGTATCATATAGATAAAAATCGAAATGCGTTTTAAAGGTAGAGTGCAATTGTGTTTTGTAATTTATCCAAAATGAAATCAATTTTGTAAAGATGGTAAATTAATAACCGTTAGGCCATTTTTGATGAGTCTCATGAGATCAATAAAATTTACCATCGAGCTGATACAAACTTTATTTAAAAAATTGATTTCGCACGTGTAACTGACGGTGATTTAAAATCACCGGCCACCCCAAGCGTTGTTTTTGAGAGAATGGTTCATTCTACAGAAAAAGTGCTAATTGACATTTTTGTTTCTAAATTATCACAGAGCTACATTTCTTGTTTAAAACATTTTTTCTACGGCGTACATGTTCTTGGAATTCGATGTTTTCCGTTTCTCTCTCCCCCTACGAGGGGGTTTTAGAGAAAGCTCGGGATAGTAGTGGCAAACTCTTTTGCATCTTTTTTGGGGTCCTAAAATTTGCATTCTCGATAAAATTAAGCTTGTTTGTCTCCATTTTAGAGATCAAATATCTGACGTAGAATGAAGTAATTGTTATATATACAATTTGAAAGGCCACGAGACCTTGATGCCCTTTGATGACCTTAAAAAAATTGAGAATCTAAAACAGGTTTCGGTAAATGTTTCAGAAGCTATTCCGGTGAGATAAACTCAGCTATGAGGAGATATTCCGGTGATCTACAGATGACGAACAAAATAAGAGGTAGAATTAGATGGGGAATGGACCAAGTTCCATGATTTTTAAATATTTTATTTTATATTGTTAAGATTTTTCTGGGTGGTTAAAGGCTGGTTATGCACCTCGGAGGTAATATGAGATTTCGACTCTTATATTGTAATAAAACTCTGAGAAATGTCCACTCGTTTCCCAATGAAAGGGTTGAGGATTCTGGAAACAGAACTCGGCTCTGCCAGTAAGTCCTACTCTCACGTCGTTGAAGATATATTATATGTCGCGTAACCACCAGGTATATGGCGTACAGTGGATGTGCGCTATATAGCAGCGGTGAGAGGGTGAAGGGTGAGTTTGTGGCACCTTAAAACTGAAACATGTCGACTAAAGGAAGAAACCCCAACAGAAAATCCTAGTCCTCCAAGCTTGGAGGTTGGAGCGATGGGCCAGTCCCTCATCATCTGGAAAAAAACTCTTTTGATTAAAAATTCTAACGCTCAAGGACTTTGAAAATTGGTACTTGGAACACTCAAGGCATGACTCAAAAGACAATGGAAATTTTAACTGAAATGACGAAGCAAAAAATTAACATCATAGTGCTCTCTAAAAAAAAAGAAAGGCCAAGGAAATGAACTGATTAAAGACTACATTCATATATAGTCAGGAGTAGAGGAACACGTACACGCTAAATCAGGGGTCTCAATTCTTATAAAAAAATCGTTAAAAAATTTATAAAAGACTATGCGTACATCTCTGAAAGAATTCTGACAATAACTGTCACATTGTACGGCATCGAAACAATAGTTGTTGGAGTCTATGCGCCAACAGACGATTCAAATCAACAAGTTAAAGATTCCTTTTATGAAGGGTTATCAAACATTTGTGATAAAATAAAAAGTCATCAAGAAATAATACTGTTAGGAGACCTAAATGCCAGAGTAGGTTCTCAAATAGACGATGACGTGGTGGGACGGCACAGAGAAATAGTTAAAAATGGTTCAGGTGGCAGCTTAATTGAGTTCTGTCAACTTTTTGGTTTAAAAATAATAAATACACAATTCCAACATAAAGATATTTAAAAAAACACTTGGGAACGACCTTCACTCCAACAGAAGTAGATCATAGACTATATAATAATGAGACCGAAATCAAAATTTAAGTGCCAAGACTGCAGAGTAAAAAGAGGATCTAACTGTGGGACAGATCACTACTTTCTTTCAGCTAATCTTTTGTGCCCCTTTAAACAATACTACTAACATAACACCGAAAGTGAGAGAAACAATACTACACATATAGAGAAATATAAATTACACCTTTTATTCCAACCAAGTACTAAACATCTTTTTAAATCTAGATTAGAAAAGGAACTAAATGAGATAAAAAAATAGCCTATGAAGTATTAGGAACAGAGAACAACGACAAAAAATACCACGAACCGCCATGGATGATAGAAAACGTAAAAGAAATGATACAGGAAAAAAACAAAATATATAAGAAAGGGCTAACAAACAAAATATCTAGCAATAGAGTAACATATCAAAGGAAAAACGAAAAAGTACGCAATCAAATAAAAGAAGCAAAAAACAATTTCTGGAAACAAAAATGTGTCCAAGTTGAAAATTTAATTGGTGGTTCTCAGACTACGGAAGCATGGAGAACTATCACTAATCTAAAGAAAAATACCCATAACTCCTTAAGTAACTTAATTCCTATAGAAAAGTGGGAAAATTACTATAAAAATTTACTACAAGAGTCCAGATTGCAATATAGGGGAGAGGAATAGAGTATGGAGAGACAAACAAATAGTAACACTAATACTACTATCAAGGTCCGTACTGCGTTAATTAAAATGAAAAACGGGCGATCTCCAGGACCTGGTAATATAGGAGTTACTTAAAGCAGGAGGTCCACTCCTAATAGAACGAATAACTTTTCTAATGAATCAATGCTGCTAACAAATTAAAGTGCCATCTGAATGGAAAACTGCTCAATAAGTGACCATCTTTAAAAAAGGTTATCGAAATGATCCTAACTGCTACAGAGAATTAAGTGTTCTACCTACTTTCGGGAGATTGTTTGGAAAGATAATAAATGGAAAAATACAAGATGATGTAGGACATCTAATTAGCAAAGAGCAAAGTGGATTTAATAGAAAAAAGAATAGCGGTTGGTACCGAAGTACATCTAGCGTTCATCGACCTAGAAAAGGCGTATGATACGGTTCCAAGACTTAAATTGTGACAAGTTTTACAACAACTCGACATTAGTCCATACCTTTTAGGAACAATCACATAAGTATACAGGGATGACACTACTTACCTAAAAATCGAAAATAGGCTATCAGGACCAATAAAGTAACTAAAGGACTAAGAAAAGAATGCAGTATGTCACTCTTACTGTTTAATTGATATATTGAGGCAGCCTTCCAAAATTGCAAAAACCACTGCCAAGGCATGGGAATCTCCACAGGAAATGACGTACTGTTCTCCCTGAACTTTGCGGATGACCAAGTCGTCCTAGGTCAAGATTCTTATGATCTAGAATTTATGATAAAGCGTCTATACAGAGAACAGAGAATATGTAAAATGGGTGGTTACAAGTCAGCATGAAGAAACGGAATATTTAGTTATCAAGTCAGATGCAAGGTTTGAAGTGTTGATAGGCGAGAACGTGGAAATCGAACAAGTGGAAAAATTTAAATATTTAGGAGCACTTATTGATAAGAACGGCTTGGGAGAAACCGAAATTAAACACCGCATTAATCAGGGACGTAAAATCGTAGGATGTCTGAACTCCTTACAATGGGATCGCAACATTTCCAAAAGGAACAAAAAAGAATATGGCAAACCATGGCTGAATCAGTTCTTTGTTCTGAAGTATGGACAATTAATGCAGACCTGAAGAGAAGATTGTTGGCAGTTGAAATGGATTATTTGAGAAGAAGTGCTAGAACATCAAGGCTGGAAAGGAAGACCTACGAATCTATTGGCAACGTGCAAGTACTTGGAGGGGATACGAGAAACGATCGTGCGCGAGTAGCGGAGAAATCTTGCATTTTTTACTGCACATTTCATAGATTTCATAAATTCATATTGTCAAATTGTCAATTGTCATATTTCATATTCGTTTGTTTACTTACACCTTCTGTCACTGAAGAAAATGGGATTTAGGAAATGCTGTGTTATAAATTATAAAAATACAACAAAAAATTGCCAATTTAAGTTTTATTCTTTTCCAACTTCGAAGCACAAATTACTACAAAGAGAAAAGTGGATTTATATCATAAAAAGCATAAGTAACCTAACCTAAATTATGCATTATTCTTGCGCCCGATTTTAAAGTCAGTTTGAAATAAATAATAAATAAAAGTTCACTTTTAAGTGTAAATTTTAGTTTCATAACACTCACTTAGAGTTCATTTTAACCCAAAAATCAAGTTTAATGTTTAAATTTTATTTTTTTTGAAGTTTACAAAAATGCATCAAGTTCAAGTTTTTCTGAAGATGCATTAAGATATATTCGCTGTCCAAAAGTTTACAGGGAAATAATTAATTGTTCAAACCAATATGATGATATCATGGGCTTAACCTGCTAATTTATGCATTTATGCATTAGCATTATTTATGGTAATTTATTTTTCTTAATTCTTCCACATAATTCTTCCATTCTTTTTTGACATTTGCCACTACTAAAGCTTTTCCCTTTGACTCAGTGCTTGGTTGAAAAGTTATTTGGTGATTTACTTTCTCAAATCCAGTTTTTATTATTGCATCCATATTAACAGTAATGCTGTAATTTAATAATATATTTATTTGTATTTACACTACATACAACGTTTACCTTTTAATAACATACCGACATAACCTCAATCTTACTTTTTCTTCTTATTCTTTTTTGGGGCTACGTTCTTGACAGTTATCCGGTAACCTCGATCTAACATGAAAGCGCAGTAAATTTTGCTGATTTACGACACCAGGTGTCGCTGTTCCGAACTTGCACGGTCCCAATAAGAACTAACATGAATGCTACAGAAACGGTCATTGACTGAATAGAAAGAAGAGGTTAAAATGGTTTGGACACCTATTGAGAATGCCTGACGAACGTTGACCCCAAAAACTTCACAGACGAATGTCCCCTGGAAGAATAAAAAGAGGTAGACCTCGACGGTCATGGAATAAAGAAATTAGAAGAGCGATGGAATCGAGAGGTTTTGAGGAGGAGCATGCCTTGGACCGGGAGTATTGGCGGAGGAGAACGGGAATACGGCGATAGCCGTCTCCAAAATGTATTGCATTTACAAGTTGGATTATGTAATATATATATATATATATATATATATATATATATATATATATATATATATATATATATATATATATATATATATATATAAACAGATTTTCAAGTAAAGTAACTTATCATTGTTCTTGAAGAAAAGCGTTAAATATCGAATATCAAACGTAGTTTATTGCAAAAAACTCACTAATCCAACATAAATGATTCACCGTCTAACTCAAAATACTGAAAACAGTGTTAAAATAATCAACATTTAATGTCTCATTTGTAAGCATTAAAAATTGATTTCGTGACATTACTACTATTAATAAAATCTACTGTAAAAGTTGTTTGCTACTCCTATAAAGTTTACTTTTTGTGAGTCGTGGGATTTTCGAAATAACTGATTCAATTATTAAATTACTGTTCTGAATATTGTGAAATAAAGTGATAAAAATTAAATGAACAATTAACAACAGCCAATGCGGTTCTTTCTAAATATCTGCGAGGTAAAACGTAGAGCAAACAAAAGTCTACGGGTGATTAGCGTTATCAAAAAGTAAACAAGCACGAATCGATGATAAAACATATTTTTGACTCGTACTAGCATCATTACCATTATATTCGATTATCAGAAAATCTCTAAGTACCGCGACCTAACTCAACAATGCAATGACAATCGACAACAAAAAACAATGTTTACTTATGAAACGCTCAAGGTTGCTCAGATCAAACATAAGATTCAAAATAAAAATGATTTGTGATTCGGTGACAATATAAAACTATGATTCTCTCATACACCCAATCTCTGCGTGATATTTTAATCATCCTGTATTCATAATGTCTAAATTCTTAAAATAAGTCAAACCGACTGAATATAAACGTTTTTTTCTTTGCATAAGCCCTTCCAGAAAGGGACTTTAAATTTATTTAATAATATTTGTTATATTCCAGTTTTCCTAGGTCTTTTAAAGTTATAAAACCACACAAATTTTGTAATTAAAAAATAATACGAGCCAATGGTTTCCAATAACGCCTGACTTTATATTAATATGCAGAAGAAATCAAAAAAGTGTTTATTTTCATTTTGTATAAAATATTTTGAAATAGTTACTTTAAACACAGTTTAACCACAAAAGTTCTTTTTTATACTATGCTTTAAATGAAGAAACGCGACATTTTATTCGCGATCTTCCAGTAAATTGCACTTATTTGTACGCTATTAGTGTCAAGAAGTAGTCAATAACCAGTATTACCATATCTAATATCAACAATATATCTAATATCTAAGATTTTTTAATTAAAAAAACAGATGATTTTTTTCCTGGACACTAAATAGGCCAAAGCGGCTATAATGCGGAGTAAAATGTAAGAGGTCGAACTACTAACCAGTAATTTGTTGTTTTCTGTATCTTTTTTTTTATTTCAGTCACGAATACAGCAAGAATAAATAACGAAGGATAATACTTCGAAGGAATTACGGTGGTGAAAGGTATCTCGTGGATAATTAGAAGTACTTAATTGTAAACTTTAAGAGTTGATAGGAGGGAACCCAGACAGCACAAGACATCCCTGGGACGTCCATTTTATGCCATTTTAAGATCCAAACGTCCCGGGACTTCTTTTGGACGTCCAAGGGATATTTCTAGTCGGACATACCAGGGACGGCCCATAAGGTCGTCCGAAGGACGTCCCATTAGGGATGTTTTCTAGATGTTAACTGTGTCATTTTTTTACTTAAGCATATTTTTTACAAAATATAATCTTCCTACTAAACTTTACTTTAAAAAGTTATATTTAGTTTTAAATACCATTAATTTATACGAAAACAGACAGAGGCCCCTTTTAGAGAAAAATTCTTATCCTATAGCAGAGCTGTATCTTTAAAATTTTGTTCTGTAGTGGAACTGAAATTTAAAAATTAGAACATTAGAAGATAAAAGAAGAATGTGGTTATGTTTTAACGACGCTTCTATTTATCTCCTTTATTTCTCCAATTATAATCATTGTGGTTGTGGTTGTAATTAGAATTAGTTTATTGCTTTCGATACTAGCTTATAGTTTGGTAATTTATTATTATAGACATTAAGTAGGTATATAGGAATTTTATAGGTAATTTTTGTGGTTGTGTGTGAGTTGCTACATTTGTAAAGTAAGTAGGAGTAATGTGCTTAAAAAATACTATAAATTTATATACATAATATGTTAATATAAGTACACAATAAAAATCCCATTTATTTTTGCTTTTAATTTTTTTAGTTTTTTGTAAGTTCCCTTTAGGTCCTGTTTACATCCTCATTTAGGTCCTGTATTAGTCTATGTGGACGTACAATGTATGTCCCCAATACATCCTTCTTAGGTCCTATATAAGTCCTTATTAAGTTCTGTATATGTACTATGTACGTCCCCATGAACATCCCTGGGACGTCCACAGGACGTACTTTTTGGTAACATTTAGGTCTTATTGGACGTCCCGGGGACGTCCAAATTATGTAAACGGATGTCCGGACATTTAATGAGGTACATCCTTCGGACGTCCATGGGACGTACTTGTGCTGTCTGGAAAGGACATAGTTAGATTAAAGGCTTTGACTCGTAGAAACAATGTTTCCGGAAAGACCCCAGAGGAAAATTTTGTACTAAAGAGTAGAAGATATTAGAAGAGAAAGAACAATGTAGCAATAGCTGAAGGACGTAGATGAAGATTTGTGAGTGCTGCAAGCCAGTAGGCGAAGAGACGCGTCGAAGAAGACTGGAGTCGAATTTTGAAAGAGGTCAAAACCCACCACATTTTGTAGGGTCGAGGACGATGATGATCAATCAAAGAATCGTTTTATCGACAACGCCCATTTTTTTATTATCAAATCTAATTATAGCTGGTCGATCACCATTTATATAGTTCTTTCGTTAAATTGCATATGCCGAATGTAGGCAACACAAAATACTCACGTGGTAGGGGCTTTTACTGATTTATAAGTTAAAACCATAAACGTATAATACAAGATAGACTGACTGTTGCAATACAGTCGCGTTTCGCAGTGCGCAGAGAAATCTTACGAAAAGTCTCTACATATCTGTCTAATGGGCCGGGATTATCAACCACGTGTCCTTCTCATTGGTCATTTAGGTAATGTGGTCGACAAACCTGGCAAATTAGAAAGAAATGCAGGGATTGCTTTGCGTTAGTTTTCTCTGTCGCACTGGGTGAACGAGTTGGTATTGCAACGATCAGTATATCTTATACTATATGCCTATGGTTAAAACCAACGATATATCGTTGGTTAAAACATTGATGAGTACGGATAACTATTTAGGAAATATCATTTTTAACATAGAAAAATTATTTGGTTCAATAGAAACATAATTCGAAATGCAGAATAATCTAACGAACTCTTAATTTTCGAAGCATCATATTATTCACCATTATATTCGTGCTTATAGGACAGTTATTGATCTTCATTTCCTATTAACCTTTTTCTGTTTTTAGTACTTTTAGTTGCAGCTGTTTCTGCTCTTTTCAGCTCTCTTTACCAAAGAGAATAGCTAGATACATCATCGCAAGGCCAATATTCACAATCAGCTTTAATATCATAGTTCTCCAAAGCATTGTTTTGTAGCAATTTGTAATGGTAATGGCACTTGTAGTGATCTAATAAAAAACGGGTTGGTAGTTTCGACCAGTAGGACCGAAAAGGTTAGATAATAATCCTTTTGTTCATCTTTCATTCTTCTTCTTCTTCAAATTGCATCTTCTATAGAAGGTTGGAAATCATTATGGCTATGCGGATTCTGTTGTCCGCCGCTCTAAATAGTTTTGCACTACTGCATTTAAACCCATTTCTCAATCTCTTAAGCCACGATATTCTTCGTGTTCTCGCGCTTTTTTTGATTTTACCTTGCATAAGTTTTAGTTATGTTAAAAATGTTTAAATATTATTTCCGCTTAATTTCCAATCCTTCTAGTTAGTTCCACGTTTGATACTCTTTAAATCCATGATATTCGTATGATTCTTATGTAATACCAAAATTCAAAAGGCGACCAACTTATTAATATACACTTGTTTTAGTGTCTATACTTTTAATCCATAAAGCAGAGTAGAGAGCACGTATCACCCAAGTGCTATTTTAATAAGTACTTCTTTACAACAAGTACTTTAATCTTAATTTCATTGGTATGGTCTACATTTGCTATTATCCATGTTTCCAAGTATTTGTAAGTTTCCACACTCTTACTTATAGTATCTTCAATACCTAATCAATTAGATGTTTGCATCTGCTGATTTAGTCATGATCATGCATTTAGTTTCTTCACATTCATACTCAGTCCGTATTCATGACAGCATTCGTTAAGGCATTGTATAACGTTCTGTAAATCATTCCGTCATTATTATTGTATCGTCTGCAAAACGTAAGTTATTAAAAATTCAAAAAAAATTTATTTAAAATCCTTATAAAAGGTATATTATATACCTTTTATAAAGAATTTTAAATAAGAAAAATGTAATACATGGTATACAGCCAGCTACAGGAACTTAGTTTCCTAGTGAATATTAAAAATTTCTCCATTGATTTATCCTCTATTGAATTTGAGAGCGCTTCTTTAACTACCGCTTCACTGTAGACATTGAAAAGTAGTGGGGACAGCACGCAACCCTGGCGGACTCCTTTCTGTATTTTGATATCTCGGGCGTTCCGGTTGTCAACTCTTACCTTGGCAATTTGATTCCAATGTACATTAGATATAATTTTTATATTACGACTATCATTATTTTGACTTTTTAATATATGAGTATCTACGAGCTTTTTACGTTGAACCATATCAAATGCCATACCAATTGTTACCTAGGGCCCACATAGAGACTACTGCTCAGGGTCAGCCAACCCAAATGGAAGGGTTTAAAGCGTTAACAAAGGAAGAGGATACAGAATAGAAAACAGAAGTACAAATACTCTAAAAAAATAAAAAATAATGGGAAAATCCCAGTAGTTGGCAGTATACCATAGTTAAAAAACTTACAAGTTTAAAACTACCATAGTTAAAAATACAGAAGTAAAAAACAGCAAATAAACTGGCAACAAGGTCAATAACACTATATGGCAAAACAAACACAATAACACTGAGATGAAGTCAAAAATTTGTAAAGCCAGTGTAAGACCAATAATAACATATGCCTCAGAAACAAGACTCAACACAGCCACAACACAAAAACTACTGGAAACAGCAGAGATCAGAGTACTGAGAAGAATAACAGGAAATACGCTGAAAGATCGAAAGAGAAGTGAAGACATTAGAAGAAAATGTAACGTACAGTGTATAAACGAATGAACACTAAATAGAAAAAAAAAGAATGGAATAAGCACATAAGCAGAATGAGAGAAGACCCGTATCGTCAAAATAGCAAGGGATAAATCACCAATCGGCAGAAGAAGTGTCGACCGCGTAAAAGATGGAGTGACATTATTCCGCCAATGAACAAGTAGAATTGCTTCTAAAAAGAAAGAAGAAGAAAAATGCTCTCGTGGTCTTTATCTGTAACTCTAGACAAGAAGTTCTTATAGGAGGCTATCAGCCAGACCAGATGAACCCTGGTTTTTGAGAGATGTTATTCCACTATCCCTCCTCTTTTATCGGGACATAGGACCGGATACATCGGGAGTAGAGCTACTCACTTCACCCCAAAACCAAGACAGGCAAGTTCATATTTCATTGGAATGCAATATTCTGCACTTTTTTGAAGGTTTAACCAATCTTCTGTTTCCTTCTTGTCCTTCACTTCTTTTTTTGCATTCCATGCTGTTCCAATTTGCTTGCTCTTGCCTATCTTGTTACTTTGTGTCATCTTTACTCCCTATAAAATACATATTAGTCAAACGCAGTTATTTATTTAGTTTCTTTTAATTTAATTAATTTATTTTAATTTTGGAAAGATATAATCGAATGCGTTAAACAAAAATCACACACTAGTATAGTTTTGCCAATGAGACTTAAAATAATAAAACTACCACACGATAATTTTCGTAACATGGATATCATTTTACTATTATTCAATGTTTATTTTAATAAACATTTGATAAATTTACAGTAAACCAATATATTATTTGATGATACATTCTTTTAACGATGCGTGATGATACGTTCATTTAAATAATACTCTACACCATCTGACACGAGGCCCATGTCAAAAATAAAATAAAACAACTCAACATCAATTATAAAAAAATGTACTGGTTACTGTAGATTTGCAGTAATTTTCTAACCGTAGCAATAGCCTTTGTTCCCGAGACACATTTGAAATAAGAAAAAAATATATACGAGGATGTATTGAAAAATTCTTAGCCTGCTATAGAAGCAAACAAAATTTTAAAGTCATACTGTTTTAGCATTATTTAAAATACTCTCGTCTTAATTGGATATATTTATTACAACTGACCAGCAACGTTTTTAGAGCTCTAAATAATTATCTTGCTGTATACCAGGCTTCCAAAGCTTCTGTCATCTCTTCTTTGGAAGAAACTTTAATATCTTTGAGACTTATTTTTCAGTTGAAGACATGATAGTCGGGCGGAGCCTGATCTGGTGAATAAGGGAGGTATTCAAGTAATTCGAATCTTAAATTCCAAATTTTTTGAATAGCAACATGCAATTTGGTAATATAATATTTTCTTTATACAGACTAACTATTATATACCATTTTTCAAAGTAAAAACGTTGCACGTCACAATTTATATAAAGTGACGTCACTTATATTTAAAATTTCCAGAACATCAACCTTAGAGTTCAAATTTTCCTAACACAGCTAATAATACAAAACCCATACGGAACGGCTCGATGTTTCATAGGCGTCAACATGGTATAATAACCAAAAAAATGTAATCATGATTATATTGTGAATTTTAGAATTATATTGATTAAATAACCAAAAACATTTGTTAGCACTAAGAATATAAATTTTCTGAAATAATTCTTCAAGTCTAATATTCCACCAAATAATAATTTTAATTAAATAGATCAGACAATTGTACGCAACTGATACGGGAATACTTCAAATTTTAATGATAGTTCAGCATGTGGCAAAATTGTTTAAAGTGTTGCCGCTTGTTTAGAGTAAGAAATTTTTTTGTTTTGATTTCTTTCACAATTTGATCATAATATATTATAAATTAATAAATTGTATTTATAAATACATATTAAATTTAGATTAATAGCTTTAAAAACTAATTATTGTTGTGTATTGTGATTGTGCTATGCCACAACAACTAAATAGTCTGTAGAACGTTGATAAACTTTCATATAAGATAGATTATTTTGAACAAGAAATAATGGTGGGACGTTTTTACTATTAATGTTCTAGTAAGTTTAAAATTTAGAATATATATTTTTTTATTAAAACGTTTTCTTATGTATTTTAGTGAGTTGCAGTAGTCTTAAAACTAAGTATATTTACTGTTAATTTAACAGTTTGAACAACAAAACAACGCTGTAGGGTTCTGACGTCGTAAATCTTGAATGACGTGCAATCATTTTTATATGAAAAATTCTATATCAATACATCTTCGAATATAAACTGCTTTAAAATATAATAAAATGGTAATGAAACATCTCTAACAAAACATTTTTTTATTAAATAAATTATTAAAACGAATCTCTACTGTTAGTTTTTGTTATCTTGTAGATTTAAGCTTCTTTCTTGTATGAGTCCTAGTATATGACAATCAGCCTCCAATAACGTTAAATCCTTTTCAAATCCTAAGAACTTTGAAGATAACTCCAAATCTTTAATTAGCAGCCGTACTTTGGATCCTCTAATGTAATTACTAAAAATTAAAAAAAAACAATAAGAATAGCATTTATTGCACAATGTATTAAAATTATTTTTTCTAAATAATATCAACAAAAGGCAATCGCGAGGGTAAAAGACATATCTAGCTTTTCTAGATATGGAAAAAGCATTTGAGGAAGGTTAAAGTTTGAAAAAGAGATATATACCAGATAAAACGATAGGACGAAGACTTATTAAATCAAACTTCCAATGAAGTAAAAACTTGTTTTTGTAAAATTGTATACAATTTTATTATTAAACTTAGCCTAGCCACATGCCACATAACGAGGTCAGATGACTCTTAAATTACATAATTTGATTAACTAACATTATAATTATTAAGACACTTAGGTCGATGATAGGATTACATTTTTTAAAGGAACATACAATTTCTCAGCTCGAAAAAGAGAACCTTATGCCTCTCTTGAATTGGTGGGCCTACCTCAGGGCATAAGGTTCCCTTTTTCGAAAGGGAAATTGCTTTAAAACATGTAATCTTTTATCATCGACCTAGTGTCTTAATATAATGTTAGTTGCTCAAACAATATAATTTAAGGGGGTAGGGTTTCATTTTGCGTTTTTTTTTTAATTTTTCATTCGATATTATAACTCTTCAAGAATATCCAGTCAAAATTGGTCCAAGTGATCGGAACAAAATTGATGGAGTTATAGGCATTTGTGAGTGAGTGAGTTAAGTGAGTGAGATGAGTGAGTGAGGTGAGTGGGGTGATTGAAGTGAATGAGGTGAGTGAGTGAGATGAGTGAGCTTTGTGAGTGAGGGATTTGAGTAAGTGAAGTGTGTGAACACTTACATAGAAATTGGAGTAAGTACAGCATCATCTTTGTATACTTATGCACTCGCGGCATGTAACAACCGAATTACTAGAGCGGATAAAATGGCTGCAGATGCAACAAAAAAAGGCAGAGTTCGTCGACAGCAGGTGCAAAAAGATGCTCTAGATAAGAAAAATAAGCTTTTTTTAAACGCGTTTTACTCGAAATAATGTTTTTCAAGTCGGTCTTCATTGTATCTCAAAAACTACTTCATCGACCCTTCTCAAATTTTGCACACTTCTTTTATAGATAGATTACTAGTTCGAAACATCGAGATATTGTCCATGTTGTTATTATAATTAATTAACGATAATAAACTCGACGTTGCGACTTATAAATAAAATTATATGAATCAATTTTTCAAAATTTACCCCTTATGGTATACAGCCAACCCCAACATCAAAAATCGCGTAATAAGTAAAAAATATGAAATCAGAAGAGTTCACGACGATAGTGGTGTAAGATAGGGGGAAGTTTAAGTCCTGAATTTATGGATATGATAAAAATGGATATGATAAAAAAAACAAATACTAAGCCACTGCATATATAGGGTATCGAAACCTACAAAAAAGAGTCAAAGGAGTGTAATAATATGGAACAAAGCTTTAAACAAACTAGGTATGAACCTGTACAAGGAGAAATCAAAAGTGATGGTCATAGCCAAAGATCGAGTGGATATATAAGTCCAGATTGAATAAACAGATATTAAACAGGTGAAAACGTTTGAATACTTAGGAGTGACAACTGAAGAAACTGGTAGAAAAGAAGTACAAATAAATAAAATAATAGATTAAGCCAATAAATTATACCAGGGAATAGGAAGAACAATCATCAACAAGAAAGAACTATCGAAAGAAACTAAAAACAAAAATTGTTTTTAAGGCTATACAGTACAACCCCGGTTATCCGTGCGAAGGTTATATGGGCTACTTATTATCCATGCTATGGTTTCCTATCATTACTATGCTATGTTGTTAACACGTGTCTTTGTTTTTAAAATGGAAAAACCAGTGTTAAACGCAAGAGAAATGTTTTAATGAGTGAACAAAAACTAAACAGAAATTAAAAGGGTGAAAAGGGTCAGTTGCAAGTAATTAGATAAGATAGTAAATAAAGAAAAATTAGTGTAACCGGAGTATGAAAAAGGTAAAGACCGGATAACACTGTTATGTTGTGACAATACGTCTGGCAGCCATAGACACAAGTTGGCTGATATTAAAAAATAAAAAAAATCCAAGCTGCCTGGACACCTTGTGGCATCTTCCAAAATTCGTTCAATAGAAAGTTTATTTGAAGAAGGAAAAAGTTACCACAAAGGATAATGCTGGCAATAAAAATTTCTTTTTTTTTTTCAACCAATGTTAAATCAATTGGTGGTTCCCTGATATGGATAACCAGTGGATTAGAGTGTTACTCAGACAATGAAACGTCTCTACCAAAAAGAATTTATAATGAAATTGTTAGATGAGATCGTTTATCATAAAATATTCAATTTTTACAGTGACATATGCATGGAATGAAGTGAAAGAGAAGACTTTTAAAAAAAGCTTTTTATAAAATAATAACGCTAGAGGAAGATGAAAGCATCATTGAATATGATGATAAAAAACTACCATAGTTGAACTAACTGCATTAGTATGCAACGCCGATGATTTTGAAGAAATAGATGAACCATAGACGTGTGAACACACTGTGACAAAGATGAGCTAGGTTATTATCTGCTCAGCAAGGACGATATTGTCGATCTAGTTTTGAATCAGCCCGGTGCGTCATAACCTGATTCATCCGAAAATGAGGTCAAGGCAAAGAAAATGATAGGACGTTATCAATTAAAGGAGCACGGATAATCCGGGTTCTACGATCTATTCAGGCTGCTTGTAGACGAGACAAGAAAATGCATATGCAGAAAATAGTGAGATTCAACAACATGCCGCCCCAAATAACACCAAAGAACTCTTTGATAAAGTCAGACTACGCACACGTAAATTTAAGCAGAAATCTTGATCTATCAAAGATGATGAAGCCAATTTACGTATTGTAGGTCTTTTATACGCCGATATGGAGCAGGTGCCCTCAGACACCCCGTAGGTACCTGAATGTCAGGCCCCCACTTTCCACTCTCTTTCAACAGGGACATACCACACTAGCTTTGAATCTGAACCTGACATACTTTTTCCAAACTGGGGAATGGGACAATTCGCCGTCGCCAATTCGCCGTCGCCGATTCACCGTCGCCCATTCACCGTAGGGACAATTCACCGGCAGCCGATTCGCCGTCGCCGATTCGCCGTCAGAAATTTAATTTTGAGCATGTTTATTAATAACATTTGGTTATAAAAATAAGATTTTTGGCAACGCATTATTTTATGGTAAGTACCTATTTATTAATGTTTATTGAGTTGGTGTTTTATTTTTATTAGGAATAAATTAATTTTTTAATAAAACAAAACATAAAACAATGGATGCTTTGTTTCATTTATTTAGCAAAAATATTTAATTAAACATAAAATTATATGAATTAAGTTTTCGTTAAACACCAACCCTCAATAAATGGGTACTTACGAAAAAAAAATGATTGCCTAATTTTTTGTTAAACATTTTTTATTTCAACAATAATTTAAACAAAAAATTAAATCCTTGAATCATTATTCACTGGTTATTAATGGTCATTAAATAAACAACAACTATTTTAACCCACATTAGAAGATCAACCACCCTAATTGTTTTCTAATTCTTGTTAAATATTTTATTCCTAATAAAAATTTAAACATCAACACACCATTAATTGGTACTTACTATAAAATAATTTATTGTCTAAAATCTTCTATTTATAATCAAGTGTTAATAATAAACATTCTAAAAATTAAAATTCTGACGGCGAATCGGCGACGGCGAATCGGCGAACGGTGAATTGTCCCTACGGTGAATGGGCGACGGTGAATCGGCGACGGCGAATTGGCGACGGCGAATTGTCCTAGACCCTCCAAACTGGACTTTGCTCTCTTAAAATACTTAAACAAATTAACAGGCTATGATCTCATTACTGCTAATGTCTTGAAGCATCTTCCGGTATGTGGAGTGAGAATATTACATCGATTGTGTAATGAAATTTTGCACATAGGCGTCTGGCCTGAGAATTGGAGAAATACCATAATCATATCTCTACATAAAAAAGGTCCATCAAATAATTGTAACACCTATAGACTACTAATTCCTTAATTTAAGAAATAGCATAGAAAAAGCCAGAGAATATCAGATCCCGATATTATGTTTTATTGATTATACAAAGGTATTTGATAATGTTAGATGGGACAAACTATGGAACATATTGACGACAATGGGTGTACCTAAACACTTGACTCACATTATTAGCAAAGTGGTGTGAGGCTTAACAATGCTCGATCAGACACTGGTTGTAATGAAAGAAACAGTTCAGAATCAGGAAAGATAACAAAATGGAAGGCCGAAATGGATAATATATTTTAAATAATTGTACTAAGAAACTGATCCACAATAAAAACGATATAAAACATTGCTCATATAATGGGTACATTAATAATTACTAGGAATTTGAATAGTATAAATACATTATATAATGTTTTCGAAGATAATATTGTTACATATTTCTGCGGGTCAGAGATTAAGGGAATCAAACGTGGTTTTCTTCCTATGTGGCCCTATCCAATTAGTGGATGTTGGCGACAATTTTGGCATACTCCTATCGATCATGTGTGGTTCTAAAGAGTGCATGGGCATCAAGATTTGTCAAACCCCTTATGATTTTAAGCCATGAGTATTTCTTTCTTCCGATGCCCCGTTTTCCTTCTATCTTTTCTTCCATAATAAGCTTTAAGAACTGGTACTTGGAATTTCGAAATATATGACTCAGATAAGCAGTTTTTCTTCTTTTTATTATTGGCAGCAATTCTCGTTCTCTGCTCATTCGATTTAATACTTCGACATTTGTTGTGTGATCTGTTTAAGGAATTTTAAGAAGTCTTCTAAATACCCACATTTCAAAGTCCTACTCTCACACATGCCACTTGACTCATATAAAGGTTCTTTATGATTTTAAGATCATTCTCATCTATCGAACATTCCTGGATCAATTTTACTAATTCTGAATGATTAACACAATCGAAAGCTTTCTGGTAATCTATAAAGCATAGGAAGACATCTTTTTGGTGATCTCTGCATTTCTGAAGTAGGAAAGTTAAGCTATAAGCTATTCTTCTTCTTTTTGTGCCACTCCTATCGGAGATTGGAAATCATCAAGGCTATTCTGACCTTCTTTACGGCTGACCTAAAGAGTTCATTGGTGGTGCAGCCAAACCACTCTCTCAAATTCCGCAACCATGACATTCTTCTACGGCCTGGATTCCGTTTTCCTTCTATTTTTCCCTGCATTATATTTTGAAGTAATGCGTATTTATGTCCTCTCATCGGGTGACCAAAATATTCGAGTTCTATAAGCTATAAGATAATTTAAGCTTCTCTTGTGCTAAATCCTAGTCTGAAACCAAACTGTGTGGGGCTAATGTCTCTTTCACATCTGTTGTATATTCTTGTGTGCATTATCTTTAAGAAGAGTTTTAGAACCTGGCCCAATAAGCTGATCATTTGGAATTGGTCGCAACTATTAGCGTTTGGCTTTTTTGGATTGGTTTAAAGGTTGATTGAAGCCAATACTGTGGTATTTGACCAAACCCATAAATGTCATTAAAAAGATCTACCAAGGCGTCTATATTGTCTTCACTCAACATTGTTAAAACCTCTATGTATATGTTGTCTGGGCCTGGTGCTTTTCCCCATTTGCTCTGTTTGATTGCCCCTATAACTTCGGACTTCAATATTTTGGGGAAGGTTCACTTTTATATTCACTTTCAGAGTTTCTTCTAGTATTGTCTGAGTATAGTTGCTGTGTGTAGTTTCTCCAATGTTGAAGTAGATCCTTGGGATCAGTAATTAATTTATTGTCCTTCACAATACTGTTAAAACTGCAAGGTTTTGTATGACCTGTCACTTCTTTAACGAGTTTATATATGTTAAAGTGGTCATATTTTTCTTCCAATTCCTCCATTTCTGCACACCTGTCTAGTAGCCACTGTTCTTTAGCTTTGCGACATTCTTTTCATATTTTTCGGTTAATCTGCTGTTTGGTTCGGTCTTTGTTTTTAAATGATCTGCGGTCGTCCATCATTGCTAATATTTCGTCAGTCATCTAATTATTCTTCTTGTACTTTTGGGAAGCGATCAGAGACTTGGTGGTGGTTACAACAGCTTTTTTAATACAATTCCATCTGTCTTCTATACTGGCCGGTGGTTTAGATCTTTGGTAGAAAACCAAGATTTTAGATGTTTTGTGTTATATTTGAAAAAATACCCTTTTGTGATGTAATGTTTTTATTTAAAATTTTAAATGTATTTTTTAATATTTCTAACATATTTGTGACAGTGTTCTTTACCACTAGGACCAACTGAACATTTTCAATGCAGGTTTCCAAATGTTAATTTCCACAACTTTCACTAAATAAGTTTTCCATTTAGGTGCTGATGAAGGTCTTGATTATATCGTTTTCGTTCATGGCCGCCAAAGCAGGTGGCGCCTCTGCTCGCAAACCACTGCAGTGGTGAAGCTTTAGGAGACATTCGTTCTACTTTCCGTGTTTGAATTTGTATCAGCCCAAGTGTCTGATGAGGCTGGGATAGGCCGAAATGAGTCATAACACTTTATTGATACCGATTCGAACACGGGAAGTTTAACGAATTTGTCCTCCTAGGCCATATATTTGGCCAATTTAATACAACAAAGCGATAGCAGCTTTTTGCTAAAAGATTTATTCTTTACACATTTCGCATAGCCCAGAGGTAGAAAACTATGTGATTATATCGTTTTCGTTCACGGCCGCCAAAGCAGGTGGCGCCTCTGCTCGCAAACCACTACAGTGGTGAAGCTTTAGGAGACATTCGTTCTACTTTCCGTGTTTGAATTTGTATCAGCCCAAGTGTCTGATGAGGCTGGGATAGGCCGAAATGAGTCATAACATTTTATTGATACCGATTCGAACACGGGAAGTTTAACGAATTTGTCCTCCTAGGCTATATATTTGGCCAATTTAATACAACAAAGCGATAGCAGCTTTTTGCTAAAAGATTTATTCTTTACACATTTCGCATAGCCCAGAGGTAGAAAACTATGTGATTATATCGTTTTCGTTCACGGCCGCCAAAGCAGGTGGCGCCTCTGCTCGCAAACCACTGCAGTGGTGAAGCTTTAGGAGACATTAGTTCTGCTTTCCGTGTTTGAATTTGTATCAGCCCAAGTGTCTGATGAGGCTGGGATAGGCCGAAATGAGTCATAACACTTTATTGATACCGATTCGAACACGGGAAGTTTAACGAATTTGTCCTCCTAGGCCATATATTTGGCCAATTTATATATATATATATATATATATATATATATATATATATATATATATATATATATATATATATATATATATATATATATATATATATATCGGAAAAAGGAGTACGACCGTCAAATTCCAATATATAAAAGGATCACTCAACAGAGTGGTGGGCTCTTATATCGGTCAATTTGTAGGTGGAGAAATGAAAGACAAAGTTGATGTGCCACTCTATCTATTTTGAAAACGTTTCGCTTTCGTATTCTGAAAGCATCATCAGTTCATTCTAAAAAGTATAATATAAGAACCACACAATCATGGAAAAGATGTTACAGGTGTTACCTTAAAAAGACATGTAGCAGTCAAAGATGTTAACAAGCTTATGAATTAAACTTGAATAAATGGACAATATAAAGTAGAAATGTATAAACATTTAATTTACTAACAACATTTAGTGACTTATTAAAAAATTAGCACAGTGAGTGACCATGTGGTCAGAAGTATAAAAAATATATATTAAATTATAACGTAATTGATGCAAAGAACTAAGAAAATCAACGATTAACTTCCAACAATAGATAATTATTAAGCTTTAATTTTAACTTTTGGTAGCATTATTAAAAGATGTTAATATAATTTAAAAAAAAAAATAAGTGTAAAAGAATGAAGTTACCGGTCTAAGCCTTACACCTGCTACCAGGAAAATGGCGTTAGATTGAACAGACTGACACAGAACCACGAAAAGACAGCCAACCTTGAGGTTGAAATTATTTCAACAGAACAGCAAGGTCAGAGGTACCACCTCAAATAATTGAGCGGTTTATTTAAAAGTTAATGAGCTTTGGATGACAGCCCGCTTGTAAGAGACAATCCAATGAAAGAAACTGATATAGCAATAACAATTACTCGCATTAGCCCGTCTAAAAACAAACAAACAGGAGAATTTCATTCAAACTCTTATATTTAAATTTATGTTAAACATTGTGGCTGAAAAAATTTTGCCAACAGGTGAATAACAATTAGATAATTTCCAACAGTCTAAGCTTCAAACACTTAGATCTGTAATTTGTAAAGGATTCTATGAATCAATTACAATGTTAATATTATTACTATACTATTAAATAGTGACTGGTTCACACTCATATGGACAAATTATAGTGTAGAGGTAACCTTGTAATGAAAGTTGCCTATATTTAAGTAATTGGTATAAAGAATTGAGTGTTACAGTTTATTTTAATATTAGTTATTTATTTACTATGTTATATTATTAATTAAAAAATTGTGTTCAAATATGTATATTACATGATAATTATATTGAAAATGAAAGTAAAGCCTAGTTCTGCAATATTAGAGCATGATAAATTTGGCTCAAGTTACTTATGTCAGTTCTCTTATTTAGAGAATTAGGATGTTTAAGAATTGAACACATTTCTAAAAACTGTCTTTTAAATAGATTACGTTCAGTGCCAAGAATCTTAACTTCATTAAAATCCACTTTATGTTTGGTGCTAATAGCATGTTGTGCGAGAGCACACGTATTTTTGGATAAATTAATATCACTACGATGGGAAGTAAGACGACCTTTTAATGATCTACCGGTCTGGCCAATGTAGCACAATTCACAATCAGAGCATGGAAGGTGGTAAATTGTATTGACTTGTTCTAAAGTGGACAATGGTGTTTTAGTTTTTGAAAAAAGATTTCTAACAGTTTTTGCGTTCTTTACAGCAATTTTAACAGGAATGATATTTTGTTTATACAGTTTAATAAGTTTCTCAGTAACTTGAGGAAAATAAGGTAGAGAAGAATAATGGATAATAGGATTCTCAGACTCAGTTGGTCACCATTGGGTATGTCATCAAACGAGGAACCATAGCTTTGTGTGTAAAGGTATTTGTTTATGATAGATGATGGATATGAGTTCTGTATTAGAATATTTCTTAATAACTTAAGGGATTCCCTTCGATTAATTGGATGTGTCAATTTATGTAATCTGCAGCTTAAAGCTTTTATAAGGTTTAGTTTATACTTCATAGGGTGACAGGAGTGGTAATTAAGGAACCTATTGGAGGCCATGGGTTTTCTATACCAACTTGTGGTTAGGGTGTTATCTCCCATTCTAATGACACGCATGTCTAAAAAGGGAATTTAGGGACCTTATTTTCTCAAGTTACTGAGAAACTTATTAAACTGTATAAACAAAATAACATTCCTGTTAAAATTGCTGTCAAGAACGCAAAAACTGTTAGAAATCTTTTTTCAAAAACTAAAACACCATTGTCCACTTTAGAACAAGTCAATACAATTTACCACCTTCCATGCTCTGATTGTGAATTGTGCTACATTGGCCAGACCGGTAGATCATTAAAAGGTCGTCTTACTTCCCATCGTAGTGATATTAATTTATCAAAAAATACGTGTGCTCTCGCACAACATGCTATTAGCACCAAACATAAAGTGGATTTTAATGAAGTTAAGATTCTTGGCACTGAACGTAATCTATTTAAAAGACAGTTTTTAGAAATGTGTTCAATTCTTAAACATCCTAATTCTCTAAATAAGAGAACTGACATAAGTAACTTGAGCCAAATTTATCATGCTCTAATATTGCAGAACTAGGCTTTACTTTCATTTTCAATATAATTATCATGTAATATACATATTTGAACACAATTTTTTAATTAATAATATAACATAGTAAATAAATAACTAATATTAAAATAAACTGTAACACTCAATTCTTTATACCAATTACTTAAATATAGGCAACTTTCATTACAAGGTTACCTCTACACTATAATTTGTCCATATGAGTGTGAACCAGTCACTATTTAATAGTATAGTAATAATATTAAGATTGTAATTGATTCATAGAATTCTTTACAAATTACAGATCTAAGTGTTTGAAGCTTAGACTGTTGGAAATTATCTAATTGTTATTCACCTGTTGGCAAAATTTTTTCAGCCACAATGTTTAACATAAATTTAAATATAAGAGTTTGAATGAAATTCTCCTGTTTGTTTGTTTTTAGACGGGCTAATGCGAGTAATTGTTATTGCTATATCAGTTTCTTTCATTGGATTGTCTCTTACAAGCGGGCTGTCATCCAAAGATCATTAACTTTTAAATAAACCGCTCAATTATTTGAGGTGGTACCTCTGACCTTGCTGTTCTGTTGAAATAATTTCAACCTCAAGGTTGGCTGTCTTTTCGTGGTTCTGTGTCAGTCTGTTCAATCTAACGCCATTTTCCTGGTTGCAGGTGTAAGGCTTAGACCGGTAACTTCATTCTTTTACACTTATTTTTTTTTTTAATTATATTAACATCTTTTAATAATGCTACCAAAAGTTAAAATTAAAGCTTAATAATTATCTATTGTTGGAAGTTAATCGTTGATTTTCTTAGTTCTTTGCATCAATTACGTTATAATTTAATATATATTTTTTATACTTCTGACCACATGGTCACTCACTGTGCTAATTTTTTAATAAGTCACTAAATGTTGTTAGTAAATTAAATGTTTATACATTTCTACTTTATATTGTCCATTTATTCAAGTTTAATTCATAAGCTTGTTAACATCTTTGACTGCTACATGTCTTTTTAAGGTAACACCTGTAACATCCTTTCCATGATTGTGTGGTTCTTATATTATACTTTTTAGAATGAACTGATGATGCTTTCAGAATACGAAAGCGAAACGTTTTCAAAATAGATAGAGTGGCACATCAACTTTGTCTTTCATTTCTCCACCTACAAATTGACCGATATAAGAGCCCACCACTCTGTTGAGTGATCCTTTTATATATTGGAATTTGACGGTCGTACTCCTTTTTCCGATGCTTTCTGTTGCAGAGGGGTTCTACGCTACCACGAGGCGCACACATGGAGACTTAGCCGTGAAGAAACTGAAGAGATGGACAAAACTAACGGAGAAATTAGCAACAGCTGAGGCCAGAAGAACCTTCCTCCTTGAGTGTAGGAGAACTAAGAAAATCCCACGATTCATCGTCGACACCACTTCCAACTTATTTGCATCCACATCTAGCTCCACAGACAACAGACTATATCACAGAAGCCAAGTTTTAAATAGACAGGTGAGGGTACGATTACTTAATTTCCATATTTCTAAGGTTCACACAGATATTAAATCTTTAACTTTTCAAATAAATAATGTTACTTCCTTTCTGGACAATCATTTACCTGACAATTTGTTGGACACTTTTGAGGCTTCTTTACATAAAAAATTTAATTACATTTATAATAAATCCATGGCACACCTTAAAAATAAACTTAATAACTTAGACACTCCTGATTTTAAAAAAATTCCATTTAATCCTAAATGGATTAAAAATTTATCTAATACTGAGGTTCCTCCAGACATATTGAAGTTGTTATCTTTGGGTCCTAAATTTGGCCTTCAACCAACTTTCAAGGACTACTCAATTAGTAGAATCTTAGCTGATGTTGAGAATATTTTGTCTCATGCGGACAACTCTGACCTTTTATCTCTTAGGTCTTCTTCTAACAACATCTTGTTAAATTTCACTAAACGCCCTAGGCAACCCATATCGGAGATAGATAAGGTTTACAGGGAGACGGTATCGTTTTTAAAAACCCACCCTAATCTTCTCGTTCTCACGAGTGACAAAGGTAATGCTACTGTCCTTATGGATAGAGATCAATATTTCAGTTTGAGTAAATCACTGTTAGATGATGATAGATATTATCAACCACTTTCCACTAACCTTGCTCTAAATTCACAAATAAAATAAATAAATTTATAACACATTTGAAAAATATTAAGATCATAGATCAACCTTTAGCTAAAACTTTACATAATTATGATGGATATGCTCCTAGATTTTATTGTCTGCCAAAGATACATAAACCTACACTGAGCATGAGACCTATTGTGTCCTCTATTAATTCACCTAATATCAATATTGCTAAATTTCTAACTGACATCCTTTCAAAGTCATATAATTACAATAATGACTTTAATATTGTTGATTCGTTTAACTTTAGTGAATTTATTAACAATTTCAAATTACCACCAGGTTACATTTTAGTAAGTTTTGATGTGGTTTCTCTCTTCACCAATTTACCTTTGTCCAGTGTTATCACTTCCTTAAAAAATCACTGGAATTCAATTAAACCTAACTGTCCTGTTTCCTGGGATGTATTTGCAGAACTCTTGCAACTAGTTTTTGATACTAATTTCTTGGTCTTTGACGACAAATATTACCTTCAAATTTTTGGCACACCTATGGGTTCCTCAATCTCTCCTATCCTAGTCAACTATGTATTGGATGATTTAGTTTCTGACCGCTTGGGTCGTTTGGATGTTCAAATCCCTTTTATTAAGAGGTATGTGGATGATTTATTATTAGCCCTACCACCTGACAAGGTTCAGGGTACCTTATCCTTCTTTAATGAGTTTGATCCTCATTTACAGTTCACTGTTGAACTTGAGGACAGCATCACCAATAGCATTCCCTTTTTAGACATGCGTGTCATTAGAATGGGAGATAAAACCCTAACCACAAGTTGGTATAGAAAACCCATGGCCTCCAATAGGTTCCTTAATTACCACTCCTGTCACCCTATGAAGTATAAACTAAACCTTATAAAAGCTTTAAGCTGCAGATTACATAAATTGACACATCCAATTAATCGAAGGGAATCCCTTAAGTTATTAAGAAATATTCTAATACAGAACTCATATCCATCATCTATCATAAACAAATACCTTTACACACAAAGCTATGGTTCCTCGTTTGATGACATACCCAATGGTGACCAACTCAGAACTATTTCCAATAACTCAATTAATAGCATTGTTCTGCCAGATACTGAGTCTGAGAATCCTATTATCCATTATTCTTCTCTACCTTATTTTCCTCAAGTTACTGAGAAACTTATTAAACTGTATAAACAAAATAACATTCCTGTTAAAATTGCTGTCAAGAACGCAAAAACTGTTAGAAATCTTTTTTCAAAAACTAAAACACCATTGTCCACTTTAGAACAAGTCAATACAATTTACCACCTTCCATGCTCTGATTGTGAATTGTGCTACATTGGCCAGACCGGTAGATCATTAAAAGGTCGTCTTACTTCCCATCGTAGTGATATTAATTTATCAAAAAATACGTGTGCTCTCGCACAACATGCTATTAGCACCAAACATAAAGTGGATTTTAATGAAGTTAAGATTCTTGGCACTGAACGTAATCTATTTAAAAGACAGTTTTTAGAAATGTGTTCAATTCTTAAACATCCTAATTCTCTAAATAAGAGAACTGACATAAGTAACTTGAGCCAAATTTATCATGCTCTAATATTGCAGAACTAGGCTTTACTTTCATTTTCAATATAATTATCATGTAATATACATATTTGAACACAATTTTTTAATTAATAATATAACATAGTAAATAAATAACTAATATTAAAATAAACTGTAACACTCAATTCTTTATACCAATTACTTAAATATAGGCAACTTTCGTTACAAGGTTACCTCTACACTATAATTTGTCCATATGAGTGTGAACCAGTCACTATTTAATAGTATAGTAATAATATTAACATTGTAATTGATTCATAGAATCCTTTACAAATTACAGATCTAAGTGTTTGAAGCTTAGACTGTTGGAAATTATCTAATTGTTATTCACCTGTTGGCAAAATTTTTTCAGCCACAATGTTTAACATAAATTTAAATATAAGAGTTTGAATGAAATTCTCCTGTTTGTTTGTTTTTAGACGGGCTAATGCGAGTAATTGTTATTGCTATATCAGTTTCTTTCATTGGATTGTCTCTTACAAGCGGGCTGTCATCCAAAGCTCATTAACTTTTAAATAAACCGCTCAATTATTTGAGGTGGTACCTCTGACCTTGCTGTTCTGTTGAAATAATTTCAACCTCAAGGTTGGCTGTCTTTTCGTGGTTCTGTGTCAGTCTGTTCAATCTAACGCCATTTTCCTGGTAGCAGGTGTAAGGCTTAGACCGGTAACTTCATTCTTTTACACTTATTTTTTTTTTTTAAATTATATTAACATCTTTTAATAATGCTACCAAAAGTTAAAATTAAAGCTTAATAATTATCTATTGTTGGAAGTTAATCGTTGATTTTCTTAGTTCTTTGCATCAATTACGTTATAATTTAATATATATTTTTTATACTTCTGACCACATGGTCACTCACTGTGCTAATTTTTTAATAAGTCACTAAATGTTGTTAGTAAATTAAATGTTTATACATTTCTACTTTATATTGTCCATTTATTCAAGTTTAATTCATAAGCTTGTTAACATCTTTGACTGCTACATGTCTTTTTAAGGTAACACCTGTAACATCTTTTCCATGATTGTGTGGTTCTTATATTATACTTTTTAGAATGAACTGATGATGCTTTCAGAATACGAAAGCGAAACGTTTTCAAAATAGATAGAGTGGCACATCAACTTTGTCTTTCATTTCTCCACCTACAAATTGACCGATATAAGAGCCCACCACTCTGTTGAGTGATCCTTTTATATATATATATACCGGTATTTTATGGCCTCCTAGGCCATATATTTGGCCAATTTAATATATATATTATATATATATATATATATATATATATATATATATATATATATATATATATATATATATATATATATATATGTATATATATATATACCGGTATTTTAGGCGGTACGCCCTTCCGGTAGGGATCTATGGAGATGGAGAGAAGTATCACCGAGACGCAAGCCCTTATCTCTTGCCGTACTGCTCCACCATAGGCCGATCAGACACCAGCATATTCTAGTCTAAGCCGGAGATTCGTCTAGCATTTTAAACTGCTGCATTAGCCTTTTCATTTTTCTGTACACCGAGCTGGGGACCGAACCCACATCCACTGAACCATTCGCAGTGAAGAGAACGAGAACCGGTCGCCCAGCCCGCTTGGCTATCTGCCAAGCGGCCAATATAAAAATTACAATGTATTGTTACAAACAAATAAACAATTTTGCAGATATAGCTTGAAAATGATCTCAAGAAGTTATTTATTTGTTAGAGAAAACTGATATTAGCCTAGTAAAAATTAAACAAAAAATATTTTTATTTATCTATAAAAAATTGGTCGTTTACTGGGACTCATTTCTTATCTTGTCACTTATAACTTATATCACTAAACTAATATAATACTTAAAAATACGCGTAAACTAAAGAACTTGTAACTTATACCACTAAACTAATAATATATTACTTAAACATATCCGTAAACTAAAGAATTTCAATGTTTTCAAAAGAACTAAGAATATTGTAAACACTAAGCAAGTTGATGAAGAAAATACAAGAATGAATAACTGAAAATGCATTCTGATTCAAGCGAATTAACTGACCGTACGTTCATGAGATTTGACGTCACGAAGACGATAACGATGAAACTAAGCGCCAATGATGAGTAACACGTTTCACTATTAGATTTCAGTATTTTTTAGCAATTTTCTTCAAAGTTGGAACACACTTTTCTCGATTATTACTGGACAGAAAGGTGAAAAAATATATACGATTACAGAAAAAGTGATGGGCGTAAAAAAATTGGTTATAATAGAATGTTAAATAATATAATCCAATTTTTCAACAGGTTTCAAAAACATAAAAAAAGTAAAACCATCATTTTTAAAGGCAACATAATTTCGAATATGTCCAAATTTCGAGACATTTTGTCGGTAATTAATAAAGAAAACACTGTCCCTAGGTTTTGATGCACCGATAAAACAGCCTTAAAGCAAAATATGAAAAACCTAATGAGTACGACAAAATTACATCTTATTCTCTTACATTAATTCCTTCATTAAATTCATCATCATGCAAATATAAGATATAAAAAAACGTATAGACATGGCTATAAAAAACTACCAATAATTTATTAATACTGTTACGATTTTAAATGTTATGGCATATAGAACTGTAAATATTTTATGACTAATTCTTTTTTATTGATTCTCGTAATTTGTAGGTCAAAATATACCTGAGCTTAGCTACCAGTTGTTTACCAGAAATCTCTAGACACTAATTTTAGTGAGTCATCCACGTCTCGAGGTTGAAAAACGAGTCGAGCGCCTTCACCAAATTACGAGACTATTCAGGAAGTCCGCCGAATTCTCTAGATGACACAGTTGTGTATATAAATGAAAGATTTTTATTTGGCAGTCAGTTATAAGAAGCTCGCGAACCGCGATATTTAAATGTAACGAAACGTTAATAAATTATTTGTAATTAGGATTAATAAAGACTTTAATAAATTCGTAATTAGTGATCGTGAGTTTTAATAAATTAGAATATAGACAATAAATTAGAATAAAGACAAATAAATTAGAACTATATAAATATACCACAGTGGTGTACAGGAGTGGGGTTGTAGATAAATTTAATTTGATTTTTGAAAAAGACTTTTGAACTTTTGAAAGGTATTGTTCGTCGGGAACATCCGCGTAGTTCAGTAGTGATCGTTGTACGAAAGAACATTTAAAAAGTACGTGTGTGCCCGACCAAAGATGCTGCTAGTACAACTTTCAGTAAAACAGTTGCGTGAGCAACTTGAAGAACGCGATGAAGACTGTAGCGGGTCCAAGAAGATCCTCCAAGAACGACTAAAGAATGTTCTTAACAAGAATGGAGATGACCCAGAGACATTCCATTTTCAATCAGCAGAAGAAGCAGTTTTAATAAAGATAGAAGAAACTTCTAAGAAAAATGATATTAAGTTCGATACGGTTTCCAAAAGATTGGATGAAACGTCTCAAATTATTAAAGAAGTAGGTAGACAAAACGACGAGAAACTCGCAAATGTGTCTAGAAGATTCGACGAGAAATTTGAAAATGTTTCTCAAATGATGGAAGAAACTTCTAAAAAGAATAATGAGAAATTTGAAGAAGTCTCTAAAACATTTGATAAAGTTGAAGAGAAAATCAAACAGTTAGAGACCATGATAACTAACACGAGAGTGCTACCACCAATTAATACGGTAGCTTTAGATCCGGTAGAGATAAAAGAAGACGAGACGAAATGTAAGTTGGAAACACGGCCGAAATTTGAAGGAAGTGGAAGTTCCGTTCATGTCAAAGTCCCAACTTTCGACGGAAAATCATCATGGAACAACTACATGAAACAGTTCGAATCAGCTGCAAGAGCGAACGGATGGTCTGAAAAAGAAAAGGCTGTAAACCTGACTATCGCTCTTCGAGGAGATGCCTTAGATGTGCTCCAGACCATAGCCGTAGAGGAGACGGATGATTTCGAACAACTGAAGAAGAGGTTAAATATGCGATATGGCCACGAACACTTGGAGCACGTATATCAGTCGCAGCTTAAAAATCGAAGACAAAAGAAAGATGAGGCCCTTCAAGAATATGAAGTAGATATTGCCAGATTAGTGCGATATGCTTATCCAACAGCTCCCGAAGACATGATGGAAAAGTTGGCCGTTCAAACGTTTATTGATGGTCTTCGTGATCATGAGATGCAAAGAACACTACGATTAGCTCGTCACAAGACGCTGGTTGATGTCTTATCCGCCGCCCTCGAATACGAGTCAGCTACGCAGGCCTCTGGCGGTTACAGTAAAGTTAGGACTGTAAAAGAGGAAGAAGATGAAGGTAAACTTGACCAGCTCGTTAATATGATGAAAAGCATGACATACAAGAAACCGAAGACCATAAGATGCTGGAATTGTGGCGAAATAGGACACGTACGAAGTTCTTGTAAGCATCCTAGGTACGACGCAAATCAAGAAACTCACCATCAGGAAAACTAGAACGGGTCGGCCTTAGGGGGGCAGCTTCGACCCAGAACTTTTCCAAAGACCCTCTCATACTGATAGCTTCTTTGAAATGTCGTGAAGATAGTGTATATGTAGATGGAGAAATAAATGGTAAAAAGCATACATTGTTGGTGGATACTGGAGCGACCAGAACCATTATACGCCCGACAGTTATAAACAGCCGTAAGAAACTGTTACCAACGAGGTTGCGACTTCGGACCGCTACAGGTGAAAATGCCAACATTCATGGAGAAATCCAGGTACAATTAGGAATTGGAACAGAAAAGTTCGTCCATACTGTTATAGTTGCTGACATCGAAGAGGATGTTATATTAGGAATGGACGTAATGAATACACATGGATTCCAATTGGATTTTAAGAATAAGGTAATCAAAGTGGGTAACGAGGAGGTATTTCTCCATCCACATGATGACAACACTATGCAAGCAGCCGTTAAAGAAGATACAGTCGTGCCTGCGAGAAGTGAAACGATAATAGTAGCGCGGCTACAGGGAATTGTGGACGAAGGAACACCTGTTATGATGGAGCCTTGGAATCATGACGACGAAGTTGGCCGTGGAATCATAATTGGAAAAGAATTAGTGACTTCGGCTAAAGAAATTCCTGTGAGACTTATTAATGTCAATGACTACCCAGTGACCATCAAGAAAGAGACAAAAGTAGGAACTTGTGTACCTGTCACATCCATAATCCGTCAGACGACAACGTCTGATAATTCCAACGATAAATTTGATCAAATGGTTGCGGTTGCTGGACAGTCTCTGAATCAGATTGAGAAAAGGAAATTAAGGGAATTTCTTCGGCAGTATCGTGATATTTTCGTACCGAAAGGAGGAAAGACGGGAAGAACTACCGTTGTTAAGCATAAAATTGATACTGGTAATGCTAAGCCAATTCGTCAAACAGCTCGACGATTACCACAGGCGAAAAGAGAGGAAGCTGAAACGATTGTTCAGGAAATGAAGAAAGACGGGGTGATAGAACCTTCTACGAGCCCATGGGTCTCTCCGGTGGTCCTGGTTAAGAAGAAAGACGGAACAACGAGGTTCTGTGTGGATTACCGTTTGCTGAACAACGTTACCAAGAAAGATAGTTATCCTCTGCCTCGGATCGATGACACATTAGACACATTGGCTGGAAGTAAATTATTTTCTACTTTGGATTTGAAGTCTGGATACTGGCAGGTAGAAATGGACCCGGTAGATAAAGAAAAGACAGCCTTCACCACAGGATCTGGATTATGGCAATTCAACGTTATGCCATTTGGACTTTGTAACGCTCCTGCGACATTTGAGAGGCTTATGGAAAATGTGTTGAGAGGGTTATCTTGGAAAACATGCCTAGTTTATCTAGACGACATAATCGTCTTGGGGGAGACATTTGAAGACCATCTGAAGAATTTAGAAAACGTTTTTAATCGACTTAAAGCTGCCCAATTGATGTTAAACCCCAAGAAGTGCCAGCTATTTCAAGGTAAAGTCAATTATCTGGGTCATATAGTCAGTAAAGAAGGAGTGGCCGTGGATAAGGGAAAAATCGATTCTATTAAGGAATGGCCAAAACCAACTGACAAACATCAAGTGAGAAGTTTTCTGGGACTGTGTACTTACTACCGGAGGTTTATTAAGAAGTTTGCAGATATCGCTAAACCATTAACGCGACTTACAGAGGAAGCAAGAGAATACCGCTGGGATGTAGACTGCCAGAATGCCTTTGAAACCTTAAAAAAGCATTTAATCACAGCACCAATCTTAGGGTATCCACTGCCAGAAGGAGAGTTCATCTTAGATACAGATGCAAGTAATGTGGGAATTGGAGGAGTGCTGTCTCAGATTCAAGGAGGACAGGAAAGAGTCCTTGGATATTTTAGTAAAGTTCTCTCAAAACCTGAGCGGAATTATTGCGTCACGAGAAGAGAACTTCTGGCAGTAGTGAAATCAGTAGAGCACTTCTATCAATACCTCTATGGAAGGAAGTTTTTAATCCGAACCGACCATGCCGCCCTTAAGTGGTTGATGCAGTTTAAGAATCCAGAGGGTCAGATAGCCAGGTGGATCGAACGACTCCAAGAATATGATTTTAAGATTGAGCACCGGGCCGGAGTTAGCCACCGAAACGCTGATTCTCTTTCCAGAAGGCCATGCCCAGCAGAGTGTTCTCACTGCAACAAAACGGAATCCAAGGAAGCAGCAGTGCTAAGAACGACGGTGGTCCACGACGACTGGACGCCTACCAAGATCAGGGAAGAACAAGAGAGAGATCCAGTTATACAGAAAATCCGAAAATGGAAAGAAGAAAACCGTCGACCACCTTGGCAAGAAATATCGAACCTAGGCTCAATAGTTAAGACGTATTGGGCCCAGTGGGACTCATTTATCATGGAAGATGGCTTGCTCAAACGAGTCCTGGAAAATGATGACGGTTCAGAGAAGAGAAGACAGTTGGTAATTCCAAAGAGCAGAATAGCCGAAGTACTTCGTCAGTTACACGACAGTCCATCAGGAGGGCATTTTGGTGTGAAAAAGACCCTTCAGCGAATTCGGGAACGGTTTTATTGGATGAACAGTTCCGACGATGTGAAAGACTGGTGTAAGAAATGTACTATTTGTGCTACGAGTAACGGGCCTTATCGAAAAAGGAGAGCTCCTATGAGACAATATAATGTTGGAAGCCCGTTTGAAAGAATAGCTTTGGACATTGCTGGGCCATTTCCAGAAAGTGATAATGGAGGCAAGTACATGTTGGTAGTAATGGATTACTTCACTGAGTGGGTCGAGATTTACGCACTTCCAGACCAGAAGGCCGCCACCGTTGCAGATAAGTTGATCCAAGAATATATCAGCCGATTTGGAGTGCCTTTGGAGATCCATAGTGACCAAGGCAGGAACTTCGAAAGCGATTTATTCCAAGGAATATGTGATAGACTAGGTATGAAGAAAACAAGAACTACGGCTTATCATCCGCAATCGGATGGTATGGTAGAACGAATGAATAGAACAGTTGGCAAGTATTTGACAAAGATGGTATCCGATCATCAGCGAGACTGGGACCAATATCTTCCGTTCTTCACAATGGCCTACAGATCTGCTGTTAATGAATCAACAGGCCAGACACCAGCCAGAGTCCTATTCGGACGCGAGATGCGACTACCTTGTGATCTAGAGTTTGGGTGTCGACCTGGAGAAGATGTAGCAGGTGAAGATTATGTGATCGAATTACGAAGAAGAATGGACGATGTACACGAGTTGGTCCGTTCCCATCTCCAAATCGCTAGTGACCGAATGAAGAAACGGTACGATACACAAGCCGAAAAGGGGTGTTTTAAGAAGAACGATAAAGTCTGGCTTTATAACCCCAAAAAGCGAAAAGGTTGTTCTCCCAAATTGCAGCAGTTTTGGGAAGGTCCATACCTCATTATGGAGAAGATCAATGATGTTATTTACCGAATAAGCAAGATTCCGAGAGGAAAGCCGATGATAGTACACCATAACCGGTTGGCGTCTTTCGAGGGTGACCACGACGTAGATGAAGAAGTGGAAGTAAACCAAGTCCAAGATGTGTCTGACCTCACGTTTGAGGAATTCATGGGTGCCTATGGAGGTACCGGTAAAGCAAGACATGGTGTTACCACTGAAGAAAGGCAAGATCTACTCGCGCTTCCCGATGACTACTCATTGGCCCTTACCATCCCGGCCAGTATCAAAGATGCACCAGGGTTGGCATCCGTCTTTCGAAGGAAGTTTGGTCGAGTTGCAGAACTTCAATGCCAAGTGCCAGCTCCTGGTAAAACCTTGAAACTTCAAGATGCATCACGTTACCTTTTCTACCTGGTAACAAAAGACACTGCCCGTGACCAACCTACCTACCGAGATGTATGGGAAGCCTTACTTCAGTTGAGAGAGCACGTACTAGAGTCCGACGTGCAAAAGTTAGCCATGCCAAAGTTGGAGTGCCGCCAATTAGATTGGAGGGTTATACGAAACATGGTGGAGGAAATCTTTAAAGACACCGAAGTCCAGGTGTTAGTCTGTTGCAATCCGCATAGTTACTGCTGCGGAGAGAAAACCGTCCCTTGTCATTTCTATACAACTGGAAGTTGTAAAAGAGGGTCCAGTTGCCGATATCAGCATGTCGTTCCAGTTCCAGTCCCGACAAGGTTCCAGGAGGAACCATCTTTTAAGAGGGGGGCAATGTTACGATTTTAAATGTTATGGCATATAGAACTGTAAATATTTTATGACTAATTCTTTTTTATTGATTCTCGTAATTTGTAGGTCAAAATATACCTGAGCTTAGCTACCAGTTGTTTACCAGAAATCTCTAGACACTAATTTTAGTGAGTCATCCACGTCTCGAGGTTGAAAAACGAGTCGAGCGCCTTCACCAAAATACGAGACTATTCAGGAAGTCCGCCGAATTCTCTAGATGACACAGTTGTGTATATAAATGAAAGATTTTTATTTGGCAGTCAGTTATAAGAAGCTCGCGAACCGCGATATTTAAATGTAACGAAACGTTAATAAATTATTTGTAATTAGGATTAATAAAGACTTTAATAAATTCGTAATTAGTGATCGTGAGTTTTAATAAATTAGAATATAGACAATAAATTAGAATAAAGACAAATAAATTAGAACTATATAAATATACCACAATACATACAATTACCAAGTAATTCTTGTGGCTTGAGAATCATTAATTTTAATAAAGCTTAAAAAACATTTACCTGCCATTCTTTTTAGGCCTAGGGCACACACAGTGAAATTTCCATCCAAAATCTATATATAAATCATCGTCTACAATGTGAAAAATTTTTCCTGTTACTACTTTGCCTTCTGGATCTCCCAACTAAAAATATATTAATTTTTAATTTTCATACAATTATAAATTTTTATTTCCATAAATATTGCAGTCTACTCAAGTACCAATAAGTACTTGTCTTAGTACTAATAATTACCTAGCCAATAATTAAAACTAACTAGCCAAAGTTAACGAAGAGCTGCAATGTGCACAGATGATAGAAGAACAAGATTCACGTCTTTAGCAAATTCAGAACATTGTTGTAACAAAAAGTATGTTTAACGTCTAACTCATTCAGTCTATGTTGTTTCTAAAGATGTTTCCAATATTAATATAGCTAAATACAATACCATAAATAGCAAACAACTTTTTTCTAAAATTAAAGACCCAGTACCAACCTTATATAGGAGTAATGTGGTATATGAAATACCGTGTCTAGGCTGTGAAAAAAGCTACATTGGCCATACATCGCAGTGGCTAAAACAACGTATCACACAGCATAAAAGTGATTGCCGCTTAGAAAAAAATACTTGTGCAGTAGTGGAGCATTATAAAAACACCGGTCATCTGTTAGACTACAACAATGCTCGTATTTTGGCACATATTGAAAATTACAAAAGTAGGTTATTTTTGGACATGTACCACATCAACAAAAATAAACAAACTTTAAATTATAAAACAGACACGGGGCAATTAAGCAACATATATTGCAATATATTGAACAAAATTTAAAACTCACTCACCTTAATGATTAATCATACTAACTAGTCTTATGACTAATTAAAGAAATAATACTCCTCTAATGTTTTCTTACATTGTTATTTTTTGCATTTTAAATAACTTTTAGTTGTTTCCATCTTATTTACTGTTAACGAACGTGCTCAAATATATTTATATTTTAACATTCATTTTATTGGATATATCAGCAAAAATGTTATTATGTCAATTTTGTTTATGGTGAAATCTTTTAATTTCTGTAAGTATTGTAAATTTAAGTGTACGTCAGTTTTTTGAAATGTCTGTTTTTACAGTTACTCCCGATGAAGCTATTAAATAAAGGGCGAAATATTGAGCTTTAGAAAAAAAAAAGACTTTTATTTAATATAGACCACATACCCGATATTTACAAAATACTTATAAATTGTTTTTTGGCTTAAATAATCACGTTAAATATTATATATATATATATATATATATATATATATATATATATATATATATATATATATATATATATATATATATATATTTAAAATTAACGATAACCTTATATTTTCTTTGTTTCTCTAATTACTAATGCATATATTTATCTAGAGTTAAACTACTTATTTATTTGTTATATACCTAGGACCATACGAGGCACCCTTTAGTATTGGTTGTTTGTTCCTATAATTAGTGAAGTGAGCATAGTTACTAGAATGATATCCATTCCAAAATTATGTAACCCCGTACCAGTTTGTACAAGTCTAGTGAATGGATCTATATGTTTTTGGAGTCAGTTGCGAGTCCCCAAAAAGTCTTTGCATCCTGCGATCTAATGCCTTGCATACATGCAAGATATGGTTAACTGTTTTAGGTTCCCTGCTACAGAGTCTGCAGCTTAGGTCCCCATGAAATGGTCCCATTGTATGTAAATGTCCCTTGATTGGCGCATGTCCAGTAAGGAAGCCTGTTGTGATTCTAAGCTGATTCCTGCTTGCTTCCCACAGTGCTTTAGCCCTATTAGCACATGTCCATCCAATATACATTTTGCCATGAGCTTGACAAGGACAGTGGTTTTTGGCACTCCTATGGAAGTATTGTGTAGCTGGTCCCCTTCTGGCAATTTTATCAGCTCTTTCATTACCATGTATTTCACTGGGATCTCTAACCTATACCAGCATTACACTGTTTTGTTCCTACAGGCTATTTCTTTTCAACATTCCCATATTAATCTAGAGTCCCCTTTGAATCTTCTAAGAGCTTTTATTAGTCACTTGCCTATATGTGCACATATTGATCTGCTTTAGTTTAAAAGCTCTAAATGGATGTATATTTTCCTAGCGTAATACAAATGTTTACATTTTCACCACTACTAAATATTCATTTATTCTGACCTTACTGTAGTTTTAGACTGTCTGTATACCAGGTATAACCCTGAAGCCTGGGTTGTGTTTTCTTTGCTCCATCCATCTGCCTTAAGTCCATGCACTTGCCTATATGTGCACATATTGATCTGCTTTAGTTTAAAAGCTCTAAATGGATGTATATTTTTCTAGCGTAATACAAATGTTTACATTTTCACCACTACTAAATATTCATTTATTCTGACCTTACTGTAGTTTTAGACTGTCTGTATACCAGGTATAACCCTGAAGCCTGGGTTGTGTTTTCTTTGCTCCATCCATCTGCCCTTAAGTCCAGCTTAAGTCAAAAAAAGTTTTCAACAATGTAAGTGAATGAATTGGGGAATGAAAAGGGATCCAAAATTGAAATATATGAAATAAAAAACTTAGCATACAACAGCAAAAAAGCAAAATGCAAAGAATATATAAAAGGAGGGCTAGAAAACAGACAAAAGCACGAGGATATAAACAGAGAATGAGAAGTGTGTAAAAACATCATACAAGACGCGATCAAAGAGACCCTGGGTCTACAAAAAAAAGCTCAAATCAACTGAAGGACAGTGGTTCGATGAAGAGAAAAATAATGCATATCAATGACTGCAACAACGACATAGAACACGAAAGGCAGAGGAGGAATATAGAATGCTAACGAGGGAAGAAAAGAAAATGCATCGCAGAAAGAAAAGAAAACACATAGAAAAATAACTCCAAGAAATGGAAGAACTAAACAAACCATCAGAAACCAGAAAATTCTAACAAAAACTTAACAAAAGCAGAAAATAATTTACACCAAGAACAATAATGTGCAGAGACAAAGAAGGAGATATAGTAACTCAACAGAGTGAAATACTACAAAAATGGACAGAATTCTTCAAAGAAAAGTTTGAAAAAAACGAAGATCCACTATATGATGGAATTATACTGGATCAAACTGATACCAGAGAAACAACCCCCCTTCAGTAGCTGAAATGCAGAAAGCAGTTACCAGACTGAAAAACAACAAGTCACCTGAATTAGACAACATTAGCGCAGCTTAAAAGTTATTCTAACTGTTTATATGTTAAAAATAACAGTAATTTTGAAAAAACGATTTTTGGTTATAAAAATGATTTTTTAAATCTTTTTTGATAAATATAATATATTTAACTGTTAAACTTTCAATTGGTAAGTATGCTTATAATTTTCATGTTCTGAACGCGATTCCACGCGAAAGCAAATCAGCTCGATTTTGACTTGAAGAAACATGTCTCCAATTTCGAACTGTTGTCATTGATTGAATTTCACTGATGCGATTGGCTACAAAGGTTTTGAGTAAGTGAGATGGAGTGCTTATCCAACCAAGAACGATAGTAGAATCGGTCCAATAATATGAGTTCCGAAATTGAAGTTTCAATGATTTATTTACTTTGTTAACAAGCTGAGCTAACATGATAGCTGCACATAATTCGAGACGAGGTATTGAAACTCGCTTGAGAGGAGCTACTTCGATTTGGCAAATAATAGGTTTACTGATATTTTACCTTGTTCATTGATACTGCGAATATATATACAAGAGCCATATGCTAATTCACTAGCATTAGAAAACGCATGCATTTCTAACGCAATAGAATCCTTGAGCTTCACATGCCTAGGAATTTTTAGTTCATTTAAATGGAATAATTGATCATAGAACGTTAACCACTGAGTATAAATATCTGGAGAAACAGATTGGTCCCAATCAATTTTCTGTAACCATAATTGCTGCAAGAGAATTTTGGCTTTTATCACTACAGGACTGACTAATCCTAATGGATTAAATATCTGGGATATACTTGATAAGATAGAAAGTTTCGTAACCTTTAACAATGGTAGAGAATTAATCTTGTAGGAGAGTGTGTCAGATTGAGGGCACCACTGAAGGCCTAAAGTTTTCGTGTTTTCATTTGAGCCAAATGAAAATGGAATATCTGGTAAAGATATAGAATCATGCAAGCTTTGAAGAATATCAGGATCGTTTGAAATCCACTTACGCAAGGAAAAGCATCCTGATTTCAAAATATGTATAATTTCTGTACATAACCTTGATAGGTCATCTGCTGATTCGGAACCAGTTAGAATGTCATCTACGTACATGTCATTGGAAATAATTTGAGAAGCATCTGGAAATTGAGTTGCAAAATCTAATGAAAGCTGACGTATGCATCTAGTAGCTAAGAAGCTAGCCGAAGCGGTTCCATTTGTAACCGTATTTAATTCGTAAGAATTTAAGAGTTGAGTTGGATTAGATCTCCAGATTATTTTCTGTAAGCATCTTTGAGAAGGCTCTATGAGAATTTGCCTGTACATTTTTGCTATGTCTGCAGAAATGACATATGAATGCTGTCTGAAGCGTAGTAGGATGGAAATGAGATCGTCCTGTATGACTGGTCCTACCATCTGTAAATCATTGATAGAAATTCCTGAAGATGAGCAAAAAGAGCCATTAAAAACAACTCTGAGTTGAGTCGTTAGACTTTCTTTGATAACTCCATGATGAGGAAGATAGAATTCTACTTTATTTGAAATATTATTGGCTGGTTCACATTGTGTCATGTGTTCCATTGACAAATATTCGAACATGAATTCAGTGTAGTTGTGTCTTAACTTATCGTCTAACTAACAAAGTGTAAAAGCGTTTAGTAGCAATTGTTTTAGAGTCACCTAGTTTGGAAACAGAGTCCTTGAGAGGTAAGGATACAACAAATCTACCATCTGCTTGCCTTTGATAAGTATTTTGAAGTGTGATTCGTAATCCTTTTCTTCTTGAGACAGAGGTTTGGAAGTGGAAGCATTGCATTCTTCTAGTTCCCAGAATCGATTAAGATCAGAACACATTTCACCATGCAAAAGATTGCACTGAGTAGTGATAGAAGACATTTGAAGAATAGGACCCGAGATTATCCAACCAAGCTTGGTTTTTTGTAGAATTGGGTTTTGCGGACCTAACTTGACTTGACCTATACATAGAAGTTCCCAGAAATGACTTGCACCGATTAAGATATCTATATGCGATGGAATATTGAATTCTGAGTCACTTAAGGTAATGTTAGAAGGTATTTGAAACGACGAAGTATTTATTTTGTGACTAGGCATTTTATCACAAATTTTGTCTGTGATCAAGCACATTAGAGATGTTTCAAATGTAGAAAATGGAGATTTAATTTTAACATTAGCACGAAATTTGATATTTGAAGATATATGATTAATTCCAATAACAGAAATATTGGTATCAGTTTTAGGGAGACCTAGTTTACTAGTAGATTAGAACTTACAAAATTAGATTAACTTGCGCTATCAAGAATGGCTTTGCAAGTATGAGCTTTATTGTGTTGATCAAAAACTAGAATTTTAACTGTTGAAAGTAAAACTCCTTTGCTTTCCACGCTAGTATAATTTGAAAGAGAGGTTTGTGGAATAATGTGACTTGTTGAAGGAATAGAAACTTCTGATGTTTCTATGTGTAGTGTCGAGTGATGTTTCCTTTTACAGTGTCTGCATTTACCATATTTACATGTGCTACTCAGATGTCCAATATGTAAACAGTTTAAACACAATGATCGCGTTTTGGCTTCCTCTATGCGTGAATGAACATTAAGCTTAAGAAATTCCTCACAAGTATATATTTTGTGATTACCTTTGCAGAAAGCCCATGAGAATGTGACAGATTGATTGGTAACAAAAGAACGAGTTCTGGATGACTTGTTTGAAAAGTGAGAAGAATATTGTGATTTATAACTAGACTGTCTCATAGGGTTTGTAGATTATTCTATCTTTTCCAATACATTTGCTTTATTACTAAGAAATGCCATGAAATCTTGAAAAGAAGAATTATTTGTTTTATTTTTCTCCCAGTTATGGGCAGTATCTGAATCTAGTTTCTCTAAAACTATGTATGAAAGAAGAGAATCCCACTTTTCTACTGGTTCCTTGAGAGACTGTAACAAATGCAAATTGCTTGTGATAGTGTCTACTAAATATCGTAAGGAAGAAGAAGAATTTTCTTTTATTTGTTTTATACTGAATATCGACTAAATGTGATTGTGAATTAATAATTCTTTAAACTTTGATGGTATACAAGTCAACTATCGAACACAGTAATTAATTAAATCTTGCCCAAGTACTTTCGATCAATAGATCATCTTCAGGGGCATTTCGTCAGTTGAGACCTATCCGACATGAGTAGAATGTCATACATGTAAATTTGGATATAACAATGCAATACACAAAGACAAACAAACACTTTAAATTTTTTAAAAAAGAGAAGCTACATGTTATATAGAAGCCGGAGACAGAATTGTGTCTGTCAACTAAATGAATTAAAATTGAACATTGATAAGTGTTGTGTTATTACTTTTCACAGGAAGCAAATAATTTTAAATTACGATTACAGCATTGGTAACACTCAGCTGTCTAGGCAGGACTGTGTTAAGGATTTAGGTGTTTATTTTGATTGTAAATTAGCATTTCGTAAGCATCTAGAGGTGCATTTAAACAATTAGGGTTTATAACTAAAAACACTCCTCAATTTTCATGTTTTGTTTTACCAATTCTTTTTAATAGTCTCATTCGCTCCAGACTAGAATATGCAATAGTTGTATGGGGACCTTACTATCAAACATCTATAGACAAGCTTGATCGTGTTCAGCATACATTTGGTAAACACTATCATTACTGTAGTGCTTTTCATGACATCTCTGTCCCATACAGTTATAGTATGATAGCTGATCACTTGAAAATGGTTTCTATGAATCTGCGAAAAGATTATTTTTGCCTAATATTCCTTTACAAAATTGCTAATAATTTGATAAATTGCCCTGAACTTTTAAATCGATTAGGTCTTAACACTCTTCATGGAACTAGGCATACTTCATTATTTCATCTACCATTTCATTAATTTAATTATGAATACTTCAAGCGTCTTACTCATATGGTGAGACTATATAATAGGTACCAAAGTGATCTGGACTTATTTTTCCAGTCTTTAGAACAAAAATGTGATAAAGAGACTGCTATTTGTGTAATATTAGTTTGTATTCAAGTTAATTATTAGTTTTTGTTAAACTTTACTAATTATTTTCCAATGTTATGCTTACTTTGTAAAATTTTATATATTAGGTATATTTTGTTCCAATGTAAATGGTATATCCTCTAATAAATAAATAAATAAATAAATAAATAAATAAATAAATAAATAAATAAATAAATAAATAAAAAGAAATAATGGCGGGACGTTTTTACTATTAAAGCCCTAAAAGAGATAAGTTTAAAATTTAGAATATATAATTTTGTATTAAAATGTTTTCTTATGTATTTTAGTGTGTTGCAGATAGTGTTGCCCAAAATCGGTCTCGGTCTTGTTCTTGCATTTTCGTAAGACCAAGACCAAAACCGCCGAATTTTAGCAAGACCAAGACTGACAGTGCAAGATTTACGCAAGAACAAGACTAAGCCTGCAAGACTTTTGCGTCTTGAATTTAGAACTGAGAGTCGTTTTAGCGAGTGTAGTAGTTTGGGTATATCGATACCAATATTCTAATAGGACGTATGCCACATTTTTTTTTGATTTAGCGTTTTTAACAAAATTGTCCCAATAGGTCTTATTCCGTCTAAATCTAACATATTTGTGGGATGTGTCCTATTAGAATATTGGTATCGATATGTTAGATTTAGACGGAATAAGACCTTTTGGAACAATTTTGTTAAAAACGCTAAATCAAAAAAAAATGTGGCATACGTCTATTAGAATATTGGTATCGTTATGCTTAAATCACCATATATGCTTACTGAATCAAAATATTCATTAAAAAAACACATGTGATGTAAAAATAAAATATTTCGTACATTATTTTCCAGCATACAACTTCTTCGCTCTGAAATTAATTGTCCAGATTTTGAGAATAGCCGCCCTGTAATCATAAAATAATCTTGCATTTCGACAGTAATATCGTATCGCAGTTTTTTAAAAATATGTCACCTTAGCTAATAAAAAATATAACACTTATTGTTACGGACAACCACTTAATAATTCAATTTTTTCCATTATAATTTAGTTAGGAGGAATCTAAATAAACAATCTTATCAGCCTAAGACTAAAAATTTGCTGAAAAAGCGTGACTAATATTCAAAAGTAACGAAACAGATTAATAACAAATAATATCGCCTACCGTGTAAACAAAACACCGAAATAATTAGAATAACGAAGTAACAATATAACATTCTCGGTTTGTTATTAGATACTTGGGGTATTGAATATTAGTCACAGACATTTATAGTAGTAGTTACTTTTTCGATAACACTAAAACATCTTTGACAAGTTTACAATTTGACATGACGGACAAAGACTCAAATAGTTTTAGTCAGAGTAGTGAGCGTTGGAATTATAGATCTAAAAGACCTAAAAGCAAATTTGATGAGTTTTTGGTGATGGCGGGGGTCCATCAATCCCTTTCTAGACAGATAATGTTCTTTAAAATACAGTCAAGTTTACGTCATTAATTTGGTTTTTTTGTGTTTTAACCATGTTTGATTGACTTCCGTGGGGCATGGTAGATAGCTGAGTTAGTTAGAGCATAGGCATGAATCGCTTAGATTGTGGCTTCAAACCCCCCTAGTAACGTTTAATAAATAGCAATAGGCTAATGGGTAACTCCAAGACTTGCAAGACTCTTGCTGCAAGACCAAGACCAAGACCAGGTGTATTGGTGCAAGACCAAGACTGTCTAAGTCTCGTCTTGTTCTTGCATTTGGGCAACACTAGTTGCAGTAGTCTTAAAACTAAGTGTATTTACTGCTAATATAATAGTTTGACATTTGTTGACATTTTAAAAATTTCTCACTTACTAACTATTCTGTTGTTTTGGCAACATTGTGGGGTTCTGACATCGTAAATCTTGAATGACATGCAAGCATTTTTATATGAAAAATGGTATATGTAAAATTCCTTAAATAAATAATTAATTCCTTAACACATTGTCTGCCCTCTTGGTCTATATGACTGACAAAAAAGTTGCTCTACATGCTAATGATAATATTTAACCAAGAATTTTAATGTGCCTGTGGTGTTATCTCAATCTATGTGACAATTTATTGTATCCCATCTGTTAGTGTCTTGGTTAAATAGATCTCATTGGTAGGTACAGATTTTTTTTCTGTCACATAGATCAAAACAGCAGACAATGTCTTAAAGAAATTCCTTATGCCAATTCTTGTTCTAGCTACCTGGAGTTGGTAAATTCCTTCATAACATTGACATTATTTATACTCTTAAATTTTGCACAAGTTAGTAAATATAATTGTAAATAAACTTAACCAAGCTTCAAGACACTTAGCTTTTTGGTCTTATGATATAGATTTTTATTTAAAGAAAAAAATAATAGTAGAAGAGATAGAAATAGATGACCTACTGACACAAAAGTTTAACTTCTTTCTTAGTTCAAGAGAAATACTATTAAGTTTCAAGACTAGTACTTTTTCCTCAATGAAAAGGCATATATAAATTTCTGGTAAAAAAAATAAAAGTCGAAAGAATATGAGACCACAGATTCAACAGTGTTTTTGTTTCCATCAAGAGGAGCCTAATTACACAGTTTTGATTCTAGAATGTTTCTTTCAAGAGTTATCATATAACAGACCGACAATGACACGATTTCATAAAGAACTAGTCGAATATTTAATAAAAAATATAATACTGATAACCAAAATACATATACCTTAATGTATAAAAGGCATAACATTATTTATTTTAAACTTACATCAATAAGTCTTGAATTTCTTAATAAAGAAGCAAATGTTTGTGGTGTTTTATCTTCAGGATTTTTAATAGTTTCAAATTTCTGGAAAGCTTGGGCATAACCCCCTGATGTACTTGTAACTGGGGTTTCTGATTTAACATTTGTTGAACATGGTCTAGTAAGTAATGTTGGCTGATATTTGGTTGTTTTAAACATCAAGTTAAATATAGTTGAAATTTTTATAATACTCATTTTTATGTATAATATAAATAACACAATACAAGATTCACAAGATACAATGTAGTCAAATGTAATTTAGTTTAAGTTTTTGCAGTGAGTGATATCTCACATATCTCTGAGTTTTTGAAAATCATAACCTCTTTCTTCTTCTAAATAGAAATTGAAATAATGTCTTTGATAATCTTTTTAATCAGTGTTTATTTAACGCGGATGAACGTACTTCAACAACTGTTCAACACCAAAAAGAGAAAAAGAAGAAACTAATGTAAAAGTAGAAAGTAATGTCAAATATTTCTTGGAAAGACAAAAATATCTCCGCTCCGGCAATCTTCACAGTATCATTCATAGTTTGTATGATATTTTTGGATATTATCCAAAATTCCCGTGAAACTATACCAAAAATCGTCAATCATTTTTAAAAATGTCTTCTTCACCTTCTGGAAGTACCGTTTCCTTATGCGAAAGGTTTGGTATTAGACCCTTAAATTGCCGAAATATTTTATATTATTATTTACCCGCCCAGGGGGTAATAAGTTACACTGCACTTTCAATAAATGTAATGAACCCATCCTTGGTTTTCAGGTAAGAATTGGTTGTGTGTTAAAATCTGAAAATATTAAAATTTGTGTTTCAGAATATTTTCAAAAAGAGATGTTACTAATATACTATTGGGACAAACACTTTTAGGTTCTGGTCTATATTTATATAACCGACCACATTTAAAAGCTTTACCCACAAAAGAGAAAATACTATACAGGTTAGTCTTACATAATCTAATTGTTTGGTTTATTTGGTTTGGTTTGGGTTTTTCATTAAATATGAAATTGTTTGATGTTTTCTTAAAGGTTATTTTAGTATATTCATTGGTTTGCTGAGCACCAACAGATTACCATTCATAAATAAAGATTTATGATATAGATATAGAATAGATACTTATAATAGATAAATATACAGGATGTATCATTTACTTGATTTATCTGAATAAACTTTGATTGGTTTAAAACCAATCCTCTACATGGGAGTCAGAGATCTCGTTCTGTTCTGATATACTGAACAGAAGAGACTTGAAAGTTGATTGTTACAAAGATGTGTAATATAACACAGCTTTGTTGTTATACCTGCATTTTGCTCACACTTTTAAAAATTAAAATTGCCAGGAGATCAGAAAACCACTTACTCTGATAACTTCTGAGGCACTCTCGAGTTTTAGTTTGAAATTCTGATTCCAGTAAAAACCACAAAATTTAAAACATAACCTCAGTTATTGATGTTCGTCATGTGAGTGTTTGTTTTCCTTATGAAGTTACAAACAAATTTGTAAAATTACTTGTTGCAATTACTAATTGTTATTAGATTATTGAATATTACTTGTTACTGCTTTCAGTTAAAATATTTATATCATTGGTAATTTATTTATTAATTAATTCACTTTAAAAATTAACAAAGTGAAATATTAAAAATATCAGGCAAATAACTTTCAAACTAAACATATAGGTATAGAAAACACCAATATACATGGTTTGAAAGCCAAATAAATTTGCACATGATAGACTAATAACATACAGGGAGTTCCATTTAAAATAAGTATGTAATACAGCTTGAATGTACTAATAGAACGATCTAATATTTTTACCAACCTGTAAAAAATAATAAATGTCTGCTTAAATAGTACAAATGGTCTGACATTTTTCACATTTGGTCCCAGTGAAGATTGCCTCAAATGAGTTTGTCAGAACGAAATATTATTATTTGGCAGTGTTGTAAAAAAAGTAAATAGTTTTAAAACAGTTTTTAAAAGTAAATAGTAAAATATAAGTATAAATAATAAAGTTAAAAAGACATCTGGCAACTGGTGGTTTGAGTGTTCTAACTGCCAAATTCTATTGCCAAATCTATCCACTAATTTATCAAAGGGCAATTGCCAAAAAAATTTTCTAATAATTAATTGCAATTAATATCAAACGAAACAAATATTAATTCATTAATGTTTTATATAAGTTATAAAATTGCAAAATCCTTAAAATAATATAATAAAAATGTACATTTTATAAGCTTTATCTCTTTTATTTGAAGCATATGACATTAGGGATGTGTAGTTCACCATCGAAATAGTTCTAATGAATGATTCTTTCAACTGAACTAATTGAACTAGTTCATTAATTTTCATAGAACTAGTTCACTGCGAACATTTTGCATTATAAATTATGTCTCGACTTCTAAAGAAGAAAATAATGAATGAATGAATTAGAACATATATTTATTATTTTGTGAATGGATGGACTAACTAGTTTAAAAAAAATGCTGATTAACCTCAGATAACAGATTCATAATTCTTATGAATATGACAATACCATAAGGTCTTATCTTAATGTCATAATGGTTTGGATCTTATGCCCATTTATTGGCTTGGATGTTGCCATGCTGTGTTGTTTCTTGTATTGTAATTTTGAAATAAAAAATTTAGTTGTGGTTAAAATGATTGAGGCATTTACATAAAATATAATTTTATGTAAAAGTGAGAATGAAAATGTGTTATTTAATGTTCCTAGAAAATTCACTGATTTTTTTGTAAAGGTTCTTTTAGAAATAACCTAATTATAAATACCTATTAGTTTAAATATACGTAAATATAAACATAAATCATACTTGAACCATATTTATATTTAAAATGGTTAATAAAAAACAAATCTTAATAATTTTTTGCAAATAAAAACTAACTAATCATATAATAATTTAAACCATTTAAACTTAAATGTACGATTGAAAGAAATACTTCTGAACTACTTGTACGGTAGTGAACTAGTGAAAGACTGACTGAAAACCGAAGTAAACGGGCGGCCAGCGCCGAGCTTGTGTGATGATTGAGACAAGACATCTGGCAACCAGTTCTGTTATGGTTGGATTTCAATGTCGGTCCTACAAATAGTTCTTTCGCAAACTAGCTCACTGAACTAGTTCATTTTTGTGAAATAGTTCTGTTGAACTAGGTCATCTAAAAGAACTAATAAGCACACCTCTATATATGACTTATATATATGACTTATACATTATAAGGACATGGCAACACTGCCAACCCAATATTTTGTTCTGTGGGCTAATCAAATCAAATCAAGAAGAAATGTATCCCTGATTCATAGATATTTAATTTTTTCTAAATGCTTATATTTTTAGAAAAAATGAAACAAATCATAACACTCTGTGTTTAGATGTAGGGAACCCTTAAAAGTATAGTTTATTTTTTAAGGACAATTCAAAAAGTCATCAAATATAGGGAGTTGATAAGAAAAAATATAACTTTGATATACCACTCTTTTTGGACCACCTTATATAATTCTCATTATTTTTGAATTCTATATATATATATATATATATATATATATATATATATATATATATATATATATATATATATATATATATATATATATATATATAAGGATCACTCAGATGAGTGGTGGGTTCTTATATTGGTCTCTAGGTGGAGAAATAAAAGACAAAGTTGATAGGCTACTTTATCTATTTTGAAGACGTTTCGCTTTCGAGTTTTGAAAGCATCATCAGTTCATCTAAAAAAGTACAATATGAGAACCACACAATCATGGAAACGATGTTAATTGTTACCTTAAAAAGACATGTAGCAGTCAATGTTATTATGTCAATAACAAATTTTATTGACAGTTCAGCGTGTGGCAAAAGTGTATAAAGTGTTGCCGCTTTTTTAGAGTAAGAATTTTGTTTATGTTTTGATTTCTTACACAATTTGATCATAATATAATATATATTAATAAATTGTATTAATTTATAAATACATATTAAATATAGATTAACAGCTTTAAACACTAATTATTGTTGTGTATTGTGATTGTGCTATGCCAAAACAAATAAATAGTCTGTAGAAAGCTGATAAGCTTTCATATAAGATAGATTATTTTGAACAAGAAACAATGGCGGAACGATTTTACTATTAAAGCCCTAAACGAGGTTAGTTTAAAAGTTAGAATATATAATGTTGTATTAAAATGATTTCTTATGTTTTTAGTGTGTTGCAGTAGTCTTAAAACTAAGTGTATTTACTGTTAATAGGTATAATATTTTGACAATTAGTTGACATTTTAAAAATTTCTCACTTACTAGCTATTCTGATGTTTTGGCAAAGCTGTGGGGTTCTGACGTCATAAATCTTGAATGATGTGCAAGCATTTTTGTATGAAAAATGCTATATATACAGTGCTAGCCAAAAGTCTGCTGCTTCTCTTATCTTTTGGACTGTCATACTTATAATAGTGAACTTTGGAGAAAGGAAATAAACAAAGGTAAGCTTCTCAATTAGTCATAACAGGTGACATAATAGAGATAGATGAAGTTAGACATTACTATATATATATATCCCGTTTATAGCGTAATCCGCCTTTGGGTTCCCGTTCGCCAAGCCTGTCTATTCTGCCAGTCTTCTTCAAATAGATTTCTTGCTGACATGGCTTTTGAAATTCCTTGCATCCATGTTGTTGGTGGTCGTCCTCGTTTTCTTTTCTCTGGTGGTACCCACTCTAATATTTTTTTTGGTAGTCTTTCTTCCCCCATACGTCTAACATGTCCGTACCATGTCAGTTGTTGTTTTTCGATGTCTTCTATAATTGATCTTTGTACATTCATTTGATTTCTTATGTCCTCATTTCTCACATGTTCTAATCGAGACTTTCCCGCTGCTCTCCTCCAAAAATCCATTTCAACTGCCAAGAGGTTACCTTTAAGTTTTTGTGATAACTGCCATACTTCTGCGCCATACACGATTACTGGTTTCAATATTGTGTTATATATTCTTTTTTTCGTTTCCGGTCTTATATTTTTCTGCCATAGTACTGAATTCAATGCACCTATAACTCGTTTCCCTTTGGTTATTCTGTCTTTTATGGCTTCATCAGTTCTTCCTGTCTTTGTTAGTTTTACCCCCAAATATATACATTGATCGCATTTCTTAATTTTCCCGTCTTCTAAGTCGAGGTCATCTGCAGTATTTTCTCCTCCTATGCAAAGATATTGCGTTTTTTGTAAATTTACTTCGAGGCCCCATTTTTTGTACTCTTCCATTAGTTTTCTAGCCATATACTCTAGGTCTTCCTTGTCTTGGGCAATAACTACCTGGTCATCTGCATAATGCAGCGTGTATAACGTTTCATCCCCAATAGACAGCCCCATCCCTTTACACTTCTTTTTCCATTGCCTGAGTGCTTCGTCGATATATATATATTAAATAGTATGGGAGATAAACAACAACCTTGCTTCAGTCCTTTTGTTACCTGAAAACCATTAGTAACCTTATTTCCTATTTTAACTTTTGATATTGTGTTGTTATATAGATCTTTAATAGCGTCGATTAGTGAAACGCTGATACGGTTTTCTCCAATACTTCCCACAATTTCGCAACTGGCACGGTGTCATATGCTTTTGTTAAATCGACTAAAAGTAAATGCACTTCTCGAGATCTCAGTGTTCTTTTCTCGAGTATTTGGGATAAGCAAAAAATACTATCTATTGTGGATCGTCCCGCTCTGAATCCGTTTTGTTCTTCTGATTCAAAAGGACGGTATTCTTCGCATATGCGTTCTTTTATAATTCTCCCATATAATCTGCTAAGCGTACTCGTAACAGTTATACCCCGATAGTTATTGCAATCTTCCTTATTTCCTTTTTTATGGATAGATGTAATCCATCCTTCTTTCCAACTTTGTGGCACTGGTTCTCCGTGCAAGTGCCTATTGAAAACTTCTGTTAGTATCTCGAATAGTTTGTTGGTTCCATTTTTTATTAACTCTGCATATATCCCCTCTGGGCCCGGAGCACGTCCATTTTTCAACAATGATATAGCTTTTTTAGTTTCTTCGATGTTAATTGTTGGAGGCTCTCCTTGAATCAGGATTTCATGTTGTTCTATGTTTTTGAATTCCGGTCTTTCTTCTACTAACAGTGTTTTATAGTGTTTTTCCCATTTTTCGGGCTCTATGGAGTGTATGGCTATTTGTTCTGTTCTGTTGGATCTGATGTTTTTTATAAATCTCCAGGATTCTCTTGATTTGCGGCCGCCAATATACGTATCTAATTCCTGACATTTTCTCTCCCAGCTTTGATTTTTTGACTCTATTATCGTGGATTTAAATTTATTTACCATTTCTCTATATTCTCTTTTGTGTTCTTGATCCTTTGTTCCCAGCCATCTGTGATATAATTTTTGCTTTTGATCTTTCATTTCCTGTAGTTCATCATTCCACCAATTATTTGTCTTTCTGAGTTTGTTTACTCTTATTCCTAATGCTTCTTTGGCCGCTTGATGTATTCCTTTTCTTATTATGCTATGTAACTCTTCTGTTGTTTTATGTTTAAATTCCTGTGGTAGTTGTTGCTCCAATCTTTTTTTATACAATTCTCTAGTACTATCGTTGTCTAAACTTGTTAGATTATACTGCAGTTGTTCACCTTCTGCTGAGTGATTTTCATTTAGATTTTTGTTTTGTTGGTGTTTACCGTTTCCGCTTAGCGGTAGTATCATTTTAGCTTTTACTAGATGGTGGTCACTTCCACATTCGGCTCCTCGAAATACTCTTACGTCATGCACTTTTATTTTAGATTTTTGTTTCATTATTAGGTAATCAATTACTGATCTTAAGTTTCTTGTAGGCTGAGTCCATGTATATGTATGTATTTCCTTATGTTTGAAATACCCATTCATGATCCTTAGTGAGTTGTGTCTACACATTTCTATTAAGTTATTGCCATTATCGTTTGTAGTGTTTTCTCCATATGGTCCTATTGTTTTATCTTTTATTCTTCTACCAGTTCTTGCGTTGAGGTCACCTAGTATAATAGTTTCCCTTGTTTGACCTATTTGAGAGATAGTTTCATCTAGGACTTCATAGTATTTTATTTTTTCTTCTAGGCGTGCATCATCATTCGGACCGTATGTGCCTATTATTGTTATTTTTAATCCTTTCAAGTTGAGGTTGATCTTTATGATTCTTTCATTTATTGCTTGCCAGTTCGATATATTCTTTTTGTATTTCTTCAATATAAGTATTGATACTCCTCTTTTGGCATGTTCTTCCTTATTAACTCCCGTGTGTATATGTATATATCCATCAAGATTTTGGGTTCCTTGTCCTTTTTTCTTTGTTTCTGAGAGTACAGCAAAATCCATTTTATGTTTTTTCATTTCTTGGATAACATCTTCGATTTTATTTCTAATTCCTTGTGTATTCCATGTACCACAAATCAGTGTCCGTTTTCGTTGCCCTTGTCGTCGTCCTTTAGTTCCATCCATATCCCGAGGCTTGGTTTCGGTATTTTTAGCATTACTATTTTTTCCAAGAATGAGTTGCTGGCCCATTGCTAAACCCCCTTGCTAGGAGGACCAGAATTTTCTGTCGGGGTTTATTCCCTTAGCCTATAAATAACTCACCCCGCTGGCAGACGTGTTAGCGAGTGGGGGGGGGATTAGGTAAGGAATTTGGAATTTAGGTAGGATAATACTAGGGTTTGGGCCTGGTTTCACCTAAATAGGGAGTGGAGGAAAAACCAGGAGCTCGCGTGGGCAGGGACGCTACCTCCCTGAAGTAAGTCTACCCTCTATCGGGACCATAAAGGGGTACCTACCCGCTACCCATAGTTAGACATTACTAAGAATTATTAAAAAGAAGGAATTGCAAACCATATATGGCGGAGTTAATACACAGAGTCTGTGGAGAAGGCCATATAATTTCGAATTCTATAGACTTCTTGGTGATGCAGATATGAAAACCATCAAAATAAACCACCTAAGATGGGTGGGCCAAGTTGTGTGGATGGATGAATGTGGTCTTGCTAAAATAGCCATGCTAAATAGGCCAGTCAGAAGAAAAAGACGGAGACGACCTAAATTTGGATATCTAGACGATGAGCAGGATAATTTAATGGAGATTGGAGTAAGAAAAAGGAGAAGATACACACTCGATAGAGAAGGAAACTTTTTAAGGCATGCCAGGGCTCACAAATGGCTGTACTATTAACTGATGACTACAATTATAGTTTCATGTTTAATTAATAAGGATTCTAATGTCTGCTTCTTGTAACTTGTCAAAAAAATTGACGTTTTTTAATTCTCGAGTTGTTTTTACTTTATAAATTTTTGAAAAGGTATTTATACTTTTATCCCTCCTCAGCATGAACAGACATTCAAGAAAACGGCCCTCAGTCCCCGACAGCTCGCTAGTTCCCGACCAAGGTAGCGGTAGGACTCACGGACAGCGGGTAGAGAGTGCGAAGAATCAATCCCCGGATGTAAGAGGCTACCAAGAACGACGAACGTTGCACATAATTACGTATAATATAAGAACCTTATCTAAGGATAAAAAAATGACAGAACTGGAGGAAGAACTCAAACATGTGAAATGGGATATTATAGGAATTAGCGAAGTCAAAAGAAGAGGTGAAGATCAATTCAAACTAAAATCAGGAAACATATTCCACTATAAAGGGGAAACGGAATCGACAACTGGAGGAATAGGTTTATTAGTACACAAAAAATTACAGAAAAATATACAGAGCATTGACTGCATTTCCCCAAGAGTTATGTATATAAATCTAAGACTAAATAAGAGATACTGTAACAACTATTTTGCTTACCACAGGGTAAGAATATGGGGGACAAGATTGCGCAAACAAAATAATCGAAACAAGTGCATACGGACACTCAGTTGGTTGTTGGAGAGCTGGGTCGTGGATAAGTTGAAGATATTGGGTTTTGGATTGGGGCAACTACAAAAAAAGGAAATAAAAGGTACTTATACGAATCTATTGGACAAACAGAATGAATATAAACGGAAACACCTCAAGAAATTTAATATAGGGCGCCACCTGAGGTGCCCAATCGCACCTATCACAACCACTAGTTGTAACTAGGGAAATAATTGTACAACATCAAAAATATAGAAAAAAAATATCTTTTTCAAATAAAACTCAAAATAGATAAGAGAAACAAATTAACATTTATTATTGTCTCAAACAGTTTTCAAAAATACAGCTTATAAAGCAATACAACTTACAGCAACAAAGGCATATTATATATAAATAGCTGTCCAATACAAATAAAAAGAACTTACATATCTGTTTACAAAAGGTTACAAAATTCTCTGAAATGGTTCCTAGTAGATAATGTGGCCAAATTTTATGGATATCCTTTTATAAAGAATAAAATTTAATCTTTACTACAAATCAAAATAGATTAAAAAGCAAACTGTCACACGTCAAAACAAACATTTTTAAAACAGGATAAAATTATGACATGACAGTTTAAACCAGGCCCTAACATAATATAATTACAAATATTTTTTTTTTTAAATAATTTATAAAAGAAAGCAAATTTTGTCTTTTTAAAAGAAAATGTCTATTTTTACTTTAAAAATTAATAACGTAAATGTTACCTCAGTTCACACATGTTAACTTAAACTTTTGAACAACTGGCTAACTTCTGCGGGGTATCTAACTGCACATCAACGGAAAGCTCTATTGGAAGCTGAAACTGGCACATCCAAATCAAAACTGCTCCAATATTATTCTACATGAGGTGAAAAGGGCATCTCGGAAAGGAACTGGATTTCTCAAAAACGAAAAACAAAACAGGAACTAAACTTGTTCACTGCTCAAACATCATAAATCTTCAGCCAAAATAAAAACAGTGGTTACTGGTCACTCTTTCAGAAACGACATATTACTTAGAATGAAAATTCCACCATTTTGGCGAATGAATGCCGGCTTACCACATCACCATTAAAACGACCTTTCGCTGCGAGCAATTATTCATCACTCCTTCGCTGACCCTCTCGATCTCAATCTCCGGATAGTAACCCCTCTTTTCCCCGCACAAAACCATTGCCATCTTGTCAAATCAACAAATTCTTTACTCAAATTCGTTCAAAAACTTCCGGCGTTACTGCGCTTTAGAAAAAATAATACCAATATTGCAATATTTTTCTGGGAACGTTGAAGTTAAAAAGCCATAAATTGTTCTCTTTAGCAAATACGTTTTTATTTATTGAAGAATTATTGCGTATTTAAAAATCTCTACAGACAACACATTTCTAGCGTACCAGGGGCGTACTATATAGAATCGAATTTATATTATTATTTAGACATTAAATATAAAACGCTACAATACAATCTGAAAATAATCCAGGTATACGCCCCACCAGCGATTACGACGATGACATTGTCAAAGCCTTCTATGAGGAAAGAGCAAAAAAGCAGGAACCAGCTCATTACAATCTGATAATGGGAGATTTTAACGGGAAACTCGGAAGGAAAAAGGACGAACAAGAAGTGGCAATCGGAGCTTTTGGCAAGAGATATTTGACAAAATAGCAACTATCTTAATAATTGGTGAATGTAGAAACAATTTATTCCAAACACTTCGGAAATTTGAAGAAACAGGTAGCGTTCAAGATGCCTAACGATCTGGTTGACCAACACTTAGTGATGACAAAAAAATTGATATAATTGCAGAAATGGTAGTGAACACTACTTCTTCTATAGCCTAAGTTGCATCGATCTGTTGTATCAGTCAAAGGACAGTACACCGAGTGTTGGCTAATTTCATCCATACAAATTAAAAATTGTGCACCAACTTTCAGATAATGACCCCGAGTGAAGACTAAAATTCTGTGAAAATATGTCTAATCAAATTAATCAATAGCCAGATTACATAAAGGTTTTCGTGACGAAAGTACTTTTTCCCTCAATGGAAATATTAACACACACAATGTGAGGTATTCGAGTGACACAAATCCTCACATATTTAATCAAAAACATAGTCACTTTCCAGAAAAAGTAAATGTTTGGGCAGGTATTTTGGGAAACCACATTGTTACGTCCCTCCATACATTCCTATGATACTTAAGGGAGGCGAATCTATTTCGGACTACACACAGTCTTGTATAAATCAGCGCAATAAACACTCCGTTTTATGTAAAATCATCCACTAACTTTAAGAAGACGCCCTACCAACCCAATGCACTGTGGAAGAAGCAGAAGTGTTAATTCAACATCACAGGTACTGTAATTTGATTTGCATACACACACAATATTGAAATTAATTGATAAATTTTACATTTAACCTATTTTTATATAAAAAATAATACCAGCACCTAAAAACCATTGGGACAATACAATTGTTACACACATAACTGGGTCTGTTTTTCTCAATACTAACTTAACTGCTGAAGTGTATCTGGAGATATTACATTTGACAATTGAGCCGTTAATTGAGCAAGATAATTAAGCAATTTGGAAATAATATTTCAACAAGATGGTGTTCCTGCACAGTATTATGGTGCAGTAAGGGTGGGAGTACTGGAAATCTAAGGATTACGCTATAGCACCCCACAGTGTTGACATTTTCAAACAACGAATTGTTGTAGAATTTAGTACAATTTCTCCAGACACCTTTGAACGACGCCTACAAGAGTTTAGCAAGAAGATGCATTACTGTTAATAAGTAAAAGGAGCACTAAATATTTATTAATTAAATGTGAAACTAGAATTTTAATATTTATTTAATTTATTCATCAAAATCAGCTTAAACCCAAACAATTAGTATGATTGAATAGTTATTTTCAATACCTTTCAAACAATATGTCACTTCCCATAAGATCCCATTTAAAATTATCGCTCACAGTGGCTTTGTAACGTCATCTATGACTATTAGGTCACCCCTTATGGCTAATTGAGAAACCTACATTCATGTATATCCTTTCTCCAAATTGTACTATTATAAGTATAACTAATAGGAGTTATAAAAGATATGAAGGAGACAAGGACTTTTGGTTTACAGGTTAGGACAACACTGTTTAAATAATGATGGGAAGATCTATTATAATTACTATAAAATAATATAAACAATAATAACGGTTACTGCTGCATAGAAAAGAATTCAATTCTAAAAAAAAATATTTTTTTTAGCTCATTTGGCGCTGTCACCTTCTCTTTAGGATCCGTTTTGGTGTGGGCAATCTTCAGAAGTGTGGTCCCCCAAAATGTAGCTTTGGGGACAGTCTGCGGTATTGGATCTGGTATTGCACTGATCAAAATTGCAAGAAGTTATGTAGAACATGTAGACTCTCTTGTAACAGAAAAAGCTTAAGTGATTTTGTTAATTTTTTTTATATGTTAGTGATTATGAGTATCTAATATATGTAACTTATGTGAATCTAGATTTTACTGAATAATAAATGTTTTTAACATTTCTAGTCTAGTGTTGTTTCTGAAGTGCATATGTTTACTTATATGTTATTGCAATAAATCTGCAAAAGAGATTTAAAATTACTGATTCTGCATATAGTATTAACATTGATTTAATAATTAGGGTTATCAATAATTTGAGACGTTATCTCTTATTATATTTAAATACATGTCTTATAGTTAAATATACTTCATCTAATTTACATACCGATGCACGTCATCGGCGTCATAGACCGTGAAGTCACATGATACCAACACGAAATATTTAGGCAGTAGGTGTGTTCTTTTTTAGAATCACTTTGCCGAGTACACTGGCATTGCAACCACTATACTTCGATCTGGAAATCTTACGGAGTGACAAATACTTAGTACAGGACCACAACGTGAACATACGGCAAAATTTAATTAAATAAATTTTATGTAAATTATTCAGTGTAGCTAGACAGACAGACAGTCCGCTTTAATAAAACTGTGATTTGAACTAAATACCGGGGAAACAGTATACGATAACAACATAAATCACGTTTTTGAGTAACGAATGCCTACGATTAGCTCCCGAAGAGCTGTAGTATCGAAACGAAGTGGCCGGTTTATCAATAGATTAAAATAGTTTCGCTACGATCAGTTTATCAGTAGCGTAACTGCCGTAAATTTACTTACCGTAAACTTACCTTGTTATATTTATTTTTATAAATTGTCTGTAAAGTGTTTGAGTGGTTATTAACAATTTATTTATATCGTTTGTATGTTAACTTTGGTAAGTAGATATTTTCAATCACTTCTTTGTGAATTCTAAAATTTTTTATTTAATACTGGCAGTCAACAAAACGATAGTGTTGCATACGGATTTTCTCTGGGTGTAAAATATTGTAATGTGAAACTACTAATGTGAAATATTGTAATGTGAAAGACATTTAGATAGCTCTGGGATTGGCATTTTTAATTATGAACAATAAGAGGTTATTCATTTGCAAAATTAAGGCATAGGTACATTGGTCGTACCTATGATTTATATATATTTATACCTAGCAATTTGATCAAACTAAATAGAAATGTATGTTTTGTATTAATTAATAAAATATTGCAATTTTTTTTAAAAAATGAGAGGAATTTTAGTTTTTATTTAAAAGATATGGTCTTGGAGTCATCTTGCAGCCTGTGTTGTCCACTTCCGAGTATAGGCCTCCTCTATTCACTTCCATTTTTTAATATTTTCCACTTCTTTCATTCATTCATACTGTAAACAAGGTTTGGCACGATTTAAATGTTACAAGCAGTAGGCAAGCATTTGTTGATGGATTATCCACAGGCCTTGTGGCACCATCAGGTAAAGGTCGACTTCTAATTATCACACACATTGGTAGTGAGTCTGGTTTTCTTCCTGGTGGACTTTTATGTTTCGAGTCAAAAAAATCTGGTGACTATCATGAGGACATGGACGCTCAGAGATTTGAAACTTGGTTTTTGTCCATATTACCAACAATAGAACCGGGTTCGGTAATAATTTTAGATAATGCTCCCTACCATAGTCGACAGGTAGAAAAGCTCCCAAGAACAAGCTGGCGCAAAGGACAAATCAGTGATTGGCTGGATACGAAACTAATCGCTTATGAAAGATCAATGATTAAACCTGGGTTGTTAAATATTGCACGACAACATAAACATAAATATCATAAATATGTTGTTGACGAAATGGCTCTTAGTCACGGAGTTCTTGTTCATCGATTACCACCATATCATTGCGAGCTGAATCCAATTGAATTGATTTGGGCACAAGTGAAAACAGAGGTAGCACGTCGCAATACTACATTTAAATTATGTGATGTTAAAGTACTATTCGATGAAGCTATACGTAACGTTACCGCAGACAACTGGCGAAAGTGCATCGGTCACGTGGAGAAAATAGAAAATAAGATGTGGGATGTAGATATACAGGTAGATGTAATTATGGAACCGATTATAGTCCAACTTGATGACGAGAGCGATGATTCGGATAATTCTGATTTTGAGTAAGAGTGAATTTTGTAATTTAAGCCATTTCTTGAGTACATTCCAAGTGGTTTTCACAATTAATTTGCCACAATTAATCGTGACAAACAAAGTTTGGCACGATTTAAGTATTAAAAACACTCGACAAGCGTTCCTTGAAGGTCTCTCTACGGGTTTAAAAGCACCATCAAGCAAGGGCCGACATCTAATAATAACACATATTGGTAGTGAACATGGTTTTTTCCTGGAGGACTCTCAGTTTTTGAATCCAAAAAATCTGGAGATTATCACGAGGACATGGACACTGAGAAATTTGAAACTTGGTTTTTGTTCATATTGACAAAAATTGAACCTGGCTTAATAATCATTTTAGATAATGCTTCCTATCAAAGTCGTCAAATAGAAAAGCTTCCAACAAAAAGTTGGCGAAAAGGAGAAATAAGTAAATGGCTAGATAGGAAAGAAATTGGGTATTACAAGTCTATGGTTAAGCCGGAGTTACTAAATATTGCAGGACAGCATAAACAAAAATTTCTAAAATACGTTATGTACGCTCTTCTACGAAGCCATAAATAACGTTACCCAAGAGAACTGGCAAAACTGCATCTTTCACAGGCAGAAAGAAGAAGAAAATATGTGGAATTTAGATATACAGGCAGATGTCATTATGGAACCCATTGTCGTTCAACTTGGTGCAGATAGCGAACACTGAGACATTTCTGATGTTGATTAAAAGTAAGTTATGTAAAATTGATTAATAATTCAGTTTGAAAAGTATTTTCGTAAGTTTTCACCAAGAACGTAAGATGGAATTTGATTGTGTTGTTGATATCTTTGGGAACACACACATGTATTGTTTGATGATGCCGATTAATTTTATTGCGAATTTTATTACGATTCTTTTATTTGAGCCCGAAAATAATATAATAGTAATTCATTTATTTGTATAAAAATGTACTATTTAATATACTAAATTTTAAAATTTTATTAGTCTATTTTAAAAATATTTTTGAGGTACTTACAAAATTAAATATTAATATTAATAAAATGGCTGTAAATATTTATCCAAAAACCTCGACGCCTATGATCTTCCTCACGTCCTTCCGCTCGACACCGTAACTGTCTATACTTTAAAAATACGTCACTCCGTAAGATTTCCAGATCGAAGTATAGACATATTTTATTATATATACGTAGAAATAATATTTATAGATTTCTATTAATGTTAACTTAAAGAAATGCACAATAATATGTTTCATTTAATTTGTATAAATGCATTATAAAGCGTTTTCATGAAGAACATTTGTTCGGAACACACTGTAATCGAACGAAGGTGAAATTTTGGCATAAATTGGTAACACTTATTTGACAGTTGCGGTGTTGACACTTTTTATACTTTATTATTTTGAATTTTAATGTGAATACCTCTTATTTTATATTTTTAATTATTTAATAAAATCTGTGCTTTTTAGAACAAAATTAGTGTGTTTTATTTCAAAAATGTCACGTAAGGATTTAAATAGCCGTTTTAAAGAGATGGTAATACTTTTGCAATAAGTATGTGACCTATTTGATTTAAAAGTAGTCAGGATTTTTTTATACTTTGGCAACTATGTCAACTTCGATCTCTGTCAATGATGACATTGCATCTGTAAGTAAATTAGATGAAGTATACATGAGTATTAATATATTGTTTTTTGAGACTTCTATCTTGAATGTATGTATATTATGCTCTCCACAGTTATTAAAAAAGTATTATATGCAACTGATATGATAAGATTTAGAAATTGTTTACATTGGAGAATTAATTCTTGAATGAATAAAATTGGAGTTAGTAAATATCCCCAAGCAATATTTACTGAGAAAAGTCTATAGGGTATGTGGTTGGCCTTTTTATTTTCCTTAAAAAAACTAGTCATTGTAACTTTCTCAAAATCAACTTGGCAGTTTATTTATTTCAATACTAGGTAACCTTACCATCAAAAGGTCCAATTAGACCACTTCAAACTCAACATCATGACTTATTAGTTTGAGTATTGTTAAACTTTTGTAATTACGCTTTGTCAACACAGGGGGGATATATGGAATATACGATAAGGACATTAAAGGAGGAATATGAGCTATTGGGACTTGAGATAAATATGTGTAAGGCCGAATACCTGTGTATTGGATCCGAGGTAGCAGATTTAAACAACTTAAGTTTAAAGAGACTACTAAGAGTTGTAAGACTTTTAAGTATTTAGGGTCAGTTATAAGGCGAGATGGTACTTGTATGAAAGATATAGAAAGAATGAACACTTAAACCAAAGAAAACAAAAAAAGAAAAAAGGATCTTTCAGAGCATAGCGGTGACTATTACCCTACATGGAGCATAAGTATGGCCAATGACAACATCAATACGAAATAAAATAACAGTTGAACTGGACTTTATATGAGACGATGTCTACAAATTACCAGAGCAGATATAATAATAACAGAGGAAATATGAAACAGAATGAAAGTACAATGCTCAATTACAAAAAAGTTGAAAAACAGTGGAAAAACAGAGCCCTGCAGTGGTATGAGCATGTACAAAGAATGCCAGAGCACAGGTGGCCGAAAAGAATATTGAAATGGCACCAGCCGGGAAGAAGACCTGCCACAAGATCGAAAACATACATAAGAAATGTTATGATAGTATTATGTTAGACGCCGGTCACCGACCTGTGACCTTCCCGAAGATTCGAGCGTCGACAGGAATATTTCCAAACCCTTCACCGCTAATGGTAAAGGCTTCAAAACGGGTTGCGATGAATCGAGAAACAACTATCGAAGGTAAAAAAAACCGGCCCACATTCTTCTAGCAAAATTAAGGGAACTCTAGGTTAACGGAACTTAATATAAATACAGAAATAATTTAGATTCAGGCAGTCGAAGTTTCAAATAAATTATTGTACCAAACAGGTTTTAAATAAATAATATAAAGTAGTTGCATTTCAATTTAGTGATAAGTGTTAGTAAATAAGTGTACATAGGGTAGACTACCCAGTGATTGGCCGGTCACATTTCTATTAAGGTATTAAATCATAGAATTATGTAATAAATGTTTATCAGTAGGAATATCACGTTCCTCCCTATAAAAAATCAGTTGTAGTTTATACAAAACCAAACATTTCTAGTCTAGAATCAAATTTACTTCCAAAAAATCTTTTACAATACCTATCTTTTAAGAATTAGTTATCATCCAGTGATTAGCCACTAATTTGTCAGTTATTGGCCAGGACGGATTATGAAACTTCTAGTGATTAACCACCAATCAATGAGTTATGGCCGAAAAAGAAAATCAAAAATGAAATAGGTACAACTACTACTATCTGTTTACAGCGTTCTCCGACTCCTAGCCGCCATTCTTCTCTATTTAACCATAGGCCTGGAGGGATTTCCCTTTCCTCTAGTTCTTTTTCAATTCCCTCTCTCCAGCTTCTTCTCGGCCTTCCTCTTTTTTTTCTCCCTTGTGGTGTCCACGTCAAAATCTGTTTCGGAATCCTGTCATCTGGCATTCTCTGTACATGGCCGTACCATATTAACTGTTTTGTTTTTATGTCATCATCTATTGTATGCTTGACACAACATTTCTCGTATTCTCTCATTTGGTATCCGATCTTTTCTTGATTTGCCTGCTGCTCTTCTCCAGAAGTCCATTTCTGTTGTTAGTAACAATTTCTCTGTTCTTTGTTTCATTGGCCGAACTTCACTGCCATATGTGATTACACTTTTAAGTATGGTGTTGAATATGAATTGTTTGTTCGCTTTAGATATTGTTTGGTCCCACAGAATGTCGTTCATCATGGATATGGCTTTTCTGAAACCTGAAATAGGTTTAGGTACTAATTAAAATATGCAGTATTTATTCACAATAAAAAATAGTACACAAAATTCCATATTCAAGCAAATTTTAATATAAAAGTAAAAAATGATACATACTGTTACGAACTTCCAGATGAATCGAGCGCGGGAGAGATCGACCCGTCAAACAAACAAATTAGAGGTGGACTACTCCAGTATATTCTAGTACATGACAACTTTTATATATAAGCAGACCTTCTACTAGTTGTTAAGTTAGTTGATATAACAACGATATTACGATATAACGATATAACGTATCGTATACAGCACGATATTTTCGTGCTGTAAACTTATAAATAAATATATTTATGTAAATTAAGAATCGTTAGTTTTATTTAAAAAATGGTACAGTAGTGTCAGAACTGGGATAATTGATTTATTTAAAAATAAATTCAGCAGTGACATTTGACAAACACTTTTGAAAAGTATTGTTCGTCGGTAATATTCGCGTAGTTCGGTAGTGATCTTTGTACGAAAGAACATTTAAAAAAGTACGTGTGTGCCTGACCAAAGATGCTGCTAGTAGAACCTTCAGTAATATAGTTGCGTGTGCAACTAGAAGAAAGCGATGAAGACTGCAGCAAGTCCAAGAAGATACTCCAAAAACGACTGAAGACTTCTCAACAAGAATGGAGACGACCCAGAGACATTCCAGTTTCAATCAGCAGAATAAACAGTTTTAACGAAAATAATTGATGGAAAATTTGAAAATGTCTCGCAAATGATTGAAGAAACTTCTAGAAAAAATGATAATAAATTCAAAAATGTTTCTAGAAGATTCGACGAGAGATTTTAAAATATCTACTAAATGATCGAAGAACCTTCTAGAAAAATGATTATAAATTCGAGAATGTTTCCAAAAGATTCGATGAAACGTCTCAGATTATTAAAGAAGTAGCTAGACAAAACAACGAGAAACTCGAAAATGTTTCTAGAAGATTCGACGAAGTATGTAGTCAGAACAATGAGAAATTCGAAGAAGTTTCTAGAACATTCGATAAGGAAAAAGAGACCATAATAACTAAGGCTAATATTAGGCTTTGATAGTTCAATTTGCTCCGTGCCTATAGGTTCAGGGGGCATATCTTGGACGTTAATAATTTGAATATTTTCATCCAGCAGTCCATCTAATATTTGATCGTGATTTACAATTCATACAGAAATCTCATTAATGTTGAAATCGGAAAGTTCAGGCTCTTCTGTATGGGCAGTTCTATCGGTAGGCATATCTAAAGTTTGCTGTTCCACTGGAATCATTTCTATGGCTTGAGGAATGCGTTTTAAACTTTTCCATAGCTTAAACAACAGTAGTTGTTCATTTTCTGTGACATCCTTATAATCATTGTTAAATTCTTCAATAATATCATTTTCTACTATGCGAGAGAAATCTTTGTACCTTAAAAATATGTTACTTAGATTTTTTGACTGTTTCGGATTCAACTATCAATAATTTTTGTCCTCCAAGACACTATATGAAATAATCTATTTTTTCCAAGGATAGCATTTTTATTCCAAGGATATAGTCCGCAATCCTCTTTTTATTGTTTCTGAACTACCTATAAATTTCCAGTTTGTTCCACAGCAATCTTCAGAACATTTGCAAAATTCTCTTTTGATAATGTCTCCGAAGGATGATCTCGTCTCCATTGTATAACGGCCTTCCATCCACTTTTGATAGGCTTTAAAGCTGACACATCTACCGGTTGAAGAAGACTCGAAGAGTTAGAATATAGACATATTAAAACAATGTTTATTATTTACACAAGGTACTAAGGTCGTTCTCGGTTATTGTGAATCTAAACATTGATTTACGTAGAGGTTAACTTTTTTCCCGTTTCCGTTCCCGTTCCCGGGCAATTGTGCAGCCGCCTTTAGTCTTATTTTTCTCTTTTTATGTATACATTCTTTTTATATTTTATTGTATACTTTACTTTATTTAATAGTAGAGTAGAGTAATAAAATATCTAATAAAAATATCACGTTAAAGTCGTCACACATGAGTGACAGTGCTCACTGCATAATACATTTTTGGCTGAAATCTCATGGCACTCATGCGTGACATGAAAAAAAATATTAAAAAAACATTTTGTGTAGACTTATTAAAGATAAATATTTATTACTTAATATCAAAACAATAGTTTCAAAACATTAATTTTAGATATTTCGCTTGGAAATTTCAATGCATTATTAAATATACTTCATCTAATTTACATAACGATGCACGTCATTCTCTACGTCAGAGATCGAAGTTGACATAGTTGCCAAAGTATAAAAAATCCTGACTCCATTTTAATTCAAATAGATCACATAATTATTGCAAAAGTATTACCATCTCTTTACAACGATTATTTAAATTGTTATGTGACATTTTTGAAATAAAACACACTAATTTTGTTCTAAAAAGAACAGATTTTAAATAGGTAAAAATATAAAACAAGAGATATTCACTTTAAAACTCAAAATAATAAAGTACAAAAAGTGTCAACACCGCAACTGTCAAATAAGTGTTACCAATTTATGATAGAATTTCATCTTCGATCAATTACAGTTACAGTATGTTCCGAACAAATGTTGTTCATAAAAACGCTTTATAATGCATTTATACAAATTAAAGGAAATATATTATTGTGTATTTCTTTAAGTTAACAATAATAGAAATTTTTAAATATTAGTTCTACGCGTATATAATAAAATATGTCTAGTGGCTGTAATGCCAGTGTACTCAACAAAGTGATTCTAAAAAAGAACACACGTACCGCCTAAATATATTGTGTTGGTATCATGTGACGTCACGGGCTATGACGTGCATCGGTATGTAAATTAGATGAAGTGTATATGTATTTAACTATAAATCACAAATCATTACATCCAATAAATAACATTTACAGTAGATTTTAACTCGATGATTTACACACAATAGTTTTATTCTAAAAATTATAAATTTTGTTATATTGGCAACATGAATTTTGATGATAAATTGCATCAAAATAGCATGAAAAATAGAACACTTTCTAATTTATACTTGGAAATATCCCGTGGGCAGTTGCATAATCTGTCTCGCATAGCATAAAAATTGCAGGATTTAAAGTCGACTAAGCCCATTCATCCAGTATATTTTACAAACTCCCCCTACTGTTATAATTATTTATCTATGAAACTCCCTTTGTAATCCCTTTTTCTAGAGTGGCAATAATTTCTCCCTCAGAAATCTTCTTTTTCTTCATTCGCTTGCATCCCCGTTTCTTCTTCTTCTTAGGGTACCTGTCCTTTCCGAACGTTGGCGATCATTCTGGCTATGATGATTTTGTTAGTTGCTATACAAAATAGCTGTGTTGAGGTCTTTCTATACCATGCTCTCAGGTTAGCAAGCCAGGATATTCTTCTTCGTCCTGGGCTCTTTTTCCTTCAATTTTACCCTGCAAAATGCATTGGAGTAGCTCGTATCTGCTTGATTTCTCATTATATGTCCCAAGTACTCCAGCTTACGGCTCTTCACCATGTTGACCAAATCCGCGGTTGTGTTCATCCTACGCAGTACTTCTTCATTGGTGACTTTGTCTGTCTGTGTCTGTTTCCCCGTTTATTTCTTGTCTATTGGAGCTTGTGCACTCTGTTTTTTCTTTATACGACTGCACCTTGTTATGCATTCACCTTGTTGCGCGGACAGCTTCTGAATCAGTTCTGAACAGTTCTGAATCATCTTTTTAAAAACAGAAGAAAAAGAAAATAAACTTTGACGTTTGACCTTGACCATTTGACGTTGACAATTTGACAAGCATTCTGAGAACAAAAATTTGAAATTATTGGAGCAAATTTTAGAAAATATAAAAACAAGTATATAAAATAGCTGGGACTAATTGTAAGAAAATTTAAATTAGTATAACTAATCTTCTACTCAATAAGAGCATATATTTTTTATAGAGGTAAGTCATACACTAAGTTCATATTAAGTGAAAAAATAAGGTTATGTTTTAAACAAGCACGTGTTAAGCGTCTAAATTTATAAACTAAACACCAATAAAATTTCTCAACTCAATTATTATCGTTCTACTGATTCTTTTAATTAAAATGTACTAATACTAATGTAGTATTATTTATCTACAATTATGCTGTTTCCATACATAAATCGAATTTTAACAAACATTAATGTTTAAAAGGTTCTGAAACTGTTTTCTTGTGGCAAGCTAAGTTAATGAGCATGTTTATATGGGATTAAGCCACAGTTGATTGGGTAGATGTTTCGATTTCCACTTCAGAAATTAATTCTCCAGATTATTTTAAAAAATTCTAATGATTGTGATTTTTAAATTGATGGTTGATTTATTTGGCCTTAATCTTGTAGACAATGACATGCTTTTAATTAAAGAAATCTGAGGATGGTTTTTGTACTCTCAGGATATCAAAGTCAGACTGTTTTGAATGTTTTTTGTGTATAAAGTGTTTGTGTAATATGTTTTTGTTTATTATATTTATGTGTATTGGGTATAATTCTAGGTGATATGTGATATGACTTTCTTTTAATCCACTATTATTGAATATTGCAGCTAATGTTCTTGTTGTTGACTTCTTCTTTTAGTATTGGCAGTTTGGCAACCAAAGTTGAGTTAAGGGTGCCATATGATAGCTTATTACCAGTATATTGAAGTTACTAAGTATTAGTAACTTCAGTATCTTAAAAGCAATAAGATATGCAGTAACAGCCAAAAATGATCAAGCAATAAAAAAGCAATAGTGATCAGGGTCCAAATATGCCATTTCCTTTCCAGATTGCCATTGTTGATTTGTTGAATGTAGTATATCCTCATAACATAACCTAAGTAGTAATATCAACCTTGCTGGTTATTGTCATGTGTAGTTATATTTATTTATAGTGACAATGATTAGTGATGTGTCCAGTCATTTAGATACTAAACATATTACTAATATATAACAGAGTGTGAAGAAATAGAAAAAAAACACCTAAAATGACTAATGTGATAAAAAATTACATGCCTCATCCCGCTATACTGGAAAAGACTGTAAATGTACCAGTTATGTGTTTTGACATTGTTTCTTTAGAGCAAAGAAAACACATAATTAGAAATTTTAACTTACTAGGGGAATACACTGCACAGAATCAATATTTGAGTGGCCTAATTAGTAAGCAGCACCCAAGCAGGTGCTAAAAATGATGGTGAGTATGTAGATGACCCACCTTTGGATGAATGTACAAGAATGATCACAGTCCAGTATTTCATATACTACAATGATTATAATCATGTTAATTTTATGATTAAAACCTCCATAATTTTTCTATGTAAATAACATAAGTATTTGATTATATTAGTATTAGTTATTACTTCTCTTACTCTGACTTATTTTTGTATAGTTTTATTAGAGCTTGAATAAAATATTTCAAATTCTGAAAATTTAGGCAGTTGTGATATGATTGTTTTCAGCCTTCACCCTTCATATGGTATTGTGGTTATCTTTGAATTCCTTCTTGTGATCTTGTGTGTTTCTAGATTGCTCGCCATGTTTTGTTGTTTTATTTCTTTAATCTTGTGAAATTCATTGTTTATAAATGACAATGTGTTATCATTTTCTGTGAAAACCTTTCTTAGCAGGTTTTTTCTTACTGAAACGTTTTTTCATTAGAACAGATGCTTTGGGCTCAATCATATAAATATTTAATCATTTCTTTTTTATGTTTACATTGTGGTTTGAGTGGTACTTTAAATATCTGTTGGTGTGGGTTGGTTTTCTGTAAATTTGGTTGCATATTCCACATCCTCTTTTGTGGTTGACACATGAAGAAAAGTAAACAACAATTCACTTTGTTTTCCATCCATTTCTCTATTATCAGCAATTATACTATCTCTATTCCTAGTGGTATTTTTCCCTACATACCATAATTTCTATCTTTCATCTAGTGTACTCCACTTTTTCTAAGTGTTTATATGAACCCTATACTTTCACCTGCAAAATCATTAAAATTCTAAGACCCCATTCTGATTTTTCTAACCTGTACTGGTGTTACTTCAGAAATAGTCCTCACCCAGTAATCTGAATGGAGGCTCTATTTGCTTCCAGAACATTTAACTAAAGATGTCATCCCCTTATTTGTTATGTTTGAGAAGTTCTTTTCATTATTATGACCTTAAAAAAAAATGAGTGCCATCATGCCACACCTGCTCACATTTTTCGATACAGGCCAGGATCGCTACTGTAAGGATTGCCCTGCAAGACAATGTACTATTGCTTGTATCCTGCCACTAGGAATCATGTAAATTTCATCTAATTTACATACTGATGCACATCAGCATCATAACCTGTGACGTCATATACTACCAACACGAAATATTTAGGCTGTAGGTGTGTTCTTTTTTAGAATCACTTTGCTGAGTACACTGGCATTAGATACCACATGGACGTATAAACACAGATGGACTCAGTTATTTACATACAATTGTGAAGTCAAAATTATTTGAATAGGTCACATTCTCAGCACCTTCAACTGTTGTCACGTTTTGTTTTAAAATTTCTTATTCGCGAGTCGCTGAAAATGTTACCCCGTATTTTATACTCTACAGGTGCTATCAAACCAAAATAATAATTTATTGGTTAGATTAATATATTTAATTGTAATCAAAATATAAAGTGTGCATATAGTGTGCATTATCATTTAATAATAGCGTATAATAGATATCAATCAATTATTTTATATGTAGAAGCACTGAAAAATATTTATAAATGGCAACAGTTGTTTACATTTCTCTGTCTTATGGATCTAGGTCAAACTTCAAATGCTGTTCCATGTTTGTTTACTTTTTAGTAAAAGTTGTTTTTCGATATTTTGGCTGTATTTTGAGTGATATTTGTGAAAAGTGAAATAAAATAAACGAAATATTTACATCCCGATCTCTCATTTCATTTGTAAGTACATACAATTTACATTATTTAAGATGGGGAAATGAGGAAGCGCGTTTGTTTACATTTTAATAGGCGTACCATTGGTTTTATTCATGTTCATTAATGTACTGAATAAGATATAAGTTCATGAAATTACTAGACATTTTTAAATTGTAAGTAGACATCGTCTGATTAAAAAAGATCTTTTTAGTACCTTTTTAAAACGTGTTTTTATACAATATTACTACTTCCAATTTTTAAAATCTGAATAATTACCCGCGAGTAAAAACTCAAGCACGCTTATGCTCATTGCGGAAGCATCACATTCTATGGAAGCTTCAAAACATTGTGTATTAAAGGTATCTTATTGCTGTGTCCATCTATATTTATACATCCATGAGATACCACTAGATATATTTTATTATATACACGTAGAAATAATAATTAAAAATTTCTATTAATGTTAACTTAAAGAAATACACAATAATATATTTCACTTAGTTTGTATAAATGCATTATAAAGCCTTTTTATGAAGAACATTTGTTCCGAACACACTGTAACTGTAATCGATCGAAGATGAAATTCTATCATAAATTGGTAACACTTATTTGACAGTTGTGGTATTGACACTTTTTGTACTTTATTATTTTAAATTTTAAAGTGAATACCTCTTGTTTTATATTTTTACCTATTTAATAAAATCTGTTCTTTTTAGAACCAAATTAGTGTGTTATATTTCAAAAATGTCATGTAAGAATTTAAATAATCATTGTAAAAAGATGGTAATACTTTTGCATTGCAATAATTATGTGATCTATTTGATTTAAAATGGAGTCAGGATTTTTTTTATACTTTGACAACTATGTCAACTTCAATCTCTGACGTAAATGATGACATGAATCGTTATGTAAATTAGATGAAGTATATATTATATGAGACATATTTCACAATGGTCTTTGATAACATTGCTAATAGGGAGATTGGGTGATAATTAGATACACTATTTTTGTGACTGTTTAAAACTCAGATGTTGTTTTGCATGGACCTGAAATTATATTTAGCATGATGCGCAATATTGAGATGCATGCAGTAACCTTGTGATATACCGTAATGTACATATTGTAATATACATACATATACACTTATAAAAATAAAATGATGTTTAACAAATGTAATTTAATTTTTTTATAACAAAAATGAAAACAACTGGATAAGTTTGATTATAAAATATTTTTATAAAATAAATTTAGATTAAAATAAGATAAAATTGAACTAAATCGAATTGAATACATTAAAATAAAATGACATAAAATAAATAAAATCACATACAATAGAATAGAATAAATAAATAAATTAAAAACCAGCACTCTGTGCGTAGATGATAAGAAAGCTAAGCTTCCACTCCTCAGTCACTCGTGGAGTGCCACATCCTGTTATTTGTTTTTTTTTTAATCCATTTTAATGAAATATAATGACAATCAAAATGAAGTAAATAAACATAAAGATGGTAATAAAAATGTAAATGATGAATAAATTCTATAGTATATAAAGATCTTAAAGTTAAAAGCATTTAAAGAACCTCATAAAGGTACTGGGGAAGTTTTTGGTTACCCTTGTGACATTTGCAAAAATGTTTTATACAATCACTGCACTGGAATTGGGTTGACAGAGATAAGGTGTCTACTTATGGCCACCCGAATTATGCCATATTTGTGTGGTGACTGTGTACCAGGAATCAAAAAGGCAGTTACACTAAACAACTGTGTAAAAGCATTAGAAGATACACTAAGTGAAATCAAAATTGCAAATTGTCAAAAAATTGAGGAGTTTGAGAAACAGATTCGTAAGGAAACTGAAGAAGTCGAGAGTTTGAAAGCCAGTTTTACTATGTCATTTGGAGACATTAAGAAGGATCTCACCTTCATAAAAAATACCACCTCTACATCAAATACAAAAATTGACAATAATTACAGTTCCACATTGGTGCACAACAGTATTTTTTATGAAGTGTCTGAGAGACAAAAGAGATCTTGCAATCTTATGATCTTTAATATGCCTCAAGATGGTGAGGAAGAAGACACATCTAAAGCTAAGGAAATGATGTCAGGCTTAGCTGATTCTGATATAAAAATATTCAGTTCGACTAGAATTGTCAAACGAAATAAAAATGGGTATCAATCACTAAGACTAACTCTTAGAGTCACCTGAAATGGTTCAGTTGTTATTGAAAAAGAAGGGGGAGTTGGATAGAGGTTTAAAAGTATTCCTGGAAGCTGATTTAACTACTGAACAACGAGCTGAGGTCAATGCACTGAAAAATGAGTTAAAAGAAAAGCAGCGTAAGGGTGAATCCAGTCTCATTTTGAAATATGTTAATGGTGTGGAAAAATTAATACGAAAAAACTAAACATATCTACCAGGTTCAAAGCCCCCTCAGTCGAGACTTCAGAACCTTTGGTGTATTTTTAGAATGTCGTTTAGAAAGGGTTACATACAAAACTTCAGCTACTGTTTTGAAAATACTTCTTACTCACAATATGATATTTTAGTTTTTAATGAAACGTGGTTAACATATGACATAACTGCAAATGTTTGGTTACAACATCTATAGAAGAGATAGATCCTCAGAAACAAGAACCTTCAAAAAAGGTGGAGCAGTGCTTATAGCTGTCTGGAAAGCCATAACCAGTATTCGTTTGTCAGTGACTCAAAATATCGAACATCTATTTGTCAATATTGAGATTGGCCACATCGACAAGTTTATCTTTCCAACTGCCTACTTTCCACCATATAGTATCACTAAGAAGTATGTCGAATTTGCAGAAAATGTATATAATCTAGCTGAAATCTAGAGAATATATAATCTAGAGAATATAAGTTATGTAACCTGGGAGATTCTAATCTTCCCAATTGTCAGTGGTCCATTGATGGATTGTCTTTTGTGGCTACTCCATTACCAGGAACCTCATCAAATGAAGACTATTCCATTCAATTCCTCTCATTTTTATGTTCCTTTCATAATCTGTATCAAGTAAACACTGTTAAAAATGAAAACAACTTATTAGATCTGGTCATGGTCCAAGATGAACAGGTTGAGGTATCTAAAGCTGAGAATGCTCTACTCCCAGAGGATACACATCATCCTCCTCTCACGTTTGGGTTTAAATGTGAATCTCAATATTCCAATGATTCAGGATTGATTGGAGAAGTCTTTTTTATAGACTTTCGCTCAATGAGTGTATGTGTAGTAACAAACTTTCTTTCACAATTTGAGAGGGATGATTTTAAGTTGATGATATCTAAGTTTTTCTTTTCAAGTAATTCGATAAGACGGTTATGTCTGACCTTATTGAAGGCTTTGTTGTAATCCAAGAAACAGATATACTGGCTGATTAACATCCATGCACCTTTGCATAAGTACATTCACAGCGAACAGGGCTTCCCTCGTTCCCAGTGCATTTCTTAATTCAAATTGTGTGTCACTAATATCTTACTCAAGTTTTTTGTGTATTCTCTGGTCACCATCATGAGAATGATGGTGACTATCAAAAACTACAGTCTGATTTATATCGGTTGAGCTATTGGTGTGACAGCAACGGAATGGAACTTAATGTTAAAAAGTGTCATCTAATGGTTTTTGGTCGGAATAAACCTCCTATCAATCATATCTGTATTATTAATGGTTCCCCTTTAGACTCTATATCTCAGATAAAAGACTAAGGTATTGTGCTCGATTCTAACTTATCCTACATCCCCCATATCTCATCTGTTGTCTGAAAATCACTTCAACTTTTAGGGTTTATCGAATGTTGTGCTAAAGACTTTTAAATATCCCATTCACAAAATTTTTGTATTGTGCACTTGTGAGAACCCACCTAGATTACTTTTCTTGTGTTTGGTCTCTTCACTATAACATCCATATTCAAGCTATTGAGAGAGTTCAACACAAATTCTTAAGATTTGTTGCATTTAAACCAAACCAGAGGATTGAAGAAATTAACTATTCAAATATGCAAAGGTCCCTCAACTTGTATGTTCCCAGTAGACAAACAAGGCTAAATCAACCCTTCTATGTTAGACCTCATCGCACAAACTACAGACACAATTCCTTCACGTCTAGAACACCAAGGTTTGCTAATCAATATTCCCAAAGGTTGGATTGTTATAGTATTCCAAAAGAATTTAAAGCTCAGCTTAAGAACTGTGTGTGATAGCTTGATGTCCTTGTGTTTTGTACATTCTTTGTTAAAGTTTGTTATTTACTGTTCCTACTCTTATTTTTTGTGTGAATAAAATTTTTAAATTTAATTTAAATAGGTTACGTTAAGAATCTTCTGTAATTTATCAATAATGTTTACATTTTATTTTAATTGGGCGATTGCCCGTTTATAGATAAATAAATATTGAATTGAACCGACACGTACCATACAGGTGACCATTATCCTTAAAATAATGCACCAATAAATGCAAATAGCGACCCCTAACAAGATAATCAATTTTGTCGATGATATGAAAATAATATTTTTTATTTTTTTGGCATTGAGTTTATTTTACTGCGCCTAGTTGTAGAAATTTAAGACTATATTCATTACAATGAATATTGTATTATATTTTTTTTCATCATATTACAATATTTGGACAAAGTGCAAATATTTTATTTTTAGGATGTCATTTCGGGGTGGCAACAGATTTGGCGGCGGTGGTGGAGGAGGCAGAGGTCGCGGTGGGGGTGGTCGAGGAGGAGGAGGTAGAGGTGGCCGTGGTGGTTTTGGTGGCGGAGGAAGAAATTTTGACCAAGGACCACCTGATCAAGTAATTCCATTAGGATATTATGAGAAGTCTGTACAGGATGATCTAGTATGCAAAGTTGAAATTGAGGATGTGCCTTACTTTAATGCTCCTATTTATTTAGAAAATAAACAGCAAATTGGAAAAATCGATGAAATCTTTGGTAATATTAGAAATTACTGGGTGAGCATTAGACTGGGGGATGACATGAAAGCTAGTAGTTTTCAAGCAAATCAAAAGGTTAGTCATACAAGATTAAGTAGATCTAACTTATTCTCTACTTTCTTCAAGATTTCACAGCCTATGTTAATCTTTTCATAGACTTTCTGATTTAATGATAGGGTTTTTATTGTCAGAATTTATTTAGTCATTTCATGATTATACATAATTATAAAATAATAAATACAGCAAAATATTGAAAAGCTGCAAATTCCATTTAGATTAAGACAATATAGCACTTTTGTAAACATAATCTTTACTTTTGATCACATACTTAGTGGCACACTAGAAAGTATTACAATTCAAAGTCTACATTAATCACGTTTCCACTAGGATTAAATTTCCTTGTAAATACAAATTATTTAAGACAATAAGGTTTTCTAAAATCCCATAGAAAAATAAACCCAAGCATTTAATATTTAATTTATTTCTAGATAAAATTAATTTTAACTAGATATCCATCTCTACAGGGTGTCCCATAACTAATTGGACATTAGCTGTGATAGCTGACATCAAAATAAAGCGAGCTCAAATTGTTTAGGCAAAATGTTGCTAGTTTTCATTCTATAGGGTGATTCATTAATATTTTTTTATATTACTTCTAGAGATATATTGAAAAGTATTTTTTTAGTATGCTTAATATGACAATGATATTAGTTTTACCATGTTGCGCCACATACTATAAAATTGGTTCATTAATGTGGCCATAATTTTTTTGTCCGTCCTGTATAAACATTCTAGGAAAAAACATGAAATAACATTTAATTCTACACAAAAAGGTATTCTTGTTTCAAATCAAAAAAGTACACTGTTTTTGAAATAAACGTAGATATTTTATAGAGACCTGTATAAAATGAAAAAAAATTACAAAAACTTAAGTAAATTCAAACAGTATTCAAAAGGTCTTAAATACCAGTGAATATTAAATGTATTAGTAGTAGATTATTTTTGCAAACATAATGCATATGATTGAAACAATTATTGTTATTAAACCTTTTACACAGTAACAAATTTAAAAAAAATCAGAAATTAAATTAAATTAAACAATGAAGTGAATATAAAAAAAATGACAAAGTGAATACTTAATTTAAAACGAAACGAAAAAAATTACAATAAGTCTTCAAAAGTTCACAATTAGATAAACTACATAATCTAAATCTTTTGTGTAAGTTTTGTCTTATTTTAAGTACTGTGTTTCTTTGGGCCCTAATTACCTTAACTCCCTCTACAATATTTTACTATAACTCTTGACAGTTATTTTTTTATAAACAAGTGACTTTAGGTAGCCCCACAAGTGAAAGTCTAAGGGATTTAGTTCGGGACTGCGTGCTGGCTAAGGATATACACTACCCTCTACCAATCCATCTTTAAGGATAAATTTCATCTAAATAATTTCTAACTTCTAGGCTATGATGTGGTGGTGCACCATCATGCCTGTACCAAGAGTTACATCTCAAATTTAGAGGTATGTCTTCTAAAAGAATTGGTAAATCTTCTATTGCGCCAGTTAAACACACCTCTTCTAGTAAATGAGGTTTCATCGGTAAATAAAATTTTATTATAAAACATTGGATCAACTATATGCCGCCCTATCATAAACTGACTAAATCAGAGCCTTGCTGGAAAATCCTGTGGTAGATTTGCTTATACCAGTGTCCGCAGAAACAAGCTCCTTTCATCCTCCATATCCGCATCAATTACTCTCGGTCTTCCAGCATTCCTGTTTTTGGGATGAAATGACCCTGTTTCGCCTAATCTGTCGAACAATGATCTAATGGTTGTATGGTTTGGTTGCCTTCTATTGGGATAAAGTTCGAAATAGCGTTGAGATACTTTACGAGAACAATGATTTTTCTGGGCATACAAACAGATCATAACGCACATTTCTACATTAGAAAATTCACTGTGACGTGGCATTTTACCTTTATCTTAAGTGGTTTATAAAAACTTAATAGCACTTTGACAAATAATGACTCGCACTGCTCTTTGACAACTAATAATAAATAAATTCGTAGCTACGTCTTGACGTTGCCATTAAGTTCAAAGCATACTTGTTTTGCAAAAAATTAAATAGAAACATGCATCATTAACAAAATGCGTTTATTTCGGTGTACTTTTTTGCTGCCAAAGAAGACTAGGTACCTTTTTTGTGTAGAATCCTATGAAAGTTCATGTTTTTGAAGTTATACTTCGTTAGGTGCAATTGGGAAAAATGTTGAGAGTAAATTTTTATAAAAATGACATTATGACGTACCTACGCGCACACCGACAGTATAAAGTTGTTACTAAATATTTGAAGTTACATATGTAGCAGTGCAAATAAAGTGTGAAAAAAATATATTTTATAATTTTTGTGTCTTTGAATTTGTCTTCGTCGGAAATAGGATAATAGATATTAAAATATGATGAAAAGACGATTAAAAGGCAGTCTTAATATTATTTGTAGATATAATCTGTCAAAATAATTCATTTTAGTATGAATTTTATGGCCATAGCACAGAATAATAAACAATCAGAATGTCCACTTTGCTTGTCAAAATAAGTACGCGCACCTCGTTCGCGCAGAATTAGCCATGTTTTAAACGGAACCAGTGCTGTTCAGTAAAATTTTATCTGTTGTGCATAGAAAAATTAACTCGCTTTAATTTATTTACGACAACCATAGACTTAATATGCACTATTTTATTCGTACTTTTAGTTGAAAAATAGATTCAATTATTTCAAATTTACTAAATTAATTATCTCTAAAAATTTAAATTAGACTTCTGCCGTAGCTTGTCACAAATTTCACAATTCGAGTCTATGTTTCCGTTTAAAATATGGCGATCGCGTGCTGGCAAACTTCCTTCAAAGGCAGCATCTGAGAGTGGGCATTCTGATTGTTATTTATTCTGTGGCCATAGTTGTCGCTCGAAAACAGGAGTCTAGCAATGTCGATCGGAGTCAATCTTTGATGGGTGACTGCTTAGGAACACGTCGTGTTGTCAATTGTCTTGCTTTTTCTTATTTTCGGTATTATTTAAGAACATTTTTAGGAAACTTGTAAGTATTAAAATTAGTTTAATATTTAAATAAAACACAAATAAACTGTTTAACATATGAAGACCACACGGAAGAAAGTTCATACAATTAAATATTTTGCCTACTTCTTTATTTTTATTTAAGTAGTCTTCATAGTTATTTTGTAACGTATTATTTAATCAACGGAATTTAAAATAAAACACACAACTTATTAGAAACATTGCTTTATATAAACACAAGTCACTACAAACACGGGAAAAAGCGAAATATATGACAAAAATTTTTTTTGTGTTCTTTATTTGTCTAGCTTTTTTATTTTCTCCTCATTTTGTTTCCGTTTTTGTTGTTTTTGTTGTAAGGTAAGACCCTATAGAACGATTTAGCCCTTTCAGATGTGCAAAACTGACTCAAGTGGACCAGATCGTTAAATATTCCTTAGCTCTAAAAACATCTCTATGAAAAAAGAGAAAAAGAAGGGAATTTTTAAAGCAAACTCACCTGTAATAGTTTTGGTGGCAAAATAAACTGGCTCTCGGGTAGTTGCACCTCATCGGAATTTGTAAATGGTTTGCGTATAATTGTCGTCTATTGTCCATCATAGGAATCTCGGTGTTTGAAAAGGCGTGGATGATCTTTCAATATTTCGAGTTATCCGATTGGTCTTGATTTATATGTTGGTTTCGTTACTTAAATTTGGTCCAAGAATAATATCCAGTTTCTTATAAGTGATTGATTGACCTCTACGACATCGAACGGATTTGGTTTTACTCGACATGATCTAATTTCCGTGTACCAATCCTCAGGAAGTTCAGCCATAATTTTTTGGTTTATCACACCCATATTTCGATCGCACTCCATGTAAAAATGACCTCATATTGGGAAGGTTACTTTGATCGACTCCAACCTTTTTGCAGTATTAACTACATAGTGAAGATAACGGAAAACAGTGAAGTTTTTATTTTGGCCGTCACATGAATCACAGAATATGTGGAGGTGAAGAACTGACAGATCAAGCTGAACAAAGATAAAATGGTGCAGAAATGACACTACTTTGTTTGAACCTTTGCCTCCTATGGTTTCTGGAAACCAATAAAATAAAGCATTTCCTGTTGACAATACATGAATGTTAAAGGAGTGAAGCGTCAGTTGTCTCTTATAGTAGACGTCGTTGGTCGGAATATTTCGGCTGACATTCCACATTTCTCGGATTTACGCGAGAACCATTCGCATTTCTTCCCTGTACGAAGAATTTTATAACGTATTTTAAGCTATGAGGATTCGTCTTTTTCACATGTTTGAATGACTCACATAAAACTACTACTAAAAACCTACATATTGCTGCTCTGAACAAAAAATAATAAAAATTTGACATTTCGTCTTTCTTCCGTGTGGTCTTCATATATTTATTTCGTTGAAATCATATTAACCCTTTCGTTGCGGTAGAAATTACTAGTAGGAACCGTGTGTGCGGCTCACTTTTTTCTCTTAAAAATGAAAATAGATTATAATTTAAATGAATCCACGCCGCACATGTGCGTCGTCCGCAGCGAAAGGGTTAAAAGTATAACTTCTTACCTGCGTACAAAGTACACGTATATTCTTTTTTTTATATATATAATAATAGACTCTCACTGAACTTTGACAACAAATAGTAAACAAATTCGTACTTACGCCGTGACTTTGCCATCAAGTTCACAACATACCTAGGTACCTGTTTGTTTTGCGAAAAATTAAAACAGAAATTCACACCATTAACAAAATACGTTTATTTCGAAAACGGTGTACTATTTTGATTTGAAACAAGCATACCTTTTTGTGTAGAATTGAATGTTATTTCATGTTTTTTTCCTAGAATCTTTATACAGGGCGAACAAAAAAATATGGTCACATTAATGAACCAATATTATAGTAGATGGCGCCACCTAGTGTCAATGATAAAACTAATGTCATTTTCTTATTAAGCATACTAAATAATAGCAAAATAGCAAATTTCACTTAAATGGGTTGAATAGTTTTCAATGTATCCCTAAAAATAATATAAAAAATATTAATGAATCCCCCTGTAGAACGAAAACTATCAACATTTTACCTAAACAATTTGAGCTCAAATGCCTTATTTTGTTGTCAGCTATCACTTATTAGCTAATGTCCAATTAATCATGGGACACCCTGTTTATAGATTATCTTTTAATTTGATAAGTTGAAAAACAATTATCGTTAGTCCATAAATGAACATTATATGAATTTCAGTATAATTATAAAATTTAATTAAATTTACAATATATATATATATATATATATATATATATATATATATATATATATATATCCCTTTCTTCTTACATTATTTTGTTGTAATAAAAAAATCTACTTAGAAGTTAAAGAAATTTTTCTTTAACTTAGACATTTTTAGACAATAATTTTAGCTTAGTTTTACAGTTCAAATTTTTTTACAATTTGGTACATTATTATAAAAAATCTTGAATTTACAATTAAAGAGATAAGGGTTCTTCATCGAGATAAGAAATATTGCCATTCAAGTTAGATCATACAATTTGGAATTGGTTCAATGATTTCTGAGATAAACGTAAACTAACATTGTGACACACACACACATATATACATATATTATATATTAAAATCACGGATCTTTCCGGATTGAACCGCATTATCATTGCGTCGAGTTTTCGACATCTTCTATGATGTCTTCTTCAGGGTTTCCGAGGTCTCAAGCTCCCGAGCCCCCAGTCACCACTACACTGATCACTAACCAATGCATTACTGGTACTCAGTGATGTTCTGTGGAGTTATTCCAAAATCGGGAGAGCAAAAATCGGTAAATCCTATACAATCACGTATACACATATCATATACACTCGATTAAATTTGAACTTATAAACAACAATATATTATGTGGAACAATAAATATATTAAAGTATAAATAAAGCAGGCAAACGCAGTCCAGGACGAAGAAGAACCTCATGGTTGAAGAACTTGCGAGATTGGTATGGTGTAGATACAAGCATGCTATTTAGGGTGGCAGTGAATAAAATTAAAATAGGTATGATGGTAACCAACGTTCTGAAAGGACATGGTACGTGAAGAAGAAGAAGATAAATAAAGAAAAGTCAAATATTAAACTGCGTTAGGCCATCCTCTAACTTGTTAAACTGTTAGTTCGGGCTATTAGGCCATTGCCTTCTGAGATTAGTTCTCGACGTTTCGCCAACACTAGGGGTTGGCATCTTCTGGAGATGTTACTGCTTCGCTTGTGGTCAGTTTCAGCTTACAAGCGAAGCAGTAACATCTCCAGAAGATGCCAACACCTAGTGTTGGCGAAACGTCGAGAACTAATCTCAGAAGACAACGGCCTAACAGCCCGAACAAACAGTTCAAACAAGTTAAAGTCAAATAATATTTTAAACAAATACAAAATTATTATGTAACACATTATTATCCAATCTTCGGGACTTTCCCTATCTTTTAAAAATGATTTTTTAAACAGTATATAATTACAATTCAATTACTCTGTTACCCCAAGTCACTTTCCAATTGAGACAATTATCTGTCAAACTGAAGAAGCCATTTCCAGTTTACCTTCCGAAGGTACAGAAATATCTAGACAAGACATCGCTAGAGTTTAAAACTAATTCTACAGACAACTAACTGGTGGGCTTCCCTACTATCTCCTGTAATTTTCAATATCTTTATGGAAGACTTCGAGACCCGAGCAGTATCTACATTAATGCTCAAACATATGTTGACATTTGGCCCCATGGCAGGGATGCTTTGGTGTCTTTTCGAACCAATCTGAATGGTATATATACATCCTAGTATCCAGTTCACGATGGATGTGGAAACCGATTCATCCTTGCCATTTCTCGACGTTATCATAAAGAAAAACCAATTCCAAGGTTTTCATCAGTCTGTTTATCGAAAACCCACCCGTACCAATCGTTACTTGCATACCATCTCTCATCCTCCTTCTTTTGTTTGAAACAAGCCCTCATCCAAAACGATTACCGCTAAAATCACATCAGTAGGAGCATCCACAGACATCAATCTCAACCCAAGACACAGACCCTCATCAGTCTAAAATCAACTGGAATAAAGACAATATTTACAACTTAACAAAAACTTTCATCTCTTGTCCGATCAATCAAAGACAACATTCCAAATGAACAACACGGAATTTATGAAATTCCTTGTGCAACCTGCCCCCGATCCTATAGACCAAACAAATCGTTGAATCGAAAATAGGATTTATGAACATTCCATTTCTGTTCGCAATTTCGACTCAATTTCAGGTTTAGGTCAACACCATCTTCATACAGGTCACAAAATTGTTTTTGAAAACTCCTAAACCACATCCCCATCCGCTTCTATAAACCAAGAATTATCCGAGAAGCCGTAGAAATTAAAAAAAAAAGGCCAAATTGTCTCAATAACAGAGATGACGGTATAACCATCCAAGCCACTATCGACGGTAATGACCTGTATCGGGAGACTGCGACCTTTGAGGCCCTGAAGAAGACATCGAAGAGGATGTCAAAAGCTCGGCGCAATGGTAATCGACGCGGTTCAACCGGGAAGAGTTTAATATTAATTCCTGTAGTAGTATTAATATTAGCCTAGATTTAATTGTATATATATATATATATATATATATATATATATATATATATATATGTATATATATATATATATATATATATATATATATATATATATATATTCCCTTTTTTATTTTCGTTAATAATATATAATGTGGATAATAAAAAATCCACGAGTTCTCCCATCTTGTAATCGAAAATTACTTTAACATATCTTCTGAAAATTCTTCTCTATCCTGTGCTGTAAGTTCTAATATAAATGTTGTAATTAGTTTCCTTATATTTTTTATGTATCCTAACTGCGGACCCTACTACTTAGTAATTATTGTATCTATTTTTTTAATGTGCTTTGTTTTTTTAGCTATTTATCGATCCAGCCAAACTTCTTCCCCTTCAAAGGTTTCTTCCACAGGCTCCTGGTTCTGTGAAAAAACGTGGAGGCGGTGGCGGTCGTGGAGGACGCGGTGGCGGATTTAGAGGAGGTCGAGGAGGTGGCGGTTTCGGTGGTGGAGGCGGTTTCGGAGGTGGTGGAAGAGGAGGCGGCGGTAGAGGTGGATTTGGTGGCGATCGACGAGGAGGTGGTCGCGGTGGCTTTGGAGGTGGCGGATTCAATAGAAATAGTGGAGGCGGAGGAGGTTTTAACAGAAACTCTGGAGGTGGTGGCGGATTTGGAAGAGGCGGTGGGGGCAAGAGATGGTAATAGTTATATTTGTTTTAATTTTTTAAGTGTATATATATGTAAGTGAAAAATGTTTTTTTAATAAAAAAATATTGTATTCTCTTGTTCTTTATTTAAAAAGTTGGTGTTCATTTCTCTATAAATATATGGGCAAATCCCCATGATTTTTGACTTCATAGACGCCCCGACTAATTATTCTTCAGATGACTTCTAAATAATCTTTTGAAGTTCTTTTCAATAAATATACCTACTATTTTGAAGTATATTAGAATGTCCTCGGGCTATTTTTTTGAATTAATTAATAGTTTGTAAGACGATGAATTGTTAATTTCAATAAAAAACGCTGGATTTACGTGTATATTTTTTTATATATTACGTGTATTTAAGTTACATTTCCCTACATAACTTTTTATGACATTCAACAGATTGTTCTGAAATTTTTATTGAAATGTGTATGTTTTATATACAGGGTGTCTCAGAGTAGATTTTAGTATAGTATTTAAACTTACCTTACGTCGACTCTGTTCGAAATTTCATAGAAACGATACGTCAGTAGTGTAGCCGACACGTGCGGATTTCAGTTACCATGGAACAGTGAACGAAGGTGCTGCGAGCGTACTTGGTTGAGGCGTATTTTAAAGCCAACGATTCTTATACAGTTGCTCGGCGGCGTTTTTGTGCGCGGTACAATATTGCTACACTAATACACTAATAATACACAACCCTGAGGGACACCATAATGGATATCCAATGTGTTTGATTCGTTTATAAGTTCATTAGATGTTATCTTTACTTTTTGTCTTCTATTTTCTATGTAGGAAGTAAACCATTTTAGAACTACACCACGAATACCAATCCCCTCAAGTTTTATTAGCAACAAATTATGATCCAAAGTGTCAAAAGCCTTGGATAAATCGAGAAATAAACCACATGCCTTCTCTCGTCTGCCCAAAGCATCCAACACTAAGCTGACGAAATTTGCAAGAGCTGTAGTTGTAGACTTAGAAGATGTAAAACCATGTTGAAAATTATGCATGACACTATGCTTTTTTAAGAATGCGTTCATTCTAGTATAAACCAGAGTTTCAATTATCTTTGAAAACACAGATAAGAGACTTATGGGACGATAGTTGTTAAGGTCATCTTTATCACCACTTTTAAATACAGGAATTACAATAGGTAGTTTAAACATACTAGGAAATGTTCCTTGTTGAAAAGAGGCATTACAAATATCCGTCAGTGGATCTGCGAGAGCATGAATACATTGTTTTAATAGGGGAAATCTGATCAAAACCACAACTGTGTTTGAATTTAAAACTTCCGACTATACTAGTTATTTCCTGTGGGTTAGTTGGATATAAAAACATAAAACAACTATTACGGTTTTTTTATGCTGATGTAAACACACCTATTCTAGTAGGGTCCAAAGCGGCAAGTAACTGTGGAGCCATTTCAACAAAATGGTGGTTAAATTTGTCTTCTAAATTACTGTTATCATCACTAGGTAGTTTTGAATTATTATGTTTCTTGACTGTTAAGTTTACTAAATGCCAAATACATTTCATTTTATTTGCCAAATACATTTCATTTTATTTGATGATTCATTTAACTGTCTCATGAAGTGACTACTTTTAGCTGCTTTTAATTTAATTGAATATTCTGCATTTGCCAAATGAAGGACTGGTCTAAGATTACTATTTTGCTGACAGATCGTTTCTAAAAGTTTTAGCTGATCCCTTAAATTGTATAGTTCCTGCGTAAACCAATTCGAACGTGTACATTTTTTTAGGTTTACATTTAAGTAGTGGAAAATGAGACCGAAAGTAATTTTGGATAGTATTTAAAAAAGCTAATGATTTATCCTCAGCTGAACTTGTATTAAATACCTCTGACCAATTTGTTGACTCAAGGGTTTGAACAAAACGATTTATGTTCCTTTCACTATATAAACGGATGAATATATAGGCATCATTGATGTATATATTGGCAATATAATCAATTTGAGTTTTACTAGTTGCAGTTACTCTTCTACCATCATTTTTTTCGCACCAATTTAATATGAGAGGATCTTTTATGGAACATAATAATAAATGCATTCAAGAAAATTGTGGACATAACGAACACTTTGACAAAAAGTTTAGCTAATTCAGTTTAACTATTTTGTAATTTGGTTTGTACGTAAAATGTATTTTATTTTGATAATTTAATATAAAACGTAAATTATTTGATGTCAAATCCTATAACACTATTAATTATTTTACTAATGTATGTAAAAAAGTATAAGGGTATATACTAAAACAATTTTTAATTGAAGGTGATTACTTGGCAACATCGTACTTAACGAAGCCCTTAACGATAATTTTTCAACGAAATCGTATTGAAATTATCAATTTTGCAGAGGCGTACCAAAAAAAAATTTAATTATTTATTTAAACACATAAGTAATTACGTAAAAATTAAATCTAAGACCGATTTAATTATTAAATTTATCATGTCTCTTTTAACAGGTATCTTATAGCTGTCTAACAAAATAAAATAAAATTTTATTCTTATTAGAGAGTATCTAATACAGAACTTCAAAAAATAGAAAACTTTGGAAAATATTTTTTTTTTTTCATTAGACTTAAAACAATCTGCAATTTTAATTACACATCATTCTCTATTTATAGAATTGCTGTGTGTTGTAAACGTTATATTTGTTTTTTTTTAACTTAATTTGAAAGTTTGCTTGTGTTTATTTGTTTATATAAATATGAAAATATATTATGAAGTTCATATAAATTAAAATGAAGTAAGCTAAACTATTATCATATGAATGCGTTTATATAGCAGTGCATTTGTTTATTTCAGTAAATTCTCGAAATATGAAATGAAGATGGCACTAACTACTAAAGAGTTAATAGCTTTGTTAGAAGAAGACTCAGATTGTGAAAGTGCCACTTAATGTGGTTTATTTGCGGCCGAGATTAGATAAGAAAGTTTCTGATGTAGAAGATATTGATCTTCTTCCTTCTAGTTTGTAGGCTTTAAAGCCTGTTTCTTCTTCAATATTAGCTTCCTAAATTGTCGCACCATATTTTTCTTGGTGTGCCAATACTTCTTCGTCCATTTGGTGACTTATCTCGTGCTATTCGTACTATTCTATCCTCCGCCATTCTGCTGATGTGTTTGTTCCACTTTTGTTTTCGTTTTGTCACCCATCCATTTGTCTTCTATATTGCATGCTCTTTTTATGTTTTTGCTTCTCTCCCTATCCAACAGACTTCTCCTTGATATTCGTCGGAGTATTTTCATCTCTGTTGTTTCTAGCAGTCGTCTCGTTGTTTTAGATGTGTCAGGACTTGTCTCAGCCGTGTTTGTTAATATAGGTCTAATTCCTGCTTTATAGACTCTTGTTTTTGTGTCTTGTCTTAGGTGTTTGTTCTTCCAGATTGTGTCATTAAGAGAACCCGCCGCTTTTCTTGCTTTTAAGCTTTGCTGTCGCACTTCTTCTTCAACATCTCGATTAATGCGGCGTCGTCTGCATAACATAATATTTGGATTTCTTTGTTCCCAATTCTGTAGCCATGACTTTTATGTACTACTTGTATTATTTCGTCCATTAATATATTTAAGAGAAGTGGGCTTAACGAGTCACCCTGTCTGACTCCGCTTTGTACTGGTATACACTGTGTTAGTGTTCCATTTATCTTTGCCTGTATTCGATTATGGAGGTAGATGATTTCGAAGGTTTGTATACTATTGATTGGTATGTTCCTTTTATACAGTAAGTGTAAGACGTCTTCGACTTGGATGCGATCGAAAGCCTTTGTCGGGTCTATAAAACATAGATATGATGGTCTTTTCTGTGATTTGTCTTAGTACAAATACGGCGTCTACGCAGGATCATCCGGAACTGAATCCTTGTTGTTCATCTGATAAAGTTGTTAGTTTATTGATTTTGTTGGTTAGGACTTTTGTGGTAAGCTTAAGTGCGGTGTTCGGTAGATTTATACCTCTATAATTGTTGGGGTCTTCTTTATCTCCTTTCTTGAACATTGGTATCATTATGCTGTTTCTTCATGCGTCTGATATCTTGCAGTGCAATATTAGTTTTTGTATAAGTTTTGTCATCTCTAGGGTTAAACTTTCTCATCCGTATTTTAGAAGCTCGTTGGTTATTCCGTCTGGTCCTGGTGACTTTCTATTTTTGAGTGAATTTATGACTATTTTTACTTCGTGAAAACCGATTTCTATTTCGTCTCTTAGTTCAGGTACGTTATTGTGTTGATTATTATTTTTCTTTGCTTTAAACAGTTCCGTCAGGTATCTTTCCCATTCGTTTGCTGGTATATTATTGTATTCCTTGAAGAGATTGTTGATTCTAACGATTCTGATTATGATATTCCTCTTAACCACAGATAAAACGTCCAAAGAAAAAAACAGGCAAAAATAGTAAATCCAAATTTATCTCAAGTTGTAATAACGGATATTCTTTCGTGCTCAGTAGTAATTCAACATCAGTCTGATTGATATTTAGACAATATAAAAGCCAACCATGTAGGCAAGTCATATATTTTAAGTTAAATTAAGTTTTTTCACTCTTTTTGATAAAAAAGTAATTGAGAATAACCGTCACAATTTTGAAATGAATAACATAGATTTAAAAAAATTATTAGCATATGTATATTATCTGGTTTACACTCTGCTTCAAGTTGATATGCATTGGTCAAAGGATGAGGATAAAGAAGTGCATATTATAAGAGAAAGATGAGCCGACATAGATTTATAATTTTAATTTACAATAGTGAAGAAACCGCTACATCAGTGTCAGTACATGGGCGTCAATCTAAATTTGCTTTACCAGATGAAACCAGATTCGACAATATTGGCCACATTATAAAAAGAGACGATAGTGCAAAAATGTAGGATGTACAAAAGTAATACTATTTATTTATGTAAAAAGTGTAGAATGCATCTACACCCCGAATATTTCGAAAATTTTTACCTTAAAATTTAATATGTTCCTTTATTAAAAATTTTACTGTTTTCCTTAAAAATGAGATAAAAAATCTTTTTGGTTGTAATTTATTCCTAATTTGTGTTTTTAATCCAATCTAATAAATTAATTGTCAAATTTCTCTTTGTATATTGAGCGGCCGTTAAGGGTTTAATACTATATAAAGAATAAACTGGCCTCAAATTTACTTTACTTACCTCAAAACTATTTTAAAGTTAATAATAAAGTATATTTAATAAATATATTCCCAATAATACACTAGCCTATGCACATATGTATAAAATCTTGAAGATATCATATTTCATAAACTTTGATTAAATTTCTCTAATTAACATTCTTTCTAAAAACGTAAATATATATAGACCAGCAATATATTGATAATTTTACCGATGTTCCAAACTATTCTATGAACTTGTCTCAATATACACTCGTGAATCACACCAATTTATATTGTTACGGAGGCAAATTTATCTTACATGGGTTACAAATTTACATATTTACATGGGCGAAGCATACACAATAAAAATGACCCCGGTAAGAATTTACTAATGAAATTTTTCATGGTTGAAGGAAAAAATTGTCCGATTATAGTCATTTCATTTAATATATATTTGAAACTATTTACTTTAGTTAAAGATATTGCATACCAAAAGTCAGGAGTATTGATGTTTTTGTTTATGTTTACTTCGTTTCCTGGAGTAATTGTGTTAAATCAGAATTATGCAGTTGATTTATAAATTGAGATTATCCTGAAAACTATTGAGTTTTGAAGTCATAGCACCTGTGGATCAACAAACCTTCAAACATTTTTGCCAAATCGGCAAATCAAATTCACCAGGACCTGACAATAGCGTCACATTCTACCTGACGAACATAGTCAATGCCACTCTTTCTCTGCCACTTTCCATCTCCATGGAAGGTAGCCAATACAATTATGCTCTTGAAAAAGGGCAAATCCTACACCGATCTACACTCTTATAGGCTTATTTCGCTACTAAACGTTTTAGCTAATGTCTTCGAGAGGATTCTCAAGGAGAAACTCGTTGACTTTACCACCGAACATAACATCATTCCAACATTTCAATTGGGCTTTAGAGAAGGTCACTCCACCACAACGGCATTGACAGAGATCGTCACCCATCTGACTAGAGCCTTTGTCTAAGTCTGGCATGCAAGACTGGCGAGGAAACTTTCGTTAGACTTATCCACTCATATGTTTCTCAACGTCAAATCACGGTAAAAGTGCGAGGTCATTTGTCCGACTCTTTTACTCATACATCAGGAGTTCCACAAGGTTCAGTGTTGGCACGCATATTATACACTATAACAGAGACTTCCCTAACCCACGATACACTAACACACTCACTTTGCTCCACGCAGACGATACCGCTCTCGTAACATCACGAGACGTAAACTCGATACTTAGGTTTGCTCAAAATCACCTTGACCTGGTCGACATGTGGTGCAGAAGATAGAGAGTAACACCTCACCAAAATAAAAAAAAATGATTCTCTTTAGACACCCGACACCCCAGTCGCAGCAGATTCACCTCGCTCAACACAGCCAAAAGAAACAACCTTAGACTCTGGGGCGACTGACTACAACTCCGCGACCGGATTGAGTACCTCGGTGTGGTGTTTACACAAACACTAAACTGGAGCCCCGATCTGGACATAGCCTGTAACAAGACTAGGAACAGAGTCGGTCTACTCAATGCTCCTTGTGGTAAGTTCAGAAGGACACATCCACGTACACTTATACATACTTAAAAAAAATTCATCAGGCCGCTAATCGAGTATAGATCCAATCTCTATATTTCGATCCACCGTTACCTCACACAAAGACTGCTGGGATTGGAACGGATTTATTTATCAACTGTCGAATATCAAGCTCATCAATGAGAGGCTCTCCTCTCTGAGCAGGAGTTACACAATCAAAACCATCCGTGGTCAAAACTTCAGAGCACAAAATATCTTGAAAACTACCTGCTCATCCATCGGCAATGTATTCAAAAGACGACCTAAACCCAAACTCCCTTTCCCACCCACAAAATTACTGGCCCTTGCCAGCAACGAACTCCCTGATGAATACATTGACATCCTGGAGGCAACTCCTCTCTTTTACCGTCGTATCAATCAATAAATGCTCACTTCGAGCTTGCCTGGACAGAGGGATCGGTTTTCTGTGGTTTCCCGATCCCATTGCACAATGATACCTGTCTATTGCAGAGGATACAGCCACAGCTGCCCTCACGCGAGTCACTACATTCACTAATTAAATTAAATTGTATACATACAACTTCAGTCAATTCATAAACATATTTTTTACTAATAAAATACTGAAAAGGACCGTTTTAGCTCAACAACCCTTTCACCTCTGATTGTCCAGGATCCTCCTCCGGCGACACACCCACGAAGCCAATCACTAGTGGAAACAGAACAAGGATGTGGACAAATCAGAGCATTTTTTTGCAATGTGTATCCTTGAACGGCAACTGTCGCATGCTATTATTTGGTTTCATCAGTACCAAGTTCTTTAGAACAAGCGCTACAATTATTGGTCATTATAACCTCAAAATTTTATCTTAAAATATTTCAGCAATCCTTGGCTTTAACTACAAATTATGCACGATATTATTTTTAATATCCTTTCAAAACTTAAAAAGCACCAAAATTTTGTTTGTTTCGATAACCTAACCTGATTGGCAACACCAATCATGTTAGGTTATCTACCATATGCAAAAGATTAAACTTTATTTTTTACTTATAAACAATGAATAAATGTGAAGATCGGCAAACTTTATGGAAAAGTGACACAATTTTACTGCAAAAGCACATCCTGAAAATCCTTTAACATAAAGGTTTGTAAAGTTATCTTTGTTAGTTTGTTGCTTAATTGTGGCAAAAATAACTTCAAAAGTTGATTTTTTGAAAATTATTAATAATTTTTTTAAACATTCAAAAACAAGTTTGACTAATACAGTCAATAAAGTCATGATAGAAGACAGTTTTTCAAATCCGTTTAACGGTCAGAGGATTAAAACAGGTAGATCCACTATCAACCCACCTATTCAACCTAGTACTAGAAAAAATAATTAGAGTAGCCAAGATCCAGACAAGCGGCACAATTCTTAACAAAAGAAAAAAATGCATAGGCTTCGCAGATAACTTCGCATTTCTGGCACGTTTAAGAATAGAACTTCGAAAAATGTTTACAAAATTTGAAGAAGAAGCTAGAAAATATGGCCTCACTATAAATCAAGAAAAAAACAAGTATATGGAAATGAGAGGGGAAAATGCAGAGGAAAATAAATAGTTCACTCTAAGAACGAATGAGACTGAGTATCAATTTCAGAAGGTAACAGAATTTGAGTACCTTGGAGTAACAGTTACAAATAGAGGGGACAAAGAGAGAGAAATAGATCAACGGTTGTTGAAAGGTAGAAAAGTAGTCAATAAATTTTGATCAGAGTGTCCTATAGCCAAAAATTAAAATGGCTTTTAAAGATGAAGAGTGAAGTTTTCGTACGCAATTTTTCCATTTTGCCGGAAATTATCAAAAATCGTTAAAAATAGAAAACTTTAAAGAACCGTATCTTGCTTAAAATTAGACCTAGAGCCTTCAGTAGTACAGTGGCGTACCCTGAATTTGTCTGGGGTTGGGTTACCTCCATTTTGAGTCCCTAAAATTTGGGCTTTTGTTTAATTTAAAGTGCTAAAGATAGCAGTGCCAAAGATTTTGGTATCTATTATCCTGCCTACCAACTAAAACCACCCTCTCTTACTTGTGCGCAGTTGACTGTCGCACGTACCGTACTCCAAAAGTGGGGTGGCAGCTGTAAGGATGACGACATTTTTGGAACACTCCCTTCTCTTATATAGATCTTATGTATTGTTCTAAAGCTATTTTCTTTTTTACTATTAAGTAATTACTATTTTAATGGGAATAAGCCAAAATTGAAGGTTAAAATAAGTTTGTTTTCGTTTGACCTTAATCCAACTTGTAAATACAATACATTTTGGAGACGGCTGTCTCAGTATTCCTGTTCTCCTCCGCCAATCCTCCCGGTCCAATGTATGCTCCTCCTTCAAACCACTCGATTCTTTCTAATTCTTTCATTCCATGAGCGTCGAGGTCTACCTCCTTTTCTTCTTCCAGGGGTTTTCCATTTGTGAAGTTTTTGGGGCCAACGGTCGTCAGGTATTCCCAATAGGCATCCGAACCATTTTGAATCTTTGTAAAGAATAAATCTTTTAGCAAAAAGCTGCTATCGCTTTGTTGTATTAAATTGGCCAAATATATGGCCTAGGAGGACAAATTCGTTAAACTTCCCGTGCTCGAATCGGTATCACTAAAGTGTTATGATCATTTCGGCCTATCCCAGCCATCGTCAGACACTTGGGCTGATACAAATTCAAACACGGAAAGTAGAACGAATGTATCCCAAAGCTTCACCACTGCAGTGGTTTGCGAGCAGAGGCGCCACCTATTTTGGCGGCCGTGAACGAAAACGATATAATCACATCGTTTTCTACCTCTGGGCTATGCGAAATGTGTAAAGAATAAATCTTTTAGCAAAAAGCTGCTATCGCTTTGTTGTATTAAATTGTTACATAGTTAACATCTAGAAAACATCCCTAATAGGACGTCCCTCGGACGACCTTATGGGACGTCCCTCGTATGTCCGACTAGAAATATCCCTTGGACGTCCGTCGGGCGTTCAAAAGAAGTCCCGGAACGTTTGGACCTTAAAATGGCATAAAGTGAACGTCCCAAGGATGTCTTGTGCTGTCTGGGATATGTACTAGGTACGTACCTTCAGTACGTAGTAGGTATGTACCATCAATTGGAAAATGTACGTCTTATGTCGTGGCCAGACAGAAAGCTACGCTATGTACGCTACGTTCGCTATGTTTGCTATGTTGGGTGGCCAGACCAAACGCTACGTTTCTTTATTACGAAAATATTTCAGTCTGGCTTTTCATTTATTAAGATCATGTTGGTGGATAGTGTACCTTGGCAAAGCAGCGATGGTTTTTCCGACGAAGATGATGTACCTACTGTTGCTTTTAGCATTATGTAATAAGAAGAAACGTAAAAGAAATTGGTTTTGTAACGTCAACTTAAAAAGGAAAGAATGTGGTGAATATAATCATCTAATGAAACAGTTGCGTGATGACGAAATTAAGTTTAAAGAATATTTTCGAATGAGCCAAACCTAGTTTGACAATATTTTGACAATTATCAAAAGACGACATCGAAAAGAAGAACCTTAACTATAGGGACAGTATACCACCAGAAGAACGATTAGCTTTTTGCTTGAGGTAAGTAAAACATCAGTGGCGGCTCGTGACATCTGCTATAGGGTGTGCTGCATGAACCACGGTCAATATAAAATAATAGAAATAGAATAACATACGAAAACAAAAACAATAAAATTAGCTTTAATACTAATTAATAGTAACTAATAACGACATGCTATAAAAATCTGATTAACTTACATTTATTGCATTTTTCTAAATTGGAAATTAATACGCCGGTCCTTTTTTGTCGCAAACTTTTCGATTACTTTATCGTTAAAGTTCGGTATTGAAGCGATGAACTTTTTTTCTATCGAGAGTGTGGAAAGGGCTGTTAATCGGTCTTCGCACATTGAATTTCTTAAAAATGTTTTGATCCGTTTTAAAGTTGAAAAACTACGTTCAGCTTCTGCTGTGGTCATTGGCGTAGTCACCAGAATTTGTATCAACTTTTTGGTTTCTGTTAATGTGTCCTCTAAATTATTAGAAATTATAAATTTTAGTAAAGGCACTGCACCTTTTAATGTTCTACACTCGATATTGGAATACAAAACTGACAGTTCTGTTCGCAAACGGTTTTTATCAAAGAAGTTATAAGCTGTACAAGTTAAATCCAATTCATTTTCAGGAAACTTATTATTATATTTTTCGAAATGTTCTGAAGATAAAAGTGTTGCGGCAACTAGATGATTTGTATATGCAAACCGTTCTTTTGCATTGTTTATAATAACATCACAAACTTCTAGACAGGCAATACGGTGATCCTGTTGGCTGTTATTTGGGCGTTTCCTTTTTTGGACACTAGGCGCCGCATTTAAATTTGAAGCTTGATGTATGATAGGGTCTATTTTATTTCGGACATTGTTAATACTTTGCTCAAAAACATGTATAGCTTTCTGTGCTTCGGTTGGGTCCATGTTCTTTTTTTGAAGATTATTGTACAAAACGTCAACATGTGGCATAATATAATGAAAAACAGTCAGCCAGAAAGTAAAATTTTGATCTTCCAGAATACGTCTAAGTCCTCTTGCTTCCTTGGAAGTAATAGCATTTGACTCTTCTTCTAGTTGCTCCATACACTCAATAATAAAGTCTCTATCTTCGTAAACGACATTTACTGTACGAATATTGAAATTCCAGCGTGTAGGGATTGAACGAGGAATATTTTTTCCAACTATTTGATTTAAGACAGCTATTCTTTGAGGTGAATGACTAAAAAATCCAGGTATATCATGTAAATCTCCAAAAAATACGCGTACTTGGGAATTAATAGAACATGCTCTTGACATTATTAGATTCAATTGATGGGCGTAACAGTGCACAAAATGAGCAGTTTCATATTTTCTCTTAATTATTGTTTGCACTCCGCCATGTATCCCACTCATAACAGCTGCTCCGTCATAACTTTGTGCAATGAGCTTATTTTTGTTATTCTTTAATATTGGGTCTAAAACATTCAAAATTGTGTTAGCTAAGGTTTCAGCATCATGTTTTTCTGGAAGCAAAAAAGTCCAAAACCTTTCAACTGGAGCACCGTTTTTTACATAACGAAAAACAATGACCATTTGAAATTTCATAGAAACATCCGTTGTCTCATCAGCTATCACTGCTAAAAATGGGGCTTCATTGATTTCGTTTAAAATCTCCTCAGCGTATACTTCTAGCATGCAATCCAAAATATCATTTTGTATTGTTTTTGAGGTACCTTTGAAAATTGTCGCATTTGTAAGGTGTTCACTAAGTGTTTTATCAAGTTCAGCAGAAAAATTCACTAAACCACGAAAAATTCCAGGGTTATCTGATGTTTCAGATTCATCGTGTCCTCGTAAGGCGAGCTCAAAAGCCCCACAGAATTTTATACAGTCAATTATTTTTGACAAAACATACCTGTTTTTCGTCACCTCTTCATTGTGTTTTTGTATATTTATCCAATAAGCAGAGTCAAGTTGGGCCTGTATATTAAGTTTCCCAAATAATGCAAATCGCATTTCATTGTTCATATGAGTTTGCGTGTTTTCATGCTTCTTTATTTTTTCACTTAAATGCACTAGATCCCGCACTCCTGTCTCGCGCCACAATTTTTCCTCTTTATCTGCGCCGAATAATGCACACGGAAAACAGAAAAAAGCATTTTTTTCGGAACATCCACAAATCCACTGATTTCGTAGATACATGTCTTTATTAAATTTACGCGTATATGTTTTTCCACGGCTTTTACCGGACACTTCAATATTAAGATCAGGCATAGGACGGCCACGTTCTTTTATAATCAACTGTTGTTGATAGTGAAGTTTTTAAAATTTATTTACACCTAATTTAAATTGAAACTCCATTGTTTTAAACACGCTCGAACAAAACAAATTAAACAAAATTGTAACCTAAGAATTTCTAAACACGGCACAGACAGAGAACATCGAACACAGAGAAGCGACACGAGGCCCGGAATTGGTGTATCTTTTCTGTATACGCATGACCCAAATAAGGTGCTTTCCTGTCAAAAACACGTGCGTTTTCTTCAATTTTAAGTTGCTTACGATAGTCCGTAGGCATCTGTGGTAAACTCTCGACTATACAAGTGCATTTGACCATTTATCTAATTATTTAGTAGTTAAAAGTTTATAATTATAGTTTATAGTTATAGGTAAAATATATAAATTAAATATATAAGTTTATAGTTATAGTTTATAGTTAAAAATTTAATTAATAAGTATTTAAAATGTCTTCTGGTTATTGTTGTGCGTTTCGCGGATGTTCATCTGTGACAGGAAAAGGAATAAGTTTATTTAGATTTCCTAAGAATAATAACAGGTAATTACTATTGCTTTGTAATTATTACTAGTTATTACATAATAGTATTAATTTGACTTTGAGTAAGCCGACACCGACGTGTCCGCCCGAGCTCTCGTTAAGTGAAGCAATAAAAAAATAAATTTTGGTTTGCCAAGGGATAGTTCAGAATAAAAACCAGAGAACTACGAACACACATTAAATTTATTGTCTCCGAAGGCTCAGGTCAAAAAATCAACACAGATGTTGGCCTACTGGTGTGAAAGCGCTCGCAGACAACAATACGAATATAGTATTTTTAGGAAATAAAAATATATAGAGGGTTTTATACACGAGAATATTTGATTTAAACGAAACAAAGAAATTCCTAAAATGCTCAAACTAAAAATTGTTGGAAACATAATTAGATCGAAAATTGGGAAAATCTTAAAATTATAACAGAACAAGACTTCAAAATAAAAACATGATTGCAAATAAACAAACTTACATTAACATAACTTCAAATATTTGCTGTCTTTTTCACCAAACAAACTTACATTAAATTATGAAAAAACTAAATGCTCATCTACTTTTTGCTATATACAAAAGTTGTCTGTCAATGTTTAATTCGTTAAATATAAATAACAAAGATCAAATATATGGATCGGAGTACACAACATATTTAGGGAATAAATATTTAAATGGGAATTACAAATAAAAAATATTAAAACTTTATTTATTGTATATCTCAATATTTAGTGACAATTTTGAGACTTAATTAGGAGAAAACTGTAAATTTATTAAGATGAGATATTGACAAAAGTTAAATACTTCATTACTTACAATACACTTAGAATATACTAATACTCTTATAGTTGTAAGTAATGAAGTATTATTTATAAATACAAAAAACTCTTTTCTACTAGTCAAACCCTTTCATTTGATACCCATATTGAAGTAGTTGTGAAAAAATAAGTAATCCGCTATTGTGTAGCGGCGTCCATCTTGGATATACAATGATACTGAATGTATGTAGTGTATGTATAGTCGATTCGCTAATCTCAGATACAACTATCTAGTATTTTAGTAATTATTTTACTGCGAAAGTTAGTTACATTTTAACAGACTAGAACTGGATGACAATTACTATATTTACAACCAAGCACATATGCCCATAGCCAATATTAAGAGTAAACAGACATAAATCTTACTCCAATCAATCATTATTTATTTACACTGTTATATAATTCCACAACAGACAACGGAAGATTTGACCAATAATTTAAAGGTAAATGCTCCAAATATACATTTTTACTTCAAGAAGTTAAAGGTTACGGAGTACCAAGCAAACTTTAAAGTTTCATATCCATTGGATTATAAAAATGAAGTTCTCAATCCCAGTATCTGGCCTGAAGGTTCAATGGTTCGTCGTTTTGACTTCAAGTATAAGAATTGTACTAACCGCAGTTAACAACAAAACCAGAAATAATTGTTACAAATCCGGCTTAGGCAAACTAGATACTACAAATAATTTTAAAGGCAATACCAATCAACTAAAAATCGTATGTATTAACTCTGAATCTATTGTAAACAAAATAAATTGTATCCAAATATTAGTTTAAACTGAAAGTCTGGATTTACTATGTATATCCGAATCATGTGTAATGACAATAATATAAATTCGTTTTATCTTCCTAATGCTCTCTTGTAATGATTCGTAATACTTTTTTGATTATTTTTTAGGTTATTAGGATAAAGATAATTTATTAGGAAATTCCACGACGAACAAATTATATCTTGTATCAACACAAGCCAAAAAGAATCGGTGTATTATTGTATTATCAACGTCAACATCAGAATAAACAAAAAAGTATTTTCATCTATGGTTCCATCAATACGATTTTCACCATTACTTTGCGTTGTGCGATGTATTTGCAACCTTTTGTAAATCAAAAATAATTACACCATTTAGAATGTCAACAAAAGCCGGCCCTGCATGTAATTATTTTTTCAGTGCAATATTTCATATTTTTATTGAAAGTCAACATAAATGCTCAATTTTATTTAAGAATTTATATTGTGTAATATGCCCACTGACTATTAAAAAATAAGGTGCTTTCCTGTCATTTTCACTCGTTGGCGGCTTGCCCACGCAAGATCAAAGGAGTGTCGCTTCTCTGCGTTCGTAGTTCTCTGGCACAGATGCAACGGTCACGAATAACTGTCGTGAATTGCAGCTCGCAAACACATTTCCGAGGCCGTTAATCAGCCGATTGCCGAAGCACATCGGCTAAGATCGCCGTTTGCCTAATAAATGCATTTTACCGCTGCCAGTGTTTCGGTTGTTATCGACGCGGCTTCACTGGAGCAGCAAATACGTAAAAAGATTGCTTCACTGGAGCACCAAATACGTAAAAAAATTATACGGTTTCACTAGAGGAGTAAATACGTAAAAAAAATAATATTAATCATCGTTGTTGGTGAATTATTATTAACAGTTTATGTTTAATATGATAATATGGCAGATTTGAAATAAAACTATATTAATTATTCTTTAATAATTAAGATTTGCTATGGTTGTTTGGTAGTTCTGCAGCTCAGCAGCACATAAAGAAAAGCCGCCACTGTAAAACATGCTGTTTATAAAAACGATATATTTTTTGACTTGTTAATGAGGCACAAAAGTTAATGAAAATCAAATAATATTAATATTAATCACTGTTTACACGAAAAGTTATTTTCTCCTTCTGCCGTTAAATCATAATTAGCATCATAATCGTAATGCTGATTATTGTAGCTTTCTTCCGTCTCGTATGAATTGTAGGTAAGTGATGAAGCAGCCCTTGACGGTGGTGCACTGATGTTAGTGGCTGACGATGGTGCAGAGACAGATGCCGGAGTAAAGCTCAGGGACTCCGTTTCAGCATTTAAAATTGTGTTCATCACTTCTCGCATTACTCTCAACTGTAAATGTCGAGGCAGACGCTTCGCACTTTCACAGGCACTATCAAAGAAGTAATCAAGTTCACCTAATAACTTTTTGCTTTCTTGTCTTCTCTCCTTCATAAACGATATCACTTTATTAACATCCTGTTCATTTTCTTTAACTAGTTTCCTGTTTCGCTTACGAAAGATTCTGCTACGTCCCTCTTGCTCATTTTCAGCCTCGTCTTCACCATCATCTGTCTCTTCTTTTTCGTTTTCTTCATTGCCGCCACCCGTCGCGTTCAGTTCAACGAAGTCCTCATCATCCTCCTTATCACCCTCGTTCTGCACTGTTGCAACATTCGAATCTGTTCTGTAAAGGGTAATATAATAATCATATCTCCTCTATTCCCCTCTTCACTGTTTATTACTTACCTTCGTGGAATGGTATCCGCCAGCAAGAAGGACATCTGCAATTCATACTTCCAGACTTTCATTTTCTTTGCAGCTTGTCCACTTTTAGTTCTTCTTCTTAACATAGCCTGCCTGTAACTATCTTTTAGCTTTTTCCAATCCGCCCTTAGATCATCAGCTGCAACAAAAGTTGCAGCATTTATAACAATTATTAACAAATACATTAAATTAAATTTTAGTCATTTTTTCAAGGTACCTCGCAACAATAAATTCGTTCCGATCAATGGCATTTACTTATCGTATGGGTAGATCTACAGTGAGTAAGATTATTGAAGAGGTTTGTGAAGCGATTTGGAAAAACATCCAACCTACAGTTATGCCTGAGCCAAATGAAGAGATTTGGAAAGCATCCGAAAACATTTTCAGAGAAAGATGGAACTTTCCTCACTGTGTTGCTTCACTTGATGGCAAACATGTTAGAATTAAGGCTCCTCAATTGAGAGGCTCCGAATATTTCAACTACAAGAAGTACCATTCAATTGTTTTGTTGGCATTAGTCGACGCGGTAATAAAAGGTTCCTCGCTGTAGATGTAGGACAGTATGGGAGAGTTAGTGATGGAAATGTGTTTACGAATAGTGCAATTGGTAATCGTTTGACTGAAGGAAACATTGGCTTGCCTCCAGATGAAAATTTGGGCGGGGTCTCTTTGCCATACGTCACAGTGGGGGATGAGGCTTTTCCCCTTAAAAGATACCCTATGAGACCTTTTCCGAGAATAGGCCGACGACTCAGTGAAGCAGAGCGAATTTACAACTACAGACTTTCAAGAAGCAGGAATACCGTTGAAAATGCTTTTGGTATTCTTTCTAATACTTGGAGAGTATATCATCATCCACTAGAGTGTCGTCTTGAACTTGCTGATAAAATTGTCAAAGCTACGGTGGTGTTGCATAACTATCTACGGGCATCATTGTTAGCTCAGGCCAGTGTTCCGGCCAACGAAGAAGACGAAGAGGAGGTAGGCGAAGTAGTACAGCAATTAGTTCAAATGCGTGCTGGTACTGCAAGAAATGTAACAAGGGAAGCCCTAGGGGCTAGAACTTCTTTCATGGAGTACTTTATGTCTGATGAAAGTCGAGTGGAATGGCAAGAAAGAGTAGTGAATCGCATAGTTTAAAAAAATATTTTATAATAATTAGTATTATAATATAATTATATATGTATTATGTATTTACCTGGTCTATGTAAAACTTTACTAATCTGCTCCCACGTATTATCCCTTACATTTTGATTCCTATAATCCTCCAAGCACTTTTTCCATAAACATGGTCGTTGTTTAACTTCCTCGATTAAAATTCCCAACACCATGTTTGTTTACTGTTTGTTTAACAATACGCGTCGACACCAGCACCACCTAGACTTGCAACGGCGTAAATAAAAACCAAAACATACATTGGACCGTTTACTGCGCAAGCCCGTACTCGGCGACGAATAAAAATATATCCGACAACAAAACATTCAACGACGCAGCTAACATCGCGAACATAGCGTACGCGGATCTGTGTGGCCAGTCCTGTTGTCCACAACAGAAGATATATTTTCGTCGTATAGCGAACATCGCGTACGTAGCGAACATAGCGCTCTGTGTAGCCGAGCCTTATTGAAAAAAGTTATGGGGCATAAAAGAAAAATCGGATGTGTTAATGTTTTTTTTTGTTTCCTTTTTTGAATATATTTTTGTCAAAAGAATATTTTTAAAAGGTGACATTTCGATAGGAAACTGAATTTTGAACAACTTTTCTGTATATGTATATGTACGAAAAGTGCACAGTATACCCTTATTGAAAAAAGTTATGGGGCATAAAAGAAAAATCGTATGTGTTAATGTTTTTTTTTTGTTTCCTTTTTTGAATATATTTTTGTCAAAAGAAATTATTTTTAAAAAGTGACATTTCCATAGGAAACTGAATTTTAAACAACTTTTCTGTATATGTATATGTACGAAAAGTGCACAGAATTCACCCAAATGCACTCTAGTCTATGAGGATAAATTCACCCCTTTCTCAAAAACGCACCTTTTTAAATAGCAGCACTCTGTGGTTTTCTCATATACATATGGCCGTCCATTGACCATATGAAATAATAAAACTTCTTTAACGCTGTAGTTCCTTTTTAAAATACATAATTAATAGTCTATTAGATATGGTGTAAAACTGTATATACAACCCTGTATATAGAGAACTATACTATTCGACTTCATAAAATAAATAAAAATCGAAAAAAATTTGATATAATTCAATATAATAATGTAGTTTGGAACTTTCGAATATGGTAAACACAACATTTGTTTCTTTTGAGCAGGATTCATAATGTGAATAATATTTTATTTTAATAATTGTTCAAAACATCCATAGATACTGCAAATGCATATAAAAACCCAGATCTATTTTAAAAGTTATTTTAATCATCCAGTGATTCCCCTGACCAGTTTTGCAATTCTTGGAAATGAAGTTCCAAACAGTCTACCTCATTCTTTGTAGCATTGTATGTTTTACAATTATCGGGTGGCTGAATAATATATTTGTAGCATGAGTACTTATAAATAAAATAACTCTTATTTAAATATATTGGTTTTATTACTTGCTCATGTAGTTAAAATTGTTAATATATTACATTGTAAGTTATTTTATTATTATTTATACTACTCACAATACACCAATAGAAATTTCACGTCACCAGCAAGTGTCTTAGAATGAAGTTTAAAATAAAACTGACGTGTAATTAAAATTAGCTCGTCGAAGCAGTTTCATTTCAGTTCAAGTTTAAATAAAGTAGAATCATTGGTAGTAGATATTGTTCAGTGATTGTTTAAGTTGTAGAAACATTGTGTGTTTTTGTCTAATCGAGGACTATTGTTTTAACATGAAAAAAAATGGGAGCGAGACTAATGAAAATAGAAGTCAACGAGGCAGGAGGGGTAAGTTTTTTTATAACAGGTTTTTTAAGTTATTTTTTATCTTCAAGTTTTACATTACATTATTAGAAAGTCTATTGGTAGGCTTTAGCCAGCTTTAAAATAGTGTACAGAATATCACAGTATAACCACATCAAAAATCGGTGTTTCTTTTCCATTTTCAGCTTCCATCTAAACAGTGGATTAAAGTATTGTCTTGACTCCTTGAGATGTTTTCGCGATTTTTAACATTTTATTTTTATTTATTCTCTACCAAAATTGATTTAGATTACTGTAGTCTTATCTTTTATCATTTAGGTAGGTATAACTTATGATGTATTTTTATTGCAAGGAAAAATGGAAACATTTAACTCAAATCATTAAAATTCTAATTCAAATAAATAGTCTAATCTACATATAGAAACTAATCAGTATAATCAATAGTTCAATACTGTAATCAGTGTATTAAGTATTTACAAAATTAATTTATTGTTTACTATTTCTAAACTAGAAATCCTAATTTTACAAAAATCATGATCCTACTACCTATTTTATATTTATAATTTAAGAAACTATATTTATTAAATTGATTTTCATCTACAACTTTAAATAAAATATAATAATAGAAAATGAAGACTTCCTTAAGGAATTCTGCTCATATGGGATAGGGAATTATAAAGTTAATATACACCTGGGAATTACAGATGAATACTTGCTTTTAAATAAATTGCATTAGTAGCAATCATTTTGCAGTACAATATGCTGTAGAATGTAAATTTATGTACTTAGAGGTGGTTCATTTTGTACTACAATTATTGTACATTGTTAATATTAAATTTTCCAACTCAATATACTCAATATAAAAGGTGTTCTATAGATATCCTTTCACATTATTGATTATTTGAGTACAATATCGTAGCGAGACAGAGACGAACTAGTTTTTGCGTTAGTAAAATAGCTTTTTATATTTTTATTTTATAACTTACAAACAATCTAAAACTGAAAAAAAAACGAAAAGTGGCTTAAAGACACACAATTATTTTTGAATTCACCAAAAATCTGTCAGTTTCTGATACTTTAGTTTGGGCTTATTTGATTTTAACCTTTTTTTTTATTTGACCTCTTGAACAATATTCTGCGGTCTTTTATAAAAGTGATTATGCAAAAAATCTCATGCGAATATTTTTCCCAAGGAATTCGAGGTTTTCGTCTCGTATAAACATGTTTTGCTGAATTTAAAACCAAAACCCTATTATTTTTCTATGATATATTAATTTGTTATTTATTTATTTGTCCTCTAGATTGTTTCAGTTCTTAAAAGGTTTATTTACAAGCCAAATTAGTGCAATGTAAATATTTTACATTTTTATACAGCAATTCTTATCGGCAGTGAAGACGGGAAGTCGTAAATTTTATTACATCTTTCAATGTGAGATAAAATAAAAATGCGATGACTATAGTAAAATTCATTAAGCGATGCAGGAAGATGTAAACATTAAATCGTGTCCGAACCGGTATGAGCCACCGAAAACGTCGGCAGACGAAATAAAGATGGACATTTCGGTTATTTTTTAAATATTTTTTAAGAACTGTTACTTGCATTTATGCATAAAATATTCATTAATTTTATAAATCGGATTATTTTTTCACTTACTATGTATTAGACTACATTGTACATTATAATGCGCTCCCTAACTTTCGCATGATTAGTTGGTGGGTGGGTCTCAATTTAAAAATTGGCGGGTTTCATGTTTATTAAAATGACAATAAAATTGAGGTATTGTGGCACAGTATATCGCTAAACAATTTATTAGCAATATATTGTGGTATTGGTACAAAGCGGATGATATTCACATTTTAGGATTAACCTGACTAAAGTTAAATCCCACTATTCGGGGGAGTGATTTCATAGTTTAAAAACGGAATATCCTCAAATTTAAATGTACACAGCGGCCCTCGAAAACTACCCGTTTTCTCAATTGCAATTTTCGCTTTCACATAAGAAATTACAGAATATATAAGTAGTATATTTCTTTGTGCTTCTCTATAGAAAAGTTGACCAGGAGTTGTCGTACAGTGTAGCCAATTCGTGTTCACAAGTAGTAATTGTTGTCATACAAAGCCTGTATTCTTCCACGCAGCGATTATCACCGTCATAAAAATACAAAAAAAACATGATTTTTTCAATAGTAAAAATTAATCACAAAATTGTAATAAAATAAATTTTATTCATATGTTCCGTTTTGTTACATATTTCAATTTATAAATAAAAATCGATATCTTAAAACATTATTTTTCAATCTTTTGGCAACCTTGCGCTTTAGCGACGGAATTCTGACCCACAGATAGCCATAAAACTCGTTTGACGGTAATGCTGATCAAGAAATCAACTCAACTTTTGTTCATTTACATTGGCGTTTCGGAAGGTAGGGCATGTGTTCCATTTTTTTGAATATATTTGTAATAAGTTTGTGTTATTGATTATATGAGTGTTATAGTTTGTCATTTTATAGTAAATTTTTAGTTATATTCTGTGATTATTTAGTTGAAGTTTCTGTTTATATTGAAGTTTTATATATATATATATATATATATATATATATATATATATATATATATATATATGTAGTTTAATTTGTTTTTATTTTATGTATATATAGTTTTATATAGTTATATTCTGTGATTATTTGATTTGAGTTTTATTGGAGTTTTGGTTTATACAATGGACGAAAAACCAAGTTGTTCCAAGAGAAGAAAACAAAATTCTGATGTTGATTCCAAAAATGAAAAGCCGCAAAAGAGACGTAAAATGTTAACGTCCGAAGAGAAGGTAATGATACGAAATGTTTATGAAAGAATTGTCGGCAGAAAAATGGCATTAAATGTTAGCCAAGCGGTCGACATTTGTAGCAGTTTGACAAAAGTATCGGTTAGCTGTATTTATCGTGTAATTACAAATACATCGAAAAATCAAAAGCAAGAAAAAGGTAAAACTAGAGGTAGGAAAAGCATTGTTTTAGATGAGGAGACAAGGAATATTATGCGTCGAAAAATTCATTCATTTTATTTTAGGAGTGAAATTCCAACACTGAAAAAAAATTTCTCAAGAGCTCGAAAACGATGACTCATAGAGTACACCCCAAGATATCTCGTAGAGTCTTAATCAGGACCATGCGCGAAATGAACTTTCAATATGTGAAACGCAACAGAAAAAGTATGCTATTAGAAATAAATGAAATTATTGTCTGGAGAAAAAAATATTTAGAAGAAATACGCAAAATTCCCAGCACTGGGCGGAAAATATATTATTTGGATGAAACCTGGATTAACGAAGGTCATACAGTCAGAAAAGGTTGGCAAGATTTAAATGTCAAAAGTAAACGCGAAGCATTTATAGAAGGCTGGTCTACAGGATTTAAAGCTCCATCAGGAAATGGACTGCGTTTCATCATCACCCATATAGGAAGTGATACATCGTTCCTTGATGATGGTTTGCTTCAATTTGAGTAAAAAAAAAAAACCGGTGATTATCATAAAGAAATGACTTCCGAAGTATTTGAGCGCTGGTTTAAGAGAATATTACCAAAATTGGAACCTGGGTCTGTGGTTGTTTTGGATAATGCGCCATTATCATAGCCGCAGACTAGAACAATTACCGACGACGGCATGGCGGAAAGGGAGAATTCAAGAATGGCTTAAAGAAACTCTGCGTCTACCACCTTATAATTGCGAACTTAATCCCATTGAACTTGTCTGGGCGCAAGTGAAAGGAGAACAAAACTTTCAAATTAAACGAAGTTAAGGAACTTTTAATTCAAGCAATCCTCTATGTAACTCCATAGAAATGGGATAAATGTATAGGCCACATAATTAAAGAAGAACGTTGTATGTGGGAACTTGACACTCATCTCGAAGTTTCACTAGATCCAATTATAATTACACCAGGTAAAGATAATGATAGCGATAGCAGCACTGCATTTTCAGATTTAGACAGCGAATAATATTTTCTAATAGTTAGCATAACATCAGCATAAAAAAAAACAAAAACCAAAAAAAAAAAAACGAGAACATAGCAAGTGTCAATAGCAAATGGGACAATATGGCTCTTGGCAAACATCCATTTAAAAAAGTAACGCGCCACAAGACATACCTCTGGGGAGGTGTGGAAACTATCTTAAAATTTGTTTTAAAAAAATTTCATTGTGTAACTCTTTAAGGACGGGTCGCATCAAAAAACGTTTTAGCGTAACTTCCGCGGCAGCCAGGTGGCATCAGTAAGCTTTCTGCAAAATTAATTGTTTTTTATTACTTTTTGTTTGTGGCATTCTGTATTTTTAGGGGAATGACCCACACAAAATATGTATTCATATGTTTATTTACTGACGTTTCGATCTCTATATCCAGAGATAGTTTTTAATTAAACAAATGATAGTAATATTTATTTTCTATGGCTTTTTGCTTGTCGTTCTGTATTTTTAGAAATAATGTTGGGAATAAGCCACAATATATTTATTCAAATGTTTAATTTACGGACGTTTCGATCTCTGTAAAGAGACCGTTTTCAAACATACAAATGACAGATATATTTATTTTTCTTTGTGTTTGTGGCATTCTGTATTTTTAGGGATAAGGTTGGAAATAAACCACAAGATATCTATTTACGTGTTTAATACACTGACGATTCGATCTCTATTCCAGAGACCGTTTTTAAAAAAGATAAAAAAAAAGAAAATAAATAATATAAGATTATAAAAATATATAATAATAAACAAATAAAATAAATATAACTATCATTTATATTTTTGAAAGCAGACTTTGGATATAGAAATCGAAATGTCAGTAAAAACTTGTAAATAAATATATTGTAGCCTATTTCGAACAATAATATTTAAAAAAATAGAATTAACGTTAAAAAAAGTGAGTGTACGCCACTGGATTTTCATACGTCTTTCCCCACTTCACCGCCTTTAAACGATGAATCACTCTCTCAAATAGTGGGATTTGACCATAGTACAGTTTTATTAGAAATTAAAATTTATTTTTCTTTTGACATTATGTAGGTAAAATTAAATTCTGACCCCGCCATGAAACCCGCCAATTTTTAAATTGAGACCCACCCACCAACCAATCACGCGAAAGTTAGGGAGCGCATTATAATGTAGTCTATTCAGTAATAGCATTAATTTATTTGCTATGCAATAAACATGAATATTTGAGAAAAGAAAAAAAATAATAAAGTGTCATAATTATACGGTTACTTATCGGAACGAGTAGACTCATTTGGAATATCTTTAACAATTATCTGTTAAATTTATCGTTGTTTATATGCCCTGCATCGCTTAATGGAATAAGGATAACTGGAATGTTTAAGATTAGAGAAACATAATATGTCATGTTTATTGGAAATATTCGACATCATTAGCACGTGCAAATCCTACCCTGTCGCCCAATTTCCTATGAAATTAAAATGGTAAATGTTTTTAGGATCCATTTATTTTTTCGGGCATGCGCATTTACGAGGTCCACGAGATTTTGAAACATTTTTACAACTGTAGAAGGTACTTACATACTTACTGGTACTTACATACTTACCTACTTATGCAATAGAGGCTGAAACCGAATGTTTTAATAATCAAAATGTTGGTTTTTGATAAAAATAAAATGATTGGTAATGTCATATTTTTACTTTTTTAATGCACAATGTCATTTTGTACTTATAAAGATTGTAGGAAGAAACACTGAAACTCATTTTAAAAGGTCATGCATAATTAGATATTCTTTCAATAATAATACACTTAAATAACAAATAACATCCATTCAGTATAGGATAAAATGTGCATTTTGATAAACTCAATTAGAGAAGTTATTGTTTGATCAAGTCAAATCATTAGAAATAATGTATATTAAAAAATATATAGTAATTGGCATTAAATTGTTTTTATACTTACTCATGAATTGTATACATCAAAGTCAAATTTCTACTGCTATTGCTATATGCTCTCCCCAAACCCATTCAAACCTGTCTAGTCAACTTAGTAATTATTTTTTTTTCTGTGTTGGATAAATTTTGACGTCCACTGGAGTGGCTGGAAGTTACTTTATAACTAAGCACATGGGCACATAGCCAATATCAATTGGCTTCTTTCCACATTCCTTATGCCCTATTAGAGTGAAGTAAAAATAAAAAAAGACAAATAGAAAGTTGTTAATCAAAATTAATGAATATTCACTATTATGATTATTCCTCTTTTTTTAAATTAAAGAAGTCTGCACCAGCAAGTTTATTTCAGTTAATCATAATGTCCAGTAGGAATTTTCGTGTTATAGGGTAAAAGCACCAGTTATTGGCCTCTTAAGGAGAACACGTCGATATAGCTATGAAATATTTTGTCACTGTGGCCTATTATAACTATTTTTAACACCATGTAATTTTATTATTATTTCTACATATTACAAAATTTTATTACGTTAATATTTCTTGTGTGAAAATATTTTATATGTGTTCTTTTATAAACGTGCAAATGAACCAGTTATTGGCCACCCTGTTCCAGTTATTGACACCATATATGTTAGTGATTGGCCATCATTTTTTAAAGAGATATTTTACCAAATAATTCGTTAGTTAAAATACATAGATAGGTAGGTGTTTGGGTAAGCAAGGATTTTGTGATGAGTGTGGACACAAAAAAAACACATGTCAAAGTAAACTTTTATTTTTTATTTTGGCAAAATTCGCAAACATGTACTTGATCTGTATCGCCATAGAATCTTGTTATGCAAGTTACATGATATGTTTTAAGACACATTTGGCATCTAATATCTTTACACTCTGTAATATTTAGTACTCATAGATAATACACACCTTTGGAAACTTTTTGATTTTTAAAATGTGATGGAATGTTTGATACCAAGTTTTTATTTTTAAAACGCGGAAGAACGTTTGATACCAAGTTTCGATATTCAAAGTGTGATGGAGTCTTTGGTAATAAATTATCAGACAGAATTGTAAGTTTTGTTGCGGAATGATTTGTACTATCATCAAATAATTTCCGTTTGGGTACAATTTGTTTCTCAGGGCTTGGAGATTTAGTGTGGGCAAGAAATATTTTCGGAGATAATCTAAAATTCTGGTGTAGGAACTTTGACAAATTCAGGTAGTGGTGGCTCAAAAACTTCAAGTTTGTTACTTCTACTTTTCTGGTGTAGAGAAGAAAACACTTTCAATGCTTTTTTTTGTCTTTTTTTGATATTTGTCAATAGGAATTTGAACTTTTACACCTTTTTTAAAATTTGTTGAGGTCATTTCTATGGGTTCTCTACTTTTCTCTTCAGACTTAAAAGTTTTAGCTAATTTTTTGGGATTTTTATTATTCGAGCTTTTTATTTTCTTTTGATTTTCCTTAATACTCTGTTTTTCCTTTCTTTCAAGTTTCCTCTGTTCCTTTTTATGCCCCTTTTCTAATTTTTTTCCATTTTTTCTTTTTCTATTTTTCTTTAAGCTATTAATATAATTTTCAAATCTGTACAAAGTTGACTTGTCTGTATGGGTTTTATGCCCATCAACAAAAAGTATCACCGGACGTGTAATATTATTTTGATTCAAATAAGGGTTAAATACATTTCCAATATATTCATAAAAGTTTTTGTTGTCCATCCAACCATTTTCAGTTAAACCAATACCGCACGAATTCGGCACAGCACTTAGTATATTATTGGCAATTTTTTATGGGGATAAATTATTAAGGAGGTAAAATATTGCCTATTGCAGAAAATGGGACATTTTTATTTTTGGGACATAAATAAAATCATGTCTTGTCATCATTGAAGATTCTTCTTGAATCTTTAGAACGTCTGAAAGTCCTTTTTTATCTAGATAAGATTTTATGTTGTCAAACCATTGGGTAATATCCCTTTGGTTAATGTTTGAACTTGCTGATGTCACTCCCTCTGAAGTTTTTAGCGAAATATTGGGATTGCGCTTTAGAAATACTGATAGTCATGTTCTACCTGGTCTATTTTCAACAAATGGAATATCTCTAGGGTTACTGTGTAAAAATGATTTAACGAAGTCCGTAATCGTCCACAGTTAGTTGACGACAGTTTCAGTTGTTCCTCTTCATCCTTCGAAAGAAATGGATCTGGTCCATACTTTATCTTGTAAAGAAATTTTTCATTTTTCCGGTAATTTATGGTGGCTCTGGGAATAAAAATTGTTGAGGCTTCTCGCTCACTCATACCATTTTTAATAACGCTTTTTTAACATAGTCTTCGGAATACTTTTTTTTATAATTGTTTTCAGTTTTAGATCGTTTTGGCATATTTTCTAAAACAATTTATAATAATTAATTATTTATAATAATTATCAATGTATCAGTTATTGGCCATCTAGGCCAATAACTGATACATTGATAATTTCATGCATTAGTATTTGGCCACCTTAAAATTTACGTTATTTGTATAAATAACGTTATATTTGTTATGCAGTTTGGAACAGGACAAAATATAAAGTAGAAGGTAAATTGCAGTATATAGTACTTACCGACCAACTTAAGTTTCTGTAGGTAAATAACAAATTTTCGGTTTCAAACTAGCGGCACAGAACAGTGTCTCTTTCAACATTAAATACTGACTAAAATGTAATAGTTAACTTGAACTTGATGTGTCATACTCTAAGAGACATGTTGCCAAACTTAAAAAAAAGAGTTAGAATTAACAAAATACTAACATTTTCCTAATTCTAATCAAAACATATTAGTAGGCCAATAACTAGCACATGGCCAACAACTGGTGCATTTACCTTATGTTTGATACAATAACTCCGTCAAATTATCCAGACCTTATATACTAAGGATGAAACATGAAATTTTTATATGTAGCTGATCAACAACGGATCTGCAGTCACATTATCGGCTACAATGTCTGACCTGAATTTGACAGGTGATTAATGCGAATATAATTATTTTATCACTGACATTTTAATGTTAAACATGTGACATATATGTTAGTTAATAATTGAATGTATTCTTTTTTGTAAACCAATAAATTCATTAAATTTTTAATATTTTGCATCCAATTACATTAGTGGCATATGTCTACCTATAAAATTATGTTTTTATGTTAGCAAAAATAATAATTTTTTACTTAATTTTACAATGTTACATTTCATTATATATTTTATACAAATGTAAATAACAACGAAAATAAATATTTATTGAATATACAAGTAAATATATATATATATATATATATATATATATATATATATATATATATATATATATAATACTTACTAGGAGTACATGAATGTAGCCACTAAATATATGGGTATAAACCCGTTAACAAATAGTTAGTTACATTTGGTTTACAGTATTTCTTATAAATTAATAAAGATGTTAAAGTTACCGTTGGATTAGGTAACATGGCGACATATGACTCCACGTTGAAGCTGATAGTCTTCAGACGGTTTGTCTATTTCAATCAGTTGCTTCCATAAAGTCCTCGTAGACACACCGTCTCAGGACTATCAACTTCAACGTGGAGTCATATGTCGCCATGTTACCTAATCCAACGGTAACTTTAACATCGTAACAATTTATAAGAAATACTCTAAACCAAATGTAACTAATTATTTGTTAACGGGTTTTTACCCATATATTTAGTGGCTACATTCATGTACTCCTAGTAAGTATTAACCACACTTTGCATTAACCTTGGTTAAAATTTAAACTTCATGTTCTTTCTAATTAAGTGGTTATATTTTTTCTAGGACACTGATGATGGAATATGGATTCCGAAAACGTTTTGTCTAACATAGCCCGTTTGGGTTTTCAAATATATACCTTTTACAAAGGATTTTGATTATTTTTTTAATATATGGTATACAGTCAACTACAGGAACGTAGATTCCTTGTGGATATTATTAACATGTTAAGCCCCAAAACATAAACGCGCTCCTTTTGTCTTAGACCAAAGGATTTTTTTTTGTACTTCCGACATCAAAATTATAGTAGTTTTTATGTGTGCATGACAATTTTACGTTCTGACAATTAAAACAAGAAAAAAATATTATGGTCACTTTTGGTGCACACGGTCTGTGGATAAAAATTTTTGTTCTTTCTGTGTGTGGTTGGAGGGTCGTGTTTGGTTTCATTCCATAGATTTTTGAATAATATTAAACACCTGTTTTTCAGGTTTTCGATCGTATGTTCACTTCGCGAAATATTGGACCATCCCGTTTCTTTTAACGCACCCTGTATATAAGTAGTATATTTATTATTTTTTGCCTTCAATAGAACAAAATACAACATTCTTACTGAACGTAAAAAAGAGTAAATCAAATCAGTTATTTTTCAAGTGATTGGAATTAAATTTTAAATCCATTGTTTGAAGCCCACTGATCGTTATTACTTGGTCTTCATATTACATGGTTTTTACTTTATCAAAATAAGCATAATTTTTGGTGGTGCAAAACTTTTGCGGTCAAGTTTATTATATATTTCAGAAAAATGTCAAATATATTTAAGAAAAATTTCAATGTAAAATTCAGTGATTAGTTTTCAATAAAAATCATTTCGTCCTCATGATAATAAAACCCACTTATCAGTAATTACATTGTAAACTATAAGGAAACAATCATGATACTATTTTAATCATCTCCGTCATAATGTCAAAACTCTATTATCAGCAATTTCACTGTAGATAAACTAACGAATGATTCATGATGCTAACCAAATATACCTATAAACGCAAACAATAGAAATGAACAAAACGAGACAATTAAATATAATTCCACGGCGGAGCAGCACATTGAAAATTTGAGTTATAAAGAAGTGGTTCAGATAATAAAGAATCCAAAAAAAAAACAGTGGTTTAGATAATAAAGAATCCAAAACACAATAAAGCGTCAGGGACAAGGAATTTCGGCAGAGTTATTAAAATATAAAGGATCCGAACTCTGAGGAATAATTCATTATCTAATATTAATAAGGACCAAACAGCAAATGCCGGAGGAATGGACAGTTGGACTTTACAGCTAATACATAAGAAAGGAGATAAAAGGATATACCAGTATTATAGACCAATTACATCGCTAAATGTAGTATAAAAATTCTTTCTCGTATTATCTATAATAGATTGTTAGAATACTCTGGAAATATAATAGGTGATTATCAAAATGGATTCAGACCACATAGAGCTACTACAGACAATATATTCATAATAGGAACGATTCGCATAAGAACTGCTGTCCTGTTCCTAATTTATAATGTCAACTAAAAAAATTAAAAATGAGATTCGTTGCGAAAAAATCGCTTTACCGCTTCAACTGAAAATAGAAATGCTTGATCGTTTACACCTTGGATAATCGTTTGCATCCATATCATGTTCATTCAATGTCAACAAATCAACTGTATGATCGATAAAAAAATCAGTGGATAAAATAAGGTCGTCTGTAGCTTCAACTTCTCTTCAGACAGTCGGGATTAAAATCTTCATTTTTCCTGTAAATGATGTGACTCCTACTGTCTCCAACACACACTTCAAACGTGGACTCATCACTCCATTGTGCTGAATCCCATTGCGACTGAGTCCAATCTTTATGCTCTTTTGGCTATTTTAGTCTATTTTCTTTTGTTGTAATGTTAAAAGTAGCTTTTCCTTAGCCTAAAATAAAATGAAATTTATTAAAAACAATTCGTACTAATTTTTTCAACTATAAAACTTTATTTATAAGTACTTACCAAATTATAATGTGTTGGCCTCTCGGTGACATGTTGATCCAGAAACGCGTCTTTCAATAATAGCCCAGGGAAATAAGCATTTTTTCATGACACTCGTCCGGCCAGGCAAACGACAGTTGTTTTGAGTAGTACTGACCTCTGTAACAAAAACCTATATGTTTCCTGCAGTCGATTTTTTGGACTTAATTAGTTATTAACAAATTAAGGTCAAAAAACGGAAAATTTTTGCTTTTTTCGTCTATCCGCAAAAAGTGAAGAAATTTAAACAAATTTTAGAACAAAGGAAACTTATAAGTTATATAAAAACCTTCAAAATGGCGTTTTCTAAATTTTTCTATCCTTATTTGTTGCTTATAAAGTTGCAAAATAAGTCAAAAATTTCGGTTTTTTTATAAATGTTAATAATTTTTTTGAAAATAAACTTATAATATTTATATTTCATGGAATGATGTATCTTGCAGTTCTTAAAATAGGGTTGAAATTTCAAAGTGATCAGTCCAATAGTTTAAAAGTTATTTTATTTGTTTCTACTAAATTAACATTTTTTGCAACAATATAAGTCAGAAATTTATACAGTTTTAGTAAGTCAAGGCGTAGTTTCTGGTAGAAGACTTGTTTTATTATTTACATTAAAAAAATATTAAGAAAATGAATTTTAAATATTGCAAAATAATTTTGCAAAAACATGTCGATTTTTTGCTTATAAACAATTAGAATAACTTTTTAACCATTGACTGTAAAAATATTATTTTTACATATTTAAAAAGCCTGAATTTTTTCACAAAATTATGTAGAAAAAAGTTGGTCCTAAAATAATTTGGTACAAAGTTAGCCTCTTTTTTTATTTAATCCATAGCACCTTTGTTTATAACACTTAAGAAATTTAATTAGCGCCGTTTGAAAGAATATTTTTTACAGTTTTAAAGAACTAAATTTTAAAAATATTGCCCTTTAATGGAATCGTCCACAAAGCTTCAAAATGTATGTAAAATCGGTCGGCTTTGAAACTCTCGGGAGCTGAAGGTAGGGGGAAGGCGCTGTTAACTGTATCTCTGTTCCTTTTTTATGTATTTCAACGTTTCTTTTTGAACTTGTATGTACTTTTTGCGTACATTACGAATATACATTATTTTAATAAATAAATTGTCAAATAAACCACCTAATTTGTTTAAAAACATCGTATCGAAAATCGTATCAAGTTTAACTCCCTGTATCATTAAAAAGGAGTATAGGACCATTGATCTATTGCAACCATAGTTTTTTAATAATTGTTAAAAATTATAAAACATATTCGTTTTCATAATATTCGGTAAATCAAATACAGGGTAAGTCAAAATGCAAGTACATTATTTTCTTGATAATTTTAAATAGAACACCCTGTATTTTATATCACTAGCGAAAAGTACTAATACCGTACTTCACATTTTATGGAATACTCCCTATACCTAAAGTTATCAATTTTCTAGATAAGTATTAATTTGGTAGATAGTTTAACTTTTACCAATAATTATTGGGAGTTGGCCATGATTGATTTGTCAGAAACTCACAGTTTGGCATTATTGTTTTTTTAATTCAGTAACGAGATAACGACACAGAAAAGGAAACAATTTGTTTCAAATAAAATTTATAAAAAATAACCGACAGAAAATAAAAAAAATAACAACACATAAAGAAATAAAAAACAACTGTAATTTTAACTAATCATACTTAAGTAAGGTGTTCAAAATGACCTCCCAAAACATCTATGCATACTTGAAAGCGGTCATTGAAAGAGTTACTTACATTACTAAGCATTTGTAAAAAAATATTTTGAAATGCAATTCGGATTCTATTTTTATATCCCTTGTTGTTGAAGGTATTTTATATACTTCGTTCTTAATGTAACCCCCAAAAAGAGTCCACTTTATTGAATTCTAGTGACCTTGGGGCCACCCCTTAAGATCCATCTTTCACCAAACTGATCATTAAAATATACTGATACTAAAATACACTGATAACTTTATGTATAGGGAGTAGGTACTCTATAAAATTTGAAGTACGATATTAGTACTTTTCGATAGTGATATAAAATACAGGGTGTTCTATTTAAAATTACCAAAAAAATAATGTACTTGCATTTTGACTTACCATGTATTTGATTTAACGAATATTATGAAAACGAATATGTTTTATAATTTTTAACAATTATTAAAAAACTATAGTTGCAATAGATCAATGGTCCTATACTCCTTTTCAATTATACAGGGAGTTAAACTTGATACGATTTTAGGTAATATTGGTTATATATAACTATTTAAATACCCGGTATAACATAATAAAACTTTACATTGTTATGATGTGGAAGTGAAGCAGATTTCAAATTTAAAATAAAATACAGGGTGTTTCATTTAAAAAACGTAAGTTTGGGCTGCCACCATCTTATAGAACACCCTGTAGGATTGTAACTAATTTTAAAATGTGGAGTTTAAAGCTATCTACAAGTTTTGTCAACAACATTTTTTTGTAATTTTTACTATAACAGATCTACTGAGCTTCCTCACCCTAATCAATCACCCAGAAGAGTTATCAGAAAAATTTTCCAACCAAATTTTCTACCAAGTAACCAAGAACAAAATTTGATTAATTTATTAATGTTCTGTATTCTGAGAAAGATTTCCGAAGTAGAAATCGAAACGTCAAAAATAAACTTATTATAAACTTAAATTGTGGCTTATTTCCCAAAATATAGGAAATGACAAATACTTCTTTTACATTCAAACTTAACTTAAATACTACTAAAAAAATTTAAAAAAATTGTTTTTAAACAAATTAGGTGGTTTATTTGACAATTTATTTATTGAAATAATGCATATTCGTAATGTACGTAAAAACTCAATACAAGTTCAAAAAGAAACGTTGAAATACATAAAAAAGGAACAGAGATACAGTTAACAGCGCCTTCCCCCTCCCTTCAGCTCCCGAGAGTTTCAAAGCCGACCGATTTTACATACATTTTGAAGCTTTATGGAGGATTCTATTAAAGGGCAATAATTTTAAAATTTAGGACTCTAAAACTATAATGTACATTCTTTGAAATAGCGCTAATTAGATTTCTTAATTTTTATAAACAAAGGTGCTATGAATTAAATAAAAAAAGAGGCTTACTTTGTACCAAATTATTTTAGGACAAACTTTTTTCTATTTAAATTTGTGAAAAAATTCAGGCTTTTTAAATATGTAAAAATGATATTTTTACAGTCAATGGTTAAAAAGTTATTCTAATTGTTTATAAGCAAAAAATCGACATGTTTTTGCAAAATTATTTTGCAATATTAAAATTCATTTTCTTAATATTTTTTTAATGTAAATAATAAAAAATGTCTTCTTCTACCACAAACAATCGTTACAATTACTAAAACTGTATAAATTTCTGACTTATATTGTTGCAAAAAATGTTAATTTGGGATAAACAAATAAAATAACTTTTAAACTATTGGACCGATCACTTTGAAATTTCAATCCTATTTTAAGAACTTCAAGGTACATCATTCCATGAAATATAAATGTTATAAGTTTATTTTCAAAAAAGTTATTAACATTTATAAAAAACCGAAATTTTTGACTTATTTTGCAACTTTCTAAGCAACAAATAAGGATAGAAACATTTAGAAAACGCCATTTTGAAGGTTTTTATATAACTTATAAGTTTCCTCTCTTCTAAAATTTGTTTAAATTGCTTCACTTTTTGCTGATAGAGGAAAAAAGCAAAAATTTTCCGTTTTTTGACCTTAATTTGTTAATAACTAATTAAGTCCAAAAAATCGACTGCGGGAAACATATAGGTTTTTGTTACAGAGGTCCACACTACTCAAAACAACTGTCGTTTGTTACTTTTTTTGCTTATTTCCCTGGCCTATAATGTCACTCCATAAAACTCCATATAATGTGCTTGTCGGTTTTTCACTATAATGCATCTTAAAACCCTTCAATCTGCTTCGGTTATTTTACTTTGATAGCCTGACAATTGCAACATATTCGCGATTTCCGAATTGGATTTTCCAGAAATGAAAAATCTAATAATAATTGAACACATTTTCTCATCGATAACTTTACCTCGACCCATTGTACAATCCTTAAACGGCAAAAAGCATTATACTACAAAAAATACATTTGACATTACTGACAATATTATTGTTTTGATGTCATTTTTCCATAGCTACCTCTGGATTTCACGTAATTATGAAAAAATCAACGTTTTTGTTATTGTTGAAAATAAATAAAAAACCAAAGGGTAATGGGAAGAGGCTCGTAGTTAGATTTGTCCTTTTAAATCTATTGAGGATTAACAGTTCTTGCAATCACTTTACAATACTATGACGCACTTTTCACTGAAGTACAAAAATATCCTTATTTATATCTTAATTGTAAAATAGATGCCTATATATATATATATATATATATATATATATATATATATATATATATATATATATATATACATATATATATATTATATATCATTTTTAAAAGATTTTTCTAAATTTTTAAATCTAGCATCATAAAAATTTGATTTTTTAGGTCACGAAAACTGGAGAAAACGTGATGGTGACTCAGTTTCTGGGAGTTCAGGAAATCAAAAATGGAGGGAACGTAATCATGGTTCTGATCCTAGACCTGAACGTGGTCGTGGCCGTGGTCGTGGTCCTGGTCAGGGTCGGGGTTATTATGGTGTCCCTGGAAATGACAATGACGGTGGTAATGATGGTGGCTTTATCCCAGGGAACAAAGAAAATAATGAATCAAACAGAACGCGTAAACCGCGTCAGATGGGATTCAAAGCACTGGAAGAATTAATTGATAAAAATAACATTGAAGAAATTATTTTAGATCTTAATGACGGCAAGAAAGGTTTTAAGACATTACTGGATAGCCCTTTATCGACAGATATGATTGTTTTAGTTGTCAAAATGTTGGCTAAAATATGTGATTCTGATTTTAATACTTCGAAGACTTCGCTACTGCAATTTGCAATCGGGAGTGACTTTTCCAAACAAGTGATCTCTTTTGTAAATGGCTTGGCTGTTCAGGTAAGTTTTTTTTTTACATAGTATTTCTTTATCTCCAGTTTGTGGTGATACGCTTGATATCATCCGTCCATCTAGTTGGTGGTCGTCCTCTGCTTCGATATGCCTCTTGCCTTGGTCGCCATTCCAGAATCTTTCTGGTCCATCCCTCATCCGTTAATCTAGCAACATGTCCGGCGCAAGATCATTTAGCCATGGCTATTTTTCAACTGCATCTCTGACTCCTGTTCTTCTTCTTATTTCTAGGTTTGGTACTTGATGGTAATATTGGTAATACCTAATATTGATCTTTTCATAACGCGTTGTGTAACTCTTATTTTATCTATTGCTCGTTTTATCAAAATCAGTGTTTCTGCACCATATGTAAGAACCGGTAAACTGCACTGGTTAAAAACCTTTCTCTTTAAACAAACTGGGATAATAGACTTAAAAATGTTATTCAGTCTACCAAAGGCAGCCCATGTGAGACGTATCCCTGCTGAATCTCATGCCTTGGATATTTGTAAGCTATTACTTGGTCGATGCTATGGCTCTCAATCAGAATTTTACCGCTGACTACAAGGTTGGTCATATATTTTGTCTTTGAGGTGGTAATTTTAAGACCAATTGTTTTTGACACTTTATAGAGCGTGTGCAGCATTTTTGTAGCTTTATCAACTCTATCAGATATTAAAACGATGTCATCGGCAAATCTTAGGTGGTTCAGATCTTCTCCATTTATATTAATTCCTATATCCTCTCGTTCCTCTCGTTTCATTTGGTTGAACATAAATTCAAGAACAGCTGTAAACATTTTAGGGGAGATAGTATCACCCTGTCTAATATCACGTTCTATTCGAAACTTCTTGGCATCTTCATGAAGGCGGACACAAGCTGTACCAGTTTCGTAAATACTTTTAATCAAGGCGATATATCGGTAGTCAATGCGGCAGTCAGCCAATGCTCGAAGCATTTTATGATGATCTATAGTATCGAACGCCTTTTCATAATCTACGAATATAAGAAAGATAGGCTTGTTATACTCTGTACACTTTTCTATTAGCAACTTTGATAGATGATCATTTGTTCCGTATCAGGAGCGGAAACCACCCTGTTCACAAGGTTGGTAACTATCCAGTTTTTTCACAAGTCGTTTTGTTATTATCTTGATGAATAGTTTCTATGTATGGGAGAGCAAACTAATAGGTCTGTAGTTCTTTAGGTCTGAAATGTCACCTTTTTTGTGCATTATGGTTATTATTGCAATATGCCACTGGAGGGGTTACGTCTCTTGTCAAACAAGCATTGAACATCTTTTTTGATTTGTTCAATGACTATCCCATATTCTCCAGGTCATTTATTGTTTTTCATCTCCGAGAGAGCCGATTTTATTTCCTCTGTTGTGATATCTGGGATGTCTTCTGAGCCTACATTTTGAACTTTTGGTATTTGATTTTGATCAGGATCTGGAACTTCTTCTCGCTTATACAACTCTGAGTAAAAATCTCTTGAGCAATTTTTAAAATATCTTCCTTATTTGTTGTTGTAGTTTCTCATTTTTTATTTACAAGTATTTTCCGATCCTTCAGTCATTTGTCGGCGCAGAACCTTTAAACTTTTATTTTTATCAATGGCTTGAGTTATGTATACAGTGTTGTAATTTCTGACATCTTTTCGAATGGATTTTGTGATATCTTTGTTTAATTCTCTAAGTGTTACAAAATTATCTGTGTATTTCTCTTTCAATTCTCTTCTTTAGTAGCTTGAGTGAGTTTCTCCATCTTGTTTTCTCATTTTACTGTCATAATATATATGACAGTAAAAGATTGCATTTAATTTCAATTCGAATGCCACCTTCTTTAGTAGCTTGAGTGAGTTTCTCCATCTTGTTTTCTCATTTTACTGTCATAATATATATGACAGTAAAAGATTGCATTTTATTTCAATTCGAATGCCACCATTGTTCTACACGTGTTTCGAGTTATTCAACTCCTCATCAGGAACACTTGTGGAAGTTCATTCAAACTGAAATGAAATGCAATCTAGTATTTGGCCAGTATAATTAAAATAACAGCCTCTAGTTAGAGACTCTGAATTTACGGTTTACCTAATATATATATTTGCTACGTCTTTTTCGTCAAAAAGGTAATAATGATTTTCTATACATTTATTTATTCTTGGAGCATTAATCGAATTAAGTGAATTGTATTATATTGAGGATTACTAATGCAGATTCTTCTTGTGGCATGCCACAGGTCTTCTGAAGTTTACTAGAGGACGTGGCAATTGATTTAGATTTCGACCTTCCATATCCCACACATGCCGGATGAGTTATAAATCTGCTGATCTTGGTGGCTACTCCAAAGTCTCTATACCAGATTTTTGTATGAACTTCATGGTTTCGCGGACAGTATAAGGTCTTGCGTTATCCTGTTTAAAGACCGAATTTGGAATGCCATTGGTCATTCCAGTTTTGCTGAACTTTGCACCATTCTAAGCGTCGAACCTTATGTTGTGATGTCAAAGGTAACACCAAAAGTCGACAGTGAGTTCTCAATCCCACTCTTACTTCCTTTAGCTGCAACTAAATCATTTCTTATTTCACGTACACTGTCCCGTCTATTTCTGAGAGCAAGAAGTCTAAGATAGCGCAAATTACCGCCTTGCAATATTCTAGGGCGTCCAGACCCTCCAGGCCTCCGATAAGCCTCATCATTTAACCACCTTCTCCAAACTCGTTAACACCGTTGATGGAATAGTTTAACTTTTTGTGAAATTTCACAAAACCGGCCTCTTTCATACCTACAATGCGTACTTTTTTTGAATTCGCTTAAAAGATGAAGTTGCCGGCGACCGAGAACTCTTGGCATTTTAAATTTTTTGGCTAAATCAAAACCAAAACAAAATGACTAAGAATTACATATAAAACAAAGTTAAATACGCAGAAATAAATCTTTTTGTTTTTGCAAAAGAAAAGAAAAAAAATCAGTTAAAGAAAATATAGTGAGGTAAAAACTTTATCTCATATATATTTTTAAATAAGACTTACAAAGAAAGATTTTGATCCAAATAAATAACCGTATATAAAGTGGCATTTCTTTGACCATCAGTATAATACTTAGACAGTTAAACATTCTAGTAATTTTCGATATCGTTTCACTCTATACAAACATTCCTATAGACGAAACTAATAAACATTCTTAAAACTAAATACAATATCCAGCAAGACCACTTATCTTTCATTAAACATTGTATGTCCAACACTTATTTCATATTCTAAAGTCAATTCTACAGACAAATAAATGGTGCCCGAATGGACTCCCCACTATCCAGTAATTGTCAATATCATGTTCAAACTGACATAATCAAACCCATCTGAATGGGATACATCCTAGTATCCAGTTTACGATGGAGGTGGAAACTGATTCATCCTTACCGTTTCTCGACGTTATAAAGAGAAACCAATCCTAAGCTTTTCATAACTCTGTTCGAATACTTACCCATACCAATCGTTACTTGAATGCCAACTCTCATCATCCACCTTCACAAATTATTTCAATCATTAATACCCTTGTCTCATTTGCCATGATGCAAGTAGACCCGCTGAGCTCTCTAGTTTAAATCAACGCTTCATGTAAAATGGTTACCCGTTTTACATGAAAATCACATCAATAGGAACGTGCAGTCATTAATCTTACACGCAATGTCAACCCAAAGACTTAGATTCTTATCATACGACAGCTTTTCTTCCTTTCATCAAAGGTGTCACTGACAAAATCGACGAAATTCTTATATCAAAAGGAATAAAGACAATATTTATCTTCCAACAAAAATTTTCTTCTCTTGTCCGATCAATCAAATACAAAATTCCAAATGAACAACACGGAGTTTATGAAATTCCTTGTGCAGACTGCCACCGATCTTATATAGGCCAAACAAATCGTATAATTTAAAATAGGATTTATGAACATTCCATTCCTGTTCGCAATTCAGATTCAATTTCAACTCTAGATCAACACCATCTTTATAGTCACAAAATTGATTTTTAAAACTCCAGAACCATACCTTCCATCCGCTTCTATAAACCAAGAATTATCAGAGAAGCCATAGAAATTGAACAAAGGCTAAATTGTCTCAATAAAAGAGATGACTGCATACGGTTATCTTCGACATGGAGACCTCTTATAAAGAAAATATCGTCCACGAACACCTGCGAATCAAAATCCCACTGTCAGAAATGTTTGCACCAACCCCTGCACCAATTTCCACGCTAACCCCTGCACCAATTTCCACGCTAACTTTCCACGCTAATTTCCAGAGAGGATGTCGAAAGCTCGGCACAATGAGAATCAACGCGTTGAACTCGAAAGACTGTTAAGTTTCAGAACCACTTTGTTTTATTTTTAACTTTCTACTAGACAAGCAATACTTATATTTTCCTTTTTTTATATTTCCTTTCTTTTTTGGGAATTTTTTTACAATTTTTCTATGTATTTTATCATCTTTTCAGTTTCAGCAGTTTCTTGCAGCACTTATATGTTTAAACTGTCAGTTGTGCCACATTTCCGTCTTTTTGACCCAGGCTGTTGATTCATGTTTGCGGTTAATAATAAATGATCACTACTTACATCCGCCTCTCTACTGCTTCGGCAACCTGTTATCATTTTTTCATGCTGCTTTTTTTAATATTACGTGATCCATTTTTTGAGTAGGTACATTTTATTTGGTGCTATCCAGATACCAGAAACTTTGTACTTACTGCTGATAGACTTTCTCTAGTTACAGATTAATCAATAGGTATTTGTCCAATATCGCTAATAATTTCATGTTTACTATTATTGCCTATAATTGGTTTATATGTCTCCTGCGTTTCTATCTTTATATTAAATTCAGATATCGATCAAATAGTTCAATAGGGGGTTCATGGTTTAAATAATAAATATTTGGGTTTTATTTTTTGTTTCATTACTTTTATTATTCCTTTTTTATTTTGTGCCTCTTTGTAAGTATTTTTTGTTTATAAAGCTTTACAATATTACAAGTATCATATTGGTCGAAATAATTATATTCTTTTCTTTTTTTTCTAGAATTCAACAGAAAAAAGGTTTAATAAGTACTTTTGGAAGGATACTGATGATTTTTGGAATAATATAATCAAAATATCGGAACATTATAATGATTTATTACCTTCCACTTCTTGCGATTTTACAGTAAAACTTTTAAAATCTGTTAAATTTAGTATCCCAGCTGTACAAGAAAGCCATAAAATGCATATTTCTGATGGAATCAAGAACAAGGTTGGTATTTACTAATACACAATTAAAATTTTGTATGAACTCTTAGTTTCTGAGCTTCTAATTTAATACCTCATTAGAGAACACATAATATACCTACTAATAATATTACTTACAGATTTATTGATTAGAAGTAACAAAAGGTACTGTACACTGTATAAACTTCTATCGCCCATTGAAACTCATCATTTTGCGCGTGTAATTAGCCGTTACTTATTGCAAATGAATAATTTCATCATACGTCGGAATGTTCAAAAAACAGACCCAAAATATGCATATTGGTACACTCTGACAAGAAATTAAGGAGGATGACTCATAAAATAATATAATATGCTAATTGTACGAGGTCCAAATCAAATACGCTATGTACTAAAAGTAAATCAATATAATATTGGTTTACATTTTGATAGCTCTCCGTACATTTTAACGTTTAACACGTGATTCTCTACAGTGAGCCAGTTGTAACAACAGACATATTCACGGTACGTTTTAGCAAATTAAAATTTGGTCAGCACAATTTATTCGAATTTTTAATTATTTACTCGCTATTAATGGCGTTTCATAAAGGCATCTTAATAGAATTGTCTGCATCGGAATTTGTTGTTTAGAATGTTAGTAAAAACAGGTTTATTTATTACTATTTATATTCTAAAAATTTATTTAAAATCCTTTATAAAAGGTATATAATAAAATGCCCAAACGGGCTATCACAAAGATATTGCAAAACGTTTTCGGATTATTAAATCCATCATCAGTGCAGACGAGGTATACATGCTATGAGCCACCAAAATATATGGGTCCAAACCCTTTAAATGATATAAATTTACATTTGCTTTACATTATATGTGGTTACAAGTTATGATGTTTAAGTTACCGTTGGAATTGGTAACATGGCGACGTATTACCCTACATAGGTAAAATGGTCCTGAGACGAAGCATGTATACCTCGTCTGCACTGATGATGGATTTAATAATCCGAAAACGTTTTGCAATATCTTTGTGATAGCCCGTTTGGCCATTTTATTATATACCTTTTATAAATGATTTTAAATAAATTTTTTGTGATATATGGTATACAGCCAGCTACAGGAACTTAGTTTCCTAGTGGATTTTTTATTTATGTTCTGGTTTTTTAAGCGTGACCCTTTTTGTTTTCCGGCCAGGGTTTAAACCATTGATCCACTAGATCTTTCACAGTGAAGTCTGACCCGCTTAGCTATCTGACACAGGATTTTATTCTAGTCTATTCTAGTTATTAAGATCAATAAATAGTTGAATAGATAATCCAACAATAAAAATTACTTTGTATTCTATGGTTTAAAATTGTAGCATATTTAGCCCAAATATAATAAATCTATTCTTATAGTTTATTCGTCTTCCGGGTTTGGACCGTGTCATTTGTGAGTGACCCAAAAGTGAGTTCATCTCGACGTTTCGCTACAATGGTATGTAGCTTCTTCAGGAGAACAAAGAAAAAGAAATCAAAAGACAGGAAGATGGGTAGTTAGCAACGGTAACTCAGTTACTCAACGCAACCAGAGGCGAATACTAACTACCAAGATGGGCATTTGGTCACAGTAACTCAACTACTTAACGCAGCCAGAGGTGAAAACCAAATGCCAGGACAGGGATTCATGTCCAACAGCTCAGAATACTAACGGGTCGAGAGGTGGGGAGTGAATCCGACGATTACTCCGCTACCGCTCTATTTATAGTCGCGGTGACCTGTCGTGTCGGGACGTATCGCATACTCCGTGGCGCGAACGTCAAGAAGCGCGCGCTGGCCAATCATGTGGCTGCATCGTGGTAGCGGGACCGGACGGCGGCTCTAAACTGAGATTCCAGATGGGAGACAAGTAGTATCCTTCCTCTCGATTGATATTATGTGGATTTTTTCGGATCTCTAGAGATTCGCGGATTTTCCTGGAATAAAAGAAGGGGCTCTTAGAAATAATATGGGTTTTTTCGAACAATATGGAATTACCGGTTTCTTGGCAGTGTTCTGCAACTGCAGAATGGGAGAAAAGACCCCACAGGAAGATAGGGGCGGTAATGGGTCATTAGGAGAGGGGTAGATATTGTGAGATTTTCTTGGGTGGTCGAAAAGTAGTCTTGATACCTTCTTTGCGAAGAATTTTGCCAATCCTATCAGTGACACTTCGAATATACGGAAGAAAAGCCACAGGAGTATTACCCGAAGATTCTGAATTTGTCATCCTAGGGTGTAAAGGGGGATGTAGATGTCGGTGTGTAATATTTTGAATTGTGGACTTGGAGTAACCGTTGGCGACAAGGGTTTTTTGCAGATGGCCAAGTTCTTCTCTAAGGTTGTCAGGTTCAGAAATCGAAATGGCCCGATGGATGAGAGAGTTGATCACATTTGATTGATTATTTGATTATTTCTAAGAGCCCCTTCTTTTATTCCAGGAAAATCCGCGAATCTCTAGAGATTCGAAAAAATCCACATAATATCAATCGAGAGGAAGGATACTACTTGTCTCCCATCTGGAATCTCAGTCTAGAGCGGCCGTCCGGTCCCGCTACCACGATGCAGCTACATGATTGGCCAGCGCGCGCTTCTTGACGTTCGCGCCACGGAGTATGCCGATACGTCCCGACACGACAGGTCACCGCGACTATAAATAGAACGGTAGCGGAGTAATCGTCGGTCGTCGGATTCACTCCCCGCCTCTCGACGCGTTAGTGTTCTGAGCTGTTGGACGTGAATCCCTGTCCTGGAATTTGGTTTTCCACCTCTGGCTGCGTTAAGTAGTTGAGTTACTGTGACCAAATGCCCATCTTGGTAGTTAGTATTCGCCTCTGGTTGCGTTGAGTAACTGAGTTACCGTTGCTAACTACCCATCTTCCTGTCTTTTGATTTTTTTTTCTTTGTTCTCCTGAAGAAGCTACATACAATTGTAGCAAAACGTCGAGATGAACCCACTTTTGGGTCACTCACAAATGACACGGTCCAAACCCGGAAGACGAATAAACTATAATTCTGACTCTGGCCGTGGAAGCCTACGATTTCATTAAATCTATTCTTGGTCTACAGCTTGGTTTATAAATCATCGAAATTCTGGAATCTATTGAATCTTCTGCTGACTCGTTAGTGCCGACTATTACTATTACAGGTTCAATAACATTTTCTATTATCCCATTCAACTTTCACATTGGTCTTTTATTTTCAAGACAAGGGCAACAGCGTTCTTTCAATTTGTAGGATGTATGTAATCTATACTGGTTTGTAATGTGCGCTGAACGTCGTCATTTTTAAATGTTACGTTCTGTCGATCAATATATCTCTTCATTTGAGTCCGAATTAATTCAATCGGATTCAACTTGCAATGGTAAGGTTGAAATTTTCAAAACAGTAATACCATAAAATCTAGCCATTGAATTAACAGCATATTGACGACATCTACTACGATGCTTTTTCATTATTGTCATTATTTCTGCTTTGACCATACCCAGTGTGACCAACTCCAATTCAATCTAATTCTTTTTTTTTATATATCTTTATTCTTTATATATTTTTTATTTTTTCAGCAAGGAGTGTAATACCATTATTTTATTAATTATTTAACATTTTTATGTTGACAATGATATTTTTGATGCGATTAAGTCTTAATCGGTTACAATAATAAAATTTTTGTTAGTTTTTGACGTTTCGACTTCCAATCCGGAAATCATTCTCAAAAAAGGAAAAATTAGAAAATCAACTGATGTAATGTTACCTTAATATTTATATTTTAATATATTTAATGCTGGACTAAAAGTTCCAGGTGAAATATCTAAAGTTGTTTTGGTATATTTATTTTATTGGCAACAATAAAAGTGGTATCAAAAATTGCACATAAATAGCTTTGATGTAAACAATCTAGGCAAGAGATATGCCATGCAAGACAGACTTGCATAGCATGGGACTTGCATTGCCTAGATGTAAAGCTGCTTTTACCTGATCAAGAATGAACAACAACCAAACTTTCAAACATGGATCCTTGAAAAAATCCTTCAGTAGTTTTGTACTGTTTGAAGTTTCCAGAAAATACGTCTTTAATCCATTATAAACTCTTAAGATTGATTGCACGCATGTGAACATTTCCAAAAAGCGAGTTTTTCCATAACCAAGAATTTTCTGGTATCGAACGTTTGCGGTTTCACAAAAACTCTTTCAAATGTCCACAAGGAATCTACGTTCCTGTAGTTGGCTGTATACCATATATTAAAAAAAATTATTAAAAATCTTTGTAAAAGGTATATATTTAATTTTTCCTTGAGTTTACAATCTATGTAATTTAGATTTCCATGATGGTTACAAATCTCCTTCTTCAAGATTTTCAGTTGAAAGTTGTTCTTTAAGTTGATTGGAACATTTCCTGGTGTTTTAATCTTACAAAAAGTAGGGAAAACCTGGTTGTTTATGCATTGAGAGATGAACCAAATATCCAGCTTCAAAGTGCGTCTTTTAGTGGCTAAGCGCATGTACTTTTACAAAGGATTTGTACAAATCCTTTTTGTATATGCAAAGGTATATATTTGGACAAATATATACCTTTTACAAAGGATTTTTAATAAATTTATTTCAAATGTGTGACACGAACAGTGAAACGATAAAAATTTGAATAAATGTTCACCATTAATTCACGTCAAATGGTAACATATTGCAGACACATTGCAAAGTTTTGTGAATAATGTGAGCCACACAACCGATTTCCGTCAAATTTTGGATTCACCTGTGATTTTAGTTTGTAGTAAACATTATTTTGCCTACCCCGGCTTTTACAACCAAAATTAGTATTAGTATTATCGCCGCAGAATGAAACTAACTTTCTTGAGATGTTGTACTTTTCAAGAGTGTTCCTCAAGAGCTGCACAAGATTATCAGATGTGTCCCCATCTTCAGCCGTAAAATTGAATATTTTCGTCTTCATGCCTTCTAATGGAACGAAATATCTCACCACAAGCGGGAACATCTTTACGTTTCCATGGTTAGATACATCGGTAATTATACTGAGATATATTGCGTTGTTCATTGCATCACCCAATTGATTTTCGATGTACGGACCAAAGACATTTTTAACAATTGCCTCACATTTAGTACGAGCTGACTGAAATTTGGTCAATCCAAAGCAATTCCGAAATTTTTGTAGTCTGTATATTCGAGCTGTATTGCTCGATGTTGATGTTGCCTTGAAAAATTCAGTCAATTTTTTTTTTGCTTGCCGCGAGCTAATACCTCTTTGGTGTTTTTCACTTTTGATGTGACTCACTACATCCGCTCTACCACCGTGGGCGATCGAAAATTCGGATCCAATTATAACATTTTACGTCACTGTTACTTTTTTTTAATAGGAATTCTTCTTGCAATGTTTTATTAAAAGTGCAATAGCGTTTTCTCTTTTTACTTTCTTGTTCTGGTTCCATATTAGCAATAGAATGGCATGAAAAATGTAAAGTCAACTAAGCAATTCGTCGGACATTTGTAGATGATCACTAATATATTTGAGGCTTTAACATAAAATAAATGTTTACATAAAATCATATTGCAACGCAGCAGATTTGATCTTGGTGCAAAGCACGTGACAGTTTGGAAATTAATCATTTATTCTTCAAGAATATATCGCGAATAAAATCAAGAAGTTTGTTTACCTACTTAGAATGGTTGACAAAACCGAAAAAAAAAAAAAAAAAACATTTATTAGCAATCATTACATCGTTGAATGCGGCACACCTTGGTCTGTATTATTGATGTGTATTATATATATATATATATATATATATATATATATATATATATATATATATATATATATATATCCCGTTTATAGCGTAATCCGCCTTTGGGTTCCCGTTCGCCAAGCCTGTCTATTCTGCCAGTCTTCTTCAAATAGATTTCTTGCTGACATGGCTTTTGAAATTCCTTGCATCCATGTTGTTGGTGGTCGTCCTCGTTTTCTTTTCTCTGGTGGTACCCATTCTAATATTTTTTTTGGTAGTCTTTCTTCCCCATACGTCTAACATGTCCGTACCATGTCAGTTGTTGTTTTTCGATGTCTTCTATAATTGATCTTTTTACATTCATTTGATTTCTTATGTCCTCATTTCTCACATGTTCTAATCGAGACTTTCCCACTGCTCTCCTCCAAAAATCCATTTCAACTGCCAAGAGGTTACCTTTAAGTTTTTGTGATAACTGCCATACTTCTGAGCCATACACGATTACTGGTTTCAATATTGTGTTATATATTCTTTTTTTCGTTTCCGGTCTTATATTTTTCTGCCATAGTACTGAATTCAATGCACCTATAACTCGTTTCCCTTTGGTTATTCTGTCTTTTATGGCTTCATCAGTTCTTCCTGTCTTTGTTAGTTTTACCCCCAAATATATACATTGATCGCATTTCTTAATTTTCCGTCTTCTAAGTCGAGGTCATCTGCAGTATTTTCTCCTCCTATGCAAAGATATTGCGTTTTTTGTAAATTTACTTCGAGGCCCCATTTTTTGTACTCTTCCATTAGTTTTCTAGCCATATACTCTAGGTCTTCCTTGTCTTGGGCAATAACTACCTGGTCATCTGCATAATGCAGCGTGTATAACGTTTCATCCCCAATAGACAGCCCCCATCCCTTTACACTTCTTTTTCCATTGCCTGAGTGCTTCGTCGATATATATATTAAATAGTATGGGAGATAAACAACAACTTTGCTTCAGTCCTTTTGTTACCTGAAAACCATTAGTAACCTTATTTCCTATTTTAACTTTTGATATTGTGTTGTTATATAGATCTTTAATAGCGTCGATTAGTGAAACGCTGATACTGGTTTTCTCCAATACTTCCCACAATTTCGCAACAGGCACGGTGTCATATGCTTTTGTTAAATCGACTAAAAGTAAATGCACTTCTCGAGATCTCAGTGTTCTTTTCTCGAGTATTTGGGATAAGCAAAAAATACTATCTATTGTGGATCGTCCCGCTCTGAATCCGTTTTGTTCTTCTGATTCAAAAGGACGGTATTCTTCGCATATGCGTTCTTTTATAATTCTCCCATATAATCTGCTAAGCGTACTCGTAACAGTTATACCCTGATAGTTATTGCAATCTTCCTTATTTCCTTTTTTATGGATAGATGTAATCCATCCTTCTTTCCAACTTTGTGGCACTGGTTCTCCGTGCAAGTGCCTATTGAAAACTTCTGTTAGTGTGTTAGATTAACTTCTGTTAGATGTGTATTTATGTGTATATTCTTGATTCTTAAAGAATATATCGCGAATAAAATCAAGAAGTTTGTTTACCTACTTAGAATGGTTGACATAACCGAAAAAAAAAAAAACATTTAGGTATCAGCAATCATTAAATCGTTGAATGCGGCACATCTTGGTCTGTATTATTGATGTGTATGCAATACGGGAATTGTTATCGTTTTTGATTAATCTTTTCAGAAGAGGATAATTAAAATACAGAAACGAAAAAAAAGTGCACAGTTTGAATTTTCCTATAACATAATACCACGATAAAATGCATGCGTTTTGGATGTGGTATTAGTATTACACTCTAGAAATTTTCGACTTTTTTTCGTCCCAACAATTCAATTTGATGTGAATTCTTAGAAGAATAACGTATTTTAAAATAAAATTTTACAAAAAAGTTAAAAATTCGGATGGCCCGGAAGCCTTGTCCGGGACGCCGGGACGCGACTTTGTAATTCGGGCCATGTACCGGATTTTTCGGGTTAGTTGGTCACACTAACCATACCCTCTGTAAGTGAAATAAATTTTTTTGGTAGAGCTGTGTATGACCGATTTTCTATGAGTCATTGTTGGAATGCATTCAACAAGGCGGCTGTGATAAGATGCATTATCCAATACAGAGTTTATATACAATACTCCCGAAGCGTATGGAATTTATATCTTCATTAGACGCTGGCCTTATCCGACGGTGCTCGCAATCCTGTCAATAAACCTTTAACAAAGGCTTTTGTTGCTGATATCTTGCCAAACTTTGGCGACTTTATCTGCTGCGTTAACTCAAGTCTTGTCAAGTAATTACTGCTTTAATGGAAATAATCCATAATTAAAGGTTAAAATAAGTTTATTGTTTCAATTTCCACTTCGGAAATCGTTCTCAAAATAAGTATTTTTTAAAATTTTTATAGTGGTGTCCCTAACATAGATACCAATTATTAGCCGTATGTGAATTCTTTTAAACTCAACCCTATATTTGTGCTAACTTGACTGTGTAAATACTTACCGCCGAGTCGGCTAAACTACACACGCAAATTTTGAAGTCATGAAATGCTACCTCTTTCAGGTCCTCGTCTATCGTATGCCTTTTCTTGGAATATTAATATTAGAATATAATAATAAAAGAGAGCAATAGCTACTGTTTGGATAATTTTCATCCATTGTCTCCTTATTTGTATTTTCAGATCTCTGTACTTGACGATATTTTCGTTATATTTAATACGAACATTATTAATATTAGGCATCGCCTTATCTATTATTAGTGTTGTTAACTTGCCTAACAAGTTTATTATCCAGTATGAGATCTTGTCTATTATGTCCCTCTGGTTCGTCTGTGAGCACAGTGCGGTTCCAGTATAGCTTGTGGTTGTCGTTTTCAAGCAATCTCTTAGAGACGTATTCATAAGGGAGATTTATAATTTTCCTGGAATGAATGTGTGAACGATAAATATTTGTTTTCTCTTCTAATTTATGTCTTTATTTATTGGTTTAATTATTCAGTGAAAGCTGTATGTTGTTTTTTTATCAAAAGTTAAAAATATATTTGGAGACAGAAATTATAAATAATAATATTTAATAAATATTGTAGCGAGATTAAATAAAACGAGCGGTTCGAATTTATATAAATATATTTATTAAAACTTTACAGTTCGGTACTCTCTTATCAACTAAACTTAACTCCTAATTTCGTTACCTATATATACCAAAGTTACTATGTTCTAGAAAGTTCCCACCTCTAATTCTAATTCAGTCAAATACGTGACGGATTGTTCTCTTGCAGTCGAGGGATCTATGGATGATTCTCGATGCCTGAGATGCTTCAAAATGCAACCGTTAGGCGGGCCACGCTGAATGCATGTTCGTAACACTGCTCCCCTCTTAGATCTGAGCGTCCCGATTAGCAACTCTATATGTAGGCCCAGGATGGCGGAATCTACAGGACTCTCCAACGCTGCATAAACCCCTCAGAAAGAAATAACAGTCTACTGATTTTGGACACGATCTCTTCGGGTTAATGCAACACACAGTAATTCGTACGCCGGTTTCTCGGAAGATCACTTCAAGCATGCTTCTGACAATCTTTCAGTCCAGATTATCTAGTGCATGGCTTATCTTGGGTAAGGCCAAATTCTTGATGTCGTAATTGCACACAATTTTCTTCAAATTAGTTAGAGTACGCCATATATCCTCGTAGCTTGCCCGGTCTGTATACGACTTTCTGGTCACCATATACAGCAAAGATCGAGACCATCTTCTGATCTCAGTACTCTTCCAACTTTAGGCTGCTGGTTTTTTAACTCGTCCAAACGACCGAACTTCTTATAAAATACAGATGAGATTCCTTTAGTCATCTCAAGCTCTTGGACAACACAGTGGGCTAGAGAGTTATGCGGAACACTAAAAAGATCCTGCTGAACTTCTGTCGTCACGCCGGTTCTAGCACTCTTTCTCTCTGCGTAATTTGACATAAACTCATTAAAACTTGGTCGCCGGTCATGTTTGATCTCATGTTGAAGGTTTCGGGCTTCTTCTGTTTCATTTCAGCCAGCATAAGGTGCAAGACGATTTATGTAAACCACTTTTGGTTTACCTTTCGGCAACTTCTTAATTCGGTATATTACGTCATTTATTCTCTTTTTAATTTCATACGGACCCTCCCATTGTCTTTGCAGTTTAGAAGACAAGCCACGTCGACGTTGTGAATTATAAAGCCAAACAAGATCACCTACTTCATAGCTTTCATTCTTGCATCGAGAATCGTATTGATCTTTCATTCTGTCACCGGCTAACTGGATGTGTTGTCGAGCAAGTCGTGAATGTTGTTCATTCTTAACTTTAGGCGGTCGACATAATCTTCGCTTGCAACATGTTCTTCTGAAGGTATGTAGCCAAACTCTAGGTCGCAGGGCAAACGAACTTCACGACCTAACATCAGGCAGGTTGGAGTCTGGCCTGTAGTTTCATTTACTGCGGAGTGTAGGCCATTAGGAATAAATGAATGTGCTGGTCCCAATCTCTTTGATGTTCTGACACAACTTTGGACAGGTGTTTACCCATCGTTCGGTTCATTCTCTCGACCATTCCATCTGATGTGGAGGATGCAGGGGTGTCGTTCTTGTCTTATTGATACCAATCAATTTACAAACGTTTTGGAAAAGGGTTAACTCGAAGTTTCGCCCTTGGTCGGAGTGGATCTCCAAAGGAACACCAAATCGACTGACGAATTCTTTAACAAGTACCTCTGCAACGGTAGCAGCTTCTTGATTTGGTATAGCGTAGGCCTCAGTCCATTTCGTAAAATAATCTATAGCTAGCAGGATATATTTATTTCCATCATTCGTCTCTGGAAGTGGACCTGCAATGTCGATTGCTACTCTTTCCGTAGGACAACTAACATTGTACTGTTTCATAGGTGACCTCTTTTTACCAACTGGACCATTACTGGTTGCACACAGTTCACATTTCCGGCACCTTCCGGGATCTTCTTACATCATCTTTACAGTTCACCCAATTGAACCGTTCTCGAACCTTTTGCAGAGTCTTCGTAATACCAAAGTGTCCACCTGATTCACCGTCATGTAACTGACGCAATACTTCTGACACTTTACTTTTAGGTACAATCAACTGAAGCTTAGTTTCTCTACCATCATCGTTCTCAAAGGTTCTATAAAGAAGATCATCTTTTTCTGGCATTTCTGGAATTGCTCTAGGCAATTTCATTGGCTCCAGTAACACTTGACTTCAGGACTACATGCACTAATTTCTTGCCAAGAAGGCCTTTTACTTCGACGCATCCAATCCAATACTCTTTTTATACATGGATCATCTGCTTGAGCGTCTTGTAGCTGTTGTGGCTGCCATTGATCATTAATTACGGTGGTTCGTCTCACGGGGCAAAGTCGTTTTTCTAATTCAAGACAATGATTACGATTTGCACTGTATATCCGTCTTGATTGAGCATCAGCATTTGAATGACTTTTTCCAGCCCAGTGCTCAATCTGTTCTAGCTTTCTGACTGTTGTATTATTTTATAGCACTTTGGACGGAAGGTGACCTTCGTTGTTACCATTCCAACATCTGGGTTCACGTCTCTTCGGCATCATGTTTCGTTCCTCACTCTCTTCAGAGGTTCGTACTTGATAGCTCCGTGAAATTTGACTAGCTGTTATATGTTCCAAAGCAATAGCGAGCGCTTCATCTAGAAGTTTCGGTCTTGCTAGTTGTAAAGCTTTCTGTAATTCACTTTCTTTTAACCCATTGACGAAGGTATCTGCAGCAATTTCTTCCAAAATGTTGTCTGGTACCTCCGAATAAGCCAACCGCACTATACGAGCAACATCTGCTTCAAACTCTTGCAAATTTTCACTTGCTCGTTGAACTTTACTTCTTAGTTGCGTCTTGTAGACTTTTTGTAGATGGGCATCTCCGTAACGTTTGTCTAGTCGAGTGAACAAGGTCTGGTAACATTTTTCTTGGCCCTTAGGAATCGATCTTAGGATATACGCAGCATCACCTCGCAAAGCAGCAGTTAAGGAAACAGCTTTTTCTTGTTCTGTCCAATGATTGGCTGTCGCAATAGCTTCAAATTGTTTAAGGTATATGGACCAAGAGGACTTTCCATCAAATGGTGGCAATTTGAATCTCATATGATGTGTCGTTTCGTCTCTCGGTGATTCTTCTTTCACTACCGGATCTAAGGCTACCGTATTAATGGGTGGTAGCACTTTCGTATTAGTTATCATGGACTCTAATTGTTTGATCTTCTCTTCTACGTTGTTTACATTTTTCTGTGTCTGACCGAATGTTTTAGAGACTTCTTCAAATTTCTCATCGTTCTGAGTACATACTTCGTCGAATCTTCTTGAAACCTTTTCGAGTTTCTCGTCGTTTTGTCGAGCTATTTCTTTAATAATTTGAGATGTTTCATTTAATATTTCATCAGTTTTTTTAGAAGTTTGTTCAATCATTTGAGACGTTTCATCGAATCTTTTGGAAACGTTCTCGAATTTATCATCAATTTTTTTAGATGATTCTTCAATCATTTGGAGTTCAAATTTCTTATCATTTTTTCTCGAACGCTCTTGATCTTTCTAATTGAAAATGAAATGTCTCTGGGTCATCTCCATTATTGTTAAGATCATTCTTTAGTCGTTCCTGGAGGATCTTCTTGGACCCGCTGCAGTCTTCATCGCGTTCTTCTAGTTGCTCACGCAACTGTTTTACTGAAAGTTACACTAGCAGCATCTTTGGTCAGGCACACACGTACTTTTTAAATGTTCTTTCATACAAAGATCACTACCGAACTACTCGGATGTTCCGGACGAACAATACTTTTCAAAAATTCAAAAGTCTTTTTCAAAAATCACTGTTGGATTTATTTTCAAATCTCACACCGGACACTAACTGTAGCGAGATTAAATAAAACGAGCGGTTCTAATTTATATAAATATATTTATTTATAACTTTACAGTTCGGTACTCTCTTATCAACTAAACTTAACTCCTAATTCCGTTACATATATATATATATATATATATATATATATATATATATATATATATATATATATATATATATATATATATAAAGGCTATATACTGGAACCAGAAAGCAGTAGTAAAGGTGAACGATATAGAAACAAATAATATACCGATTGCGAGAGGGGTTAGGCAAGGATGCGTCTTGTCTCCGACGCTTTTCAACGTGTACTCACAGGTCATATTCAGAAAAGCCTTATGGGAAAGAAAAGAGGGAATAAGAATTGGTGAAGAAATCATAAACACCATGAGATTTGCAGATGACACGGTAATTATGGCTGAGAGTATAGAAGATCTACAAACTTTACTAGATGCAATAAATAGTGAATGCATTCAAATGGGACTTGACATCAACACAGATAAGACCAAATTATGATAGTATCAAGGAGTCCAATAAATAATAAACAACTAACTCTTGGTGGACAGCAAATAGAAAGAGTGACAAAATATAAATATCTGGGAGCTTACATCAACACAGAATTAGATCCAGACCAAGAGATATGGCAAGGACAGCCTTCTTAAAATTCAAACAATTGTTCTGTGACAAAAATCTGAATATTGCGCTGAGACTGAGGTTTGTTGAATGTTACGTCTGGTCGCAATTATTGTACGGGGTAGAAACATGGACACTAAAAGCGCAAATAGTTAAAAATATTGAAGCCTTTGAACTTTTGATATACCGGAGAATGTTGAGAATCCCATGGACTGCCAGGGTCACCAATGAGGAAGTGCTGAGAAGAATGGGTCGAGTCAAAAAATTGTTAAGAACGATAAAAGTACGCAAGACTGCATACCTTGGACACATACTAAGAAATAATAAATATAGTCTTCTGCAGGTCATCATGCAGGGTAGAGTCGATGGCAAAAAGGGAATAGGTAGAAAGAGGAAGTCATGGCTGCGAAATATTCGAGACTGGACAAACATGACTGTAGACGAATTATTCCACGTTGCAAAAGACAGAGAAGCTTTTAAAAATGTGGTCGCCAACCTCCGTTAATGTGGACGGCATAAGAAGAAGAAGATATATATATACCAAAGTTACTATGTTCTAGAAAGTTCCCACCTCTAATTCTAATTAAGTCAAATACGTGACGGATTGTTCTCTTGCGGTCGAGGGATCTATGGATGATTCACGATATCTGAGATGCTTCTAGATGCAACCGTTAGGCGGGCCACGCTGAATGCATGTTCGTAACAATATATTTAGCGGAGAATTTTTTAACAGTTTATCTAATTTGCTTTTTTTCTATATATTCTATTTATTCTGGTATCTAAAATCGTAACTGACCATAACTAATGACTATTTTTGAAATTATACATAGGTTGATAGTATACTTGAAGTGATTGAAAAAAAGGAGAAAGAATTAGAAGCAAAGGAAAGGTTAAAAAAAGTCCCGAATTTCAACTTAACGCTTCAAGAACCACCGGACGACTTTCGAGAAATAAGTGTTTATCCATCGACTGTAGAAATTACCACAGAAAAATCTCCATTTCTAAGACCGAATATTGTGAAGGGCCCTTATCCAGATATTAATACTTACTTAGATATACAATATCGCTTATTAAGAGAAGACTTTGTACTGCCTCTAAGAAAAGGAATATGTAGGTAAGTTTTGAAAAACAATAAATATAATTTTTAATATTCCTTAAGTAAAAGTGTGATGTACTGAAATATATATATATATATATATATATATATATATATATATATATATATATATATATATATATATATATATATATATATATATATATATATATATATATATATATATATATATATATATGTTTAATAATTGGACATTAGTATTTATTGCAGATTTTCTTCTCGTTCTTCTTCGACAGTTTCCCATTATGAGTTCACCGTTTTTAACCCTCCAGAGGTTTCTATCCTCCCAGTCACTTCCTCTAAGATCTCTCTCCATCATCCCATTCCCCTCATAACTGATTTTCATCTTCGTCTTCTTGCTGAAGTTTCCCATTCCAGTAGTCTTTTTGGTCATGACACAATGGTCTGGAATTCTTTGAACCTGACCTTAACATTGTAGTTCAGTTTTTCAATTTTTTTGTTATTGAATATTCTACTTCAATCCTGTTCCATAGTTTCTACGTCCTTATTCATTCCCTTGTGGTAATTTGAAATCATTTTCTTATTTTATAGCGTTTTGTTGTTGTCACTAGCCATATTCCACTTCGTATAAGCTAAGGTAATGTTTTCTACGACGCTGTGAAAAACTCTTTTTTTTTATTTTTTGTTTTCTTTGATGAGAATGTTGTTGCATATCAACCCATGAAGTGCTTTCCTAGAGCTATTTTCATTTCTATAAGATATGTAATTTTTGTTATTGAATCATATAGTACGTAGGATAGGGATCCGATGCAATTGAAGAAGAATTGACCCAAATTGAGACTACCCCAATTTTCCATTTAAATTTATAGTTTTTATTTTTCATTTTTCTTTTCGGATCAGAAGATGGTTATTCTTAAGGCAGGATCGCCATGTAATATTGGGCTCTTACCCGGCCAGCCCAACTGATTATATATATTTCGGCGTCTAACTCTACTCACGTTTATATAGGTATGCATGTTACGAATTTATCGTAATAATCAAAACATCATCAAGCGATGTTTCGATTATTACGATACATTCACAAGTTTATATTTTAATTATTAAATGTAAAGCCCTATATTTAAACAAAAATTTGTGTGGGATATTCAATATTCTGTCTAGCAGTAATATTTGAAACTAGCTACTAGCTCATCACTAGGCAAGATTATATTAAAGTAAAAATAGTAAAATATAGTAAACTTTTGCTTATTTCTTAAAAAAATCTAATCCCACGTTACTTAAGACTGTGTTGTAGTAGTTTTCATCTTTTAGGTATATCAACAACCCAAAAGATAAACAGCAAGACATTAAAGTTTACGAAGGCGTCAAGTTTCTCAAAGCGGAATCTATAAACGATCAAAATTGCCAGAGAATTCAATTCGATTTCTCTAACAAAAAGACAAAATTTGAGTACGAGAATTCCAAAAGATTTATGTTTGGTTCTTTGTTGTGTTTCACAGATAATAGATTTACCACACTACTTTTTGGAAAAGTTGTAGAACGAAAGGTAGAATTGCTAGGGAATGGTCAGCTCATCGTTGGATTTAATTCAGACATGATGTTACCTGCAGATCTTTATGACAAATCTTTTTTGTTGGTAGAGAGTAAAGTGTATTTTGAACCTTATTATCAAGTTCTTACTGTTTTAAAAAATATGCCAATTGAACATTTTCCGATGGAAAGATATATCATACAAGTGCGCACAGACACAAGACCTCCACAGTATCTCCTGAAAACAGATCCCGTTTTCTATACTATAGAGCGTACCAAATTTTGGCCTTTGGATTGGGGCGATCGACAATTTTATGGATTGAATGAAGCCCAAAATAAAGCTTTTCAGTCTGCGTTAACCCGGGAATTCGCAATTATACAAGGGCCTCCAGGAACGGGCAAAACCTTTCTGGGTTTAAAAATTGCTAGAACAATGTTACAAAATCACGAAGCATGGTATAAAGACTCTCCCATGTTAGTAATTTGTTTTACAAATCATGCTTTGGATCAATTTTTGGAAGGATTATTGCCAACAACACATGAGGTAAGTCAACACCGTTTTTTATTAATTTGGTAGTACTAATAGAAATTATAACATATAATAAAAATGATATCTTTTTCAATTGTCTAAAAACCTTGATTGTTGATACGGACAATTAAAATTGTATAAGTACCGACGAACGACGAACTTAAGTAGGAATGTAACGCCCGTGGATGTATCTGATTGGGTACCTGGCCTATTCGTCCGGAACCGAAATTTCTACCGCTTACCGCACCGTACCCCAGCATTCCGACCGGATCAGGATTTAGGACCGACCTATAAGAAAGTATTTCAACTGCTTAATGCTTATGATAACTTTTTATTTTATTGAACTTTTTTCTGTAGAAAAAGACAATTCTGCATCTACATATATTTGTTCCGTCCAGACTAAACAACCCATTTTAACTGAATTCAAATTTTTACACAGTGTCATAGACCTGTCCAGGTTTTTTAGTGTGGATTCCACCCCATATATTTTTGAAATTTCCAGCAATGATATTTTTATATATGAATAATAAACTTGCCCCGCGCGAGGGATCCAATCAATTGTCACCGACAGTTTGTCTTTGTCTTTTATTTCTTCACCTTGAGACCGATATAAGAACCCACCACTCGTCTGGGTGATCCTTATAATATATTGGATTGACGGATTGACGGTCGTACTCCTTTCCGGATATATAAATTTCATCTAGGTACCTTCTAACATCTACAGCATAATGTGGAGGTGCACACTATATATATATATATATATATATATATATATATATATATATATATATATATATATATATAAATATTATATATATATATATAAATATTTATATATATATATATATATATATAATATTTATATATATATATATATATATATATATATATAATATTTATATATATATATATATATATATATATATATATATATATATATATATATATATATATATATATATATATATATATATATATATATATATATATATATAGTGTGCACCTCCACATTATGCTGTAGATGTTAGAAGGTACCTAGATGAAATTTTTCCGAACAGGTGGATTGGTAGACGTGGACCTATTAAATGGCCAGCGAGGTCACCAGATTTCAATTGGATTATTTTATGTGGGTCCATCTGAAGAATGTTGTGTATCAAAAGAAACCAGCAAATATTTAAGAATTACAACAGAGAATTCGGACAGCAATAAACAATATTTCTCAAGACACAATAAACAAGGTTCAACAAGAATTTGTACAACGTTTGGGTTACTGTCAAATACAGCAAGGGCTGCAGTTCGAAGAAACCTCAGTGCCGAGAGACAGTTCTTGTATTTATAATACAGAACACGATACTGGTACGTTTCGAGTGAGGGGAGTAGGCAGATTGAGACCCCGAACTCGAACCGAACCGTATCCCTTGATAATGACTCCAAAATGGGAGCCGAAACGTCGAGCATTAAATTCTCAACGCGGTTCTTCCCGAGAACCTAGTGATTTTCATTCATCTGACCGCGGAAATCTATCCAAACATATATTATATATATATATATATATATATATATATATATATATATATATATATATATATATATATATATATATATATATATATATATATATGAAACTTAGAGCTAAGATTAATATTATTACTAAAATTAATATCAAACTCACCAGTCTTCCGGGTTGAACCGCGTCGATATTCATTTTGCCGAGCTTTCGGCATCCTCTCTGATGCCTTCCTCAGGGCTTCCGAGGTCTCAGTCTCCCGAGACCCCAGACACTACTACACTGTTCACTGATCACTGCGCTGTCACTACTGTAGTGACAGCGCAGTGATCTGGAATGAAGAGAGCATGAAATTCGCTGTGCAAGCCGTTTTAGATAAGCAAATGGGGTACCGAAAGGCTTCTGCTAATTTCCACGTTCTTCAGATAACACTTGAGAGACGCATAAAAAGGCTCGCGAACTTGGGTTGTCAGCTAGTAAATCGTCTAGAAAAATGCTTGGACGTTATAAAAGTGTTTTTCCAAGGAACAGGAAGAAGAATTAGCAAAACATTTTGTCAATATGGAAGAGAGGCTGTTTGAAATTACACTAATGGAACTACGCCATTTAGCGTTTGGATTAGCTGAAGTCAATGGAATTGATCACACCTTCTTCAACAGGAGCAAAAAAGCTGCTGGCAAGACTTTCGATGCGCTCTGGGGAGCAAACGTCCCTGGCGCGAGCTAAGGGATTCAATCGAGATGCAGTTAATAAATTTTTCGACCTGTTAGAAGATATTTTAAAGAAATATAACATTTCCTCTAAGGATATCTATAATGCTGATGAAACAGGAATCACTACAGTTCCTAATAAGGCATCAAAAATTGTAGCGCTGAGGTGGAAGAAACAAGTAGGTGCTTTAGTTTCATCTGAAAGAGGAACACAGCCGAGACCTGTATGAGTGCTGCTGGAAACTACATGCCCACAATGTTTATATCTTCACAAAAAAGAGAAAATCATGCATTAATGGACGATGTTCCAGCAGGATCCTTTGCTTTTTTGCATGAAACAGGGTGGATTACAAGAGAAAGCTTTTTAGTTTGGTTCAAGCAATTTGTTGAGTTTTCAAACTCAAAACTAGACAAGCCAGTCTTACTTCTGTTGGATGGACATAGAGCGCACTCAAAAAGCATCGAATTAATTAATATTGCGAAAGAAAACAATGTTATTATACTCTGCTTTCCTCCTCATACGACTTATCAGCGCTCCAGCCACTGGACTTTTCTTTTATGGCTCCCCTTAATACCTACTATGAACAAGAACTCAGAAAGTGGTTGATCAACCATCCCGGACGAGCGGTCACAATTGCACAAGTCGCAAAACTTTACGGTGCTGCTTTTCAAAGAGCAGCCTCAGTTCAAACAGTAGTTAAGGGCTTTGAGAAAACTGGTATATATCCTTTTAACCGTGACGTGTTTCTTGATAGCCTATTTGCACCAGCTGAAACAACGGAGAGACCCTTAGATCAAAATCACCAACCTAACCTTCCTTCGACATCAAACAACTGTCCTACTCTTCAAACGTCAGTGTTCATGCCTGAACAAGATGGTCAAGGAAGTACCTCGTGTCTCAAATTACCCAATTTGGGTAATGATACTCTTTTTGCCTCTAATCAGTCACCCTGGACAAAAAGACCTATTCGTGCCTCGAATCTGCCACTTTGGATAAAGAATCCTCTTCTTGCCTTCTGCCAAATTATGTGTCAAATCCTTCCAATGCTGTAGCATTGGTACCCCCAATCCAACCTAATTGGCCCACTTCTGGATCATCCATGCAGCTTCCACTTCTTTTGATATAATGTCACCAAGGTGTCTGATGCCACCTCCCAAGAACAAGAAAGGATCAGAAATACAACACATAACAGAAGATGCGGCGGAACCGCAGTTTTGACGTCGTCACCTTACAAGAAAGAACTAGAAGATAAAGAAGAAAAAAAGAAAAAAGAAACTGTTTTAAAACGTCTAAAATGCTGAATAAAACAAAACTAAAGAAAGTTAGCAACAGTAGCGATAAAAAAACTTTCCAAAAACTGATGTTGGTCCCACATTAAAGAAAATGAAGTTCGAAAACCAGAACGACTCTTCCTCATCTGAAAAAGAGGCAGTGATGAGGCTTGCATATTTTGCAGTGAGATTTTCTCTGCTTCTAAGGACAAAGAAGGGTGGATTCAGTGCTCAGGATGCTTTGGTTGGGCCCACGACGCATGTAGAAATGCAGATGAAGAAGACTACTATTTCCTGTGCAATTTTTGTAGACGTAACACTTAAAAACTCACAAAAAATAAATTTAAAATTGTCTATGTTTTATCCTGTCACAAGTATAGTAAGTATTTGTCGTAAACTTACAATGTGTGCTATTGTAATTAAACGTTAAAAAAGATAAAAAATTAAAATAAAAAAAATCCATTGGTTTTAATGAGGTCCCCATTTTACCCGAATGGTGGTCTAGAAAACGGTACATTTACATTTTTTCATAATTTTAGATTTTGACCAAGTAATAAATACAATAAGTCTGCCAAAAACTTATTTAACTTATTTAAACTTATTTAGTGTTAAAGTAATAATCACCAACTCTATTGCACTTTAAACAATGTTAATTACAGTATTCACTTCTTGTAAATCACTAAAAATACACTAGCGTCCCCATTTTGGACAACTCTCTCTTAAATGTTCCAATATCTACTTTTCTAGAGCTTTTTTATCACCAATAATAAATACTGGCTACCCCTATCGATTAGGTGGTTTAAGGCCTACAAATTACACTTATGTCATAATTCTTCAGGGTGGCTTTAGGAATCATTACAGTCTGTATGTGGATTGGTCGCGTTTAAATATGTCTCGTAAAATACAGCATGAACTTGACAACCACAAAAAATATGCCTACAGCAACACTGCAATCTGTCCAAGTTCTATAACATAAGTCAAGATCGATAACCCCAACGAGGGTGATCTATACAAAACCAATTAAGTAAACCAGATTAAAAAGGCTACTACCCAAATATTAATATCACTTATATGTGAGAAATTGGGACACAATATGTTTACTGCAAGACTTTTGCATATTATGGGAGGGTGGAGTAATCTTATTGATAGAAATAATATTTTATTTAGATGGTTGAATTTTTAAAACGTGACACCAGAACGTTTAAATACCCAACACTGAGTTGAAAAACTTGAAATTCCGGAAATGAAAAGATAAAGCAAGAGAATACCAAAATTCATTTCTCGAAAGTCGAATTAGAAAAGGGAATGATATTGTTTTCTGTAGAAAATTCTACGAGTTTCTCGTTGAGTATCCCCTCGTAAAGTCTTTCTGAGAACGTTAAGTAGGGATATCGAACTATATGAGTCGAGGTCGGTCAGAGTTTTTCTCTGTTTATGGAGCATGACAGTGTTGGATACCTTCCAAGCGTTTGAAAAGTAACAGCGCTTAAGAAAAGCGTTGAATATTTAGTTTCTTAATAAAAAAAATTGTTGTTACACACAGTTCCTGTGGATCTTGTCAGGACCTGGTATGTTAGTGTTGCCAATTTGGCACAGGTACTCCAATTTTTTTAATTTTCACAATTTTTTTGTCTAATGTTATTGCTCAACCCGAGTTTGGACTTTACACTGTCACTCTGTCACTTCTAGTAACTTATTACTGAAAAATAAATTATTAGAAGTGTCAGTGTAAAATATATCTCTAAATATATTTTATATATGGAATTGGTCTTGAGTATCAATCTATTATCATAATTGATGTTAATCTACTATCATAAAAATGTTTAATATATGGATTAACAGTATTTTTGATGGCTTAGTTCATTTGAGTCCGATTCAAACAGGGTTGTAGAAATAACTTTTAAGTATGTAAGTCTAAAACCCTCTTTGAAAATTGATTATCTGGAATGTCCTCCACCCTCTTTACTTTGAATAATGAAAGTTGTATTAAATATACATTTTTTTTTAGATTATTCGTGTAGGCGGACAATCAAAAAATGAAAATTTAAATAAATACAATATTCGGAATAGAAAAAGATTAATGGATTCTCCAAATCGAGCTGTCTCTGAAAGACATTTGGTAGTAAGGAACCTGAGGCGAGATATCGAATCAATAAATGAATGTTTAATATAATCGCAAAGTATGACACTGTCATTGCATTTGATGCGTTTTCAGGTGTGGTACCAGAATATGCGACATCTTGGTTTGCAAATGTCAAAAATGATGATATTATTAACTGGTTATTTGGAGGCCATAATAGACAATTTAGAAGAAGACCTGTAAATAATGCGCAAAATAATCAAAATGTAAGTATTTGCAATTAGAAATGAATGAATGCAATTTTTTTAGTCAATGAAAACGTAAGTATTGATACATGAAAAGTATAAATAGATTTTACTCGAAAATGGTACACAACAGGGACTTTAGACAAGAGTATTATTTTTTTTTATGTAAAAAACTTTAAATTTGTTAAATGTTATATTAAAATAATGAAATTTCGAAACATAAAAAGGTTATTAATAAAAATATCCAATATCCCTTCTAAATAGCCGATTATAACTGCAATTTGTAGTTTTCTTATGTGTATTCGGAAACACCTTGTATATGCAGTCTATATCCCTGTATCGTTGCTATTATAGAGGATTTATAAATTCGTAGAGTGACTAATATTTTAATATTAGGTCACTAAGGGTAATTTTGATAACATTCATTAAATCAAATACAAAATAAGTCAAAATTCAAGAACATTATTTTCTTGGTCATTTTAAATGGATCACCTTGTATTTTATATCACTAACGAAAAGTAGTATACCAAACCTCATTTCGATAAAGTATTCGCAATACCTAAAGTTAAATTTTTTTTTTTTAGATATTTTCATGTTACTATCAAAGTATTAATTAGGTAGATATTTAAATGTTTATTAATAATTATTGAGTTAGCTATTATTGATTTGTCAAAACCTGATAGTTTACTATTATTATATGTTAGTTTATTAATCAAGTAAGGATACAGAAGAAAAAACAATTGACTTCAATTAGAATTTATAAAAAAAATTTATTTAACGACAAATTAAAAAAAAACAAATAAAAACACAAAAAAATAAAAAAAAACGCATTCTACTTAGATAAGGTGTTAAAAATTACCTCCCAAAATATTTATGCATGCTTCAAAGCGGTTACTGAAAGAGTTGCTTACATTATGAAGCAAATAAATATTTTGCAATACAATTCGGTTTCTATCTTTCATATTGTTCTTTGTTGTTTCAAGTGTTTTATACACTTTATTCTTTACAGAATCCCCAAATCTGAGTGGCCACCTTACCGGTCCATCTCTTCCGTTCCATCTTTCACTAAACTGATCATTATGTTCATCACATATTCATCACATGTATCAATATACGGTAATAATTCTTTATGGTTCACGATTAGCAATAAAACCCAAATACATCTCATCGTAAGTTCAATAATAAAGTTATTATTTGCACATTACATATTTTAATTTTCATATTTTCTTAAGGTATACGTATACATGTTCCATGATATAAAGATACCAGATATGATATTGCTACGCACTAAACTCGTACACTCACGCGCATGACGTCACCTTGTGCTAAATTTTCAAAATGTATTCATGCTTGCGGATGAAACAAACTGTTGAAATTCTAATATAATTTACTTGATGTTTTATTAACTACGTGAATTTAAGCTTAAGTATTCAAATTACTATATTGTAAAAAATAACAATTTTCCCATAAGAGTGAAGTTTGATGGAGGGAGCCATAGCCGAATGTCACAAATTGCAAACTATTTAATGTGATTTTCATACAATATATATTTTATATATAGTAGTTAGGTATTATTGACTGACACGTTAGGTAAACTATTTCTTTTAAGGTTGCAGTCATTAATAGGGCAGAATAAGTAAAACTCTTTGTTCTTTTATTTAGCTTTCACAAAAATTTATTAGCTTCTTCAGGATATGCTAAAATATGGTTATAATTATTTAATCTCCTACCTATATATATATATATATATATATATATATATATATATATATATATATATATATATATATATATATATATATAAATATTTTTCTTTTGAGGTTGCAGTCATTAATAGGGCAGAATAAGTAAAACTCTTTGTTCTTTTATTTAGCTTTTACAAAAATTTATTAGCTTCTTCAGGATATGCTAAAATATGGTTATAATTATTTAATCTCCTACCTATATATATATATATATATATATATATATATATATATATATATATATATATATATATATATATATATATATATAAAGTAGTTAGGTATTATTGACTGACACGTTATGTAAAATAAAGTTTTATTTTGAGGATGCAGTCATTTAAGTAGGGCAGGATAAGTAAAACTCTTTGTTCTTAAGTCAAGCTTTCGCAAAATTTATTTGCTTCATCATAATATGCTAAAATATGTTATGGTAAATACAATGAAATTAGAATTAAGAAAAACATTGTATAAAACTATATAAAAACTTACAACATGAGGTTAAACCATTAAATTATTAAATTCACAAAACATTATTAATTTTTCCTAAATTATATTTTTATGCAAGTACAATAATATTTTAATTTTAAATATACTATGACATTGATTAATAATGATGTTTGATATATGTCAGAAAGACACTCGTGTCTGTTTTTATTATTGATAATTAGCTCTATAATATTATGCTTACGTAAAAAGTGGCGCCAAATATGAATATTTAAATTTTTGAAAATATAGTATTTATAGTCAGAAAATCATATATTAGAAAATTAAAGTATTAATTTTCGTAAGATAGAATGTAATTATATATATTGCTGAGTTTGTTAATATCAGTTTTTTTATTAACGCATTGATATTTATTTATGCATACCATTTCTAAAAATTCTCTTTTATTTAATTGGTTTTCACGTCTTAATATATTAGTTTATTATATATTATAGAGCTAATTATCAATAATAAAAACAGACACGAGTGTCTTTCTGACATATATCAAACATCATTATTAATCAATGTCATAGTATATTTAAAATTAAAATATTGTACTTGCATAAAAATATAATTTAGGAAAAATTAATAATGTTTTGTGAATTTAATAATTTAATGGTTTAACCTCATGTTGTAAGTTTTTATATAATTTTATACAATGTTTTTCTTAATTCTAATTTCATTGTATTTACCATAACATATTTTAGCATATCCTGATGAAGCAAATAAATTTTGCGAAAGCTTGATTTAAGAACAAAGAGTTTTACTTATCCTGGCCTACTTAAATGACTGCATCCTCAAAATAAAACTTTATTTTATATATATATATATATATATATATATATATATATATATATATATATATATATATATATATATATATATATATATAACAATAACACTTCATCTAATTTATATAACGATGCACGTCATCGGCGTCATAGCCTGTGACGTTACATGATACCAACACAAAATATTTAGGGTGTAGGTGTGTTCTTTTTTAGAATCACTTTACCGAGTACACTGGCATTACAGCCACTAGACATATTTTATTATATACGCGTAGAAATAATATTTAAAAATTTCTATTAATGTTAACTTAAAGAAATACACAATAATATGTTTCATTTAATTTGTATAAATGCATTATAAAGCGTTTTTATCAAGAACATTTGTTCGGAACACACTGTAACTGTAATCGAACAAAGCTAAAATTTTGGCATAAATTGGTAACACTTATTTGACAGTTGCGATGTTGACAATTTTTGTACTTCATTATTTTGAATTTTAAAGTGAAGATCTCTTGTTTTATATTTTTAACTATTTAATAAAATCTGTTCTTTTTAGAACAAAATTAGTGTGTTTTATTTCAAAAATGTCACGTAAGAATTTAAATAGTCGTTGTAAAGAGATGGTAATACTTTTGCAATAATTATGTAATCTATATGATTTATGAAAATGGAGTCAGGATTTTTTTATACTTTGGCAACTATGTCAACTTCGATCTCTGACGTAGATAATGACGTAAGTCGTTATCTAAATTAGATGAAGTATATATATATATATATATATATATATATATATATATATATATATATATATATATATATAAATATTTTTCTTTTGAGGTTGCAGTCAATAATAGGGCAGACTAAGTAAAACTCTTTGTTCTTTTATTTAGCTTTCACAAAATTTATTCGCTTCTTCAGGATATGCTAAAATATGGTTATATTTATTTAATCTCCCAACTATATATATATATATATATATATATATATATATATATATATATATATAATAAAGTATTCAACTAGTGAATTCAGAGGTTTAGCGGTCGTTCAGGTTGGCAAAATAAAAAACAGAAATCAACTACTTCATAAGATTATAGAAGACATTATTTTTTGTTTGTCTTTATTGGAGAACCAACTCTAAATGAAGCCAAATGTACGTTTAAAATTTTGTTAAATCTTCGTTTCTGCGAATGATATTATTTTTTTGCAAAGTTTTTGTGTCCTTTGTTTCTGTTTTTTTTTAAGTTAGTCCTAAATAATGAGTAAACTTAAGTACATATATAATAACATCTTTAATACTACATATTGAGTTAGAACTGATCAAGCTTTAGAAGTATAAAGCGAAACGTGTTCTATAAACTTATAAAGTAGTTGACTTCTGTTTTATATTTTGCCAACCTGAATGACTGATTCATCACTTCAATTACTTTCAACAAAGTGCTTAGAGCAAACACGAGCAAATTTAACATTAAAATTATCCTGGCGTTTACACAAATGTTTCCAAACAGCTTGCATTTCCTTGTCTTTTGGAAAGCTATAAAATGCTGTACCGGGTACAAAACTCTTGCACATATTGTCAACGGCACAACCATACACTGCACACCTCATATCGGGAAAAATTTAAAGCCTTGTAAAGGTCGATTCAGACACATCAGTCACGTGTCGTCACCATCTCGTCACAGTGATTGCGCCAAATCGAACAATCTGTCATACAAAATATTCTTTAATACAAATATGGCGCCGGCATTCACACTCATCAGTTGACGAACAGTTTGCCAGCTGTCAGATAGTTGATAGTTCTGTGACCAAACAGGACCGGTTCGGTACCGTGACTGTGACGTGACTGATGTGTCTGAGTCGACCTTAACACTTTTAAAATATTATTTTATTAATGAACCGTAAATGTACATAAACGTCAAAACACAATATGGCAAAATTTAGCACAAGTTGACGTCACAAAAGTCATGCATAAGCCACGCCCACATGCGCGGTATCTTATCTGTTTGTATTTGTATCATGTACATGTTCGTTAGATTAGTACATGTTTTCAAGTCTCGCACAAACTATCGGTTTTTCAACGAACGCTTTGACGGTTCGCATTACATATTTGGACGAAAGTGTTTTTGGTTCTGGCGCGTCTGAGTATATAATTTTTAGTAGAAATGGAGTGGTTGGAAGAAAATATTATAAAACTTTTGATGCTTACCGTGAAAAGTCATTTCGTGTTTAACAGGATAGTGTGTAACCAATGTCGTTGCTTATTTTCTTTTTGTACAAACTTGCCCTTACCAAGAAAGCACCACTCATCGCAAAAACGGCGTAAGTTTTATCTCGCGACAGAGACATGATTATCTACAATTATTAAATGTTCGTAAGTTTTCTTTGGATCGCGGAAGATTCGTCAAAATGAAAAATGAAAAGACGCTGTCTCATTTTTCAAATCTGAAGCTGTATACTATGTGGTTTTCCTGCAAGTGGTTACTCAGCTAAATAGTGTTTGTTTATCATCATTATCTTTGTCTTGCCTTTATTAGTTTTAAGACATGCATTACTTGCATTACATAAATGTTGAAATAAGTCAGGTGACAAAATGCTTTCTTGTCTAACCCCTCTCTCTGCTGATTGTCGTAACTGATTGTCGCACGGTCGTAGCATCCTCCTGGTTTTCAGAGGTTTCTGGGCGCTCAGCGACCGCCGCTCTCGAAGAGGATCTCAAGTTTCGAGAGTCCATCTTCGTTCAGGAGTTTATTAGGATTCCGGTTTATACGCATGAGAAGCTCCGTCGAGCCTCTGTGTTAGGTGACGGGACACGGACAATCAGAATTCTCCAACAGTTCGAGCTTTCTTACAGACTTAATTCTTACAATGACAATGTGTGTGTTAGAATTCTGTTGCGTGGTGTATGTCTCAAATCCACAGAAATGCCGGCCTTCTCACTTCGAGTAGCTGCGATCCCTTAAGAGAGGCACAAGAAAGCCGGTTGTGTCGACTCTGCTAGCTGCCCGTCGCTTTGTACACCACCTTACACAAACAGTATTTCCTATGGTTACTATTTGCATAAGGTTTCAGGTGACGAAGCGTTGTCGTGACTTGACTCTGATCGAAAAAGCAATTACAAGTCCCCGTCGGGTCTTTTATTCGCTCTTTACCGTCGTCGTCCAAAAGAACGCTGTGGCAGTTCGACACAATTTAGAATAGTTATAAGACCACTGTCTTTTCTATTCCAAAAGGATCGTCTTACTGACCGGGAGCGTTCACAGTCAACACGGGCGCTATTCTTGACCACTCGTAAGTACAAATGTCATTCGCAAGATCGAACGATGCGAACGAAATCGAGTTTTTCGTATTCTTGAGCGCCCGCAACAATTGCGAGCGTTCTAAACTCGCTACGAGTGGTTGTAATCATTCGCATCGTGTTTGCAAGTGAAGATTGTAACCTCTAAACAAAATATTAATTAAGATTATTTATTTGTAAATGAAATTTGCAAATTGTTCAGTATCTTTAATTGTTGCTGTGACTTTTATGTAGAAAATTTGGAACTGTAAGTTATTATAAAATTTTATTCATTCATTAATATCTAATACTTACATATTATTAACTTTCCAGGTAAAGTTAAAATCATTTTTAAGAAGAAAATTCTATGAAAATTATTAAATAAAACTGATTAGATACACTCATTTGGGTATTAATTATGGACGACTTGCAAGCTATTGCCGACATTGAATATTTGGAAAACGCGGAAGAAGCAGTCCAACGACGTAACCGTAACCGATTTAACAACATTGATCCATTTGAAATGTTATCTGACAATCAATTTGTGCAGAATTTTCGATTAAGTAAGGAATTGTGCCGTTACTTAATTGAAGTACTCACTCCGCACATGAGAGTACAAAGACGAGCAACAGATTTAAGCGTGACCACAAGGGTAAGTTTTTCATTTTGTCTTATAGTAAAGCCATTAACATTATATTTTATAGGTTTTAGCTGCATTGCGTTTTTTCGCAACAGGCAGTTACCAGATGGACATCGCGAATGGATTATTTATATCAATTTCACAACCGTCAATGTCGCGATGTCTAGAAGAAGTTAGTGTGGCACTTAACGAACCCGATATATTTAACACATGGGTACATTTTCCAAGGAATGTTGAGCAATTAAACGAAACTAGGACAAAGTTTTTGAAAAGTTTAATTTTCCTGGTGTTGTAGGATGCATCGATTGCACCCATGTTGCTATATTTCCACCAAAAGTTAATGATGAGGAAAATCCTGAATACATCTTTGTGAATCGTAAGGGGTATCATTCGATAAATGTGCAGCTTATATGTGATAGTAATCTTAAAATAATGAATGTGAATGCAAGATACCCAGGAAGCACGCACGATTCATATATTTGGGCCAATTCAAATGTTTTGGGTATATTAGAAAACCTACATAGAAGAAATTTTAAAAACTATTATCTATTAGGAGACAGTGGGTATCCATTAAGGCCCTGGCTCTTGACCCCTTTGGAGGAAGAACCTGCTGCAAACGACCCTGGACACAATTACAATATAGCCCACAGACGAACAAGGAATGTAATCGAAAGGTGTAATGGTGTCTTAAAAATGAGATTTAGATGTTTACTAAAACACCGAGTACTGCACTACAAACCTGCAATCGCTAGCAGAATAATAAATGCCTGTGTAGTGCTTCATAATATGTGCATTGAATACAACATTCCCGATGTTGAAGAAGATGTTAATGAAGAAAACATTGATTTGGGACAAATTTTAAATGAACTTAACCAGCCACAAAATGAAAATGTACAAAATGCAGCAAGACGTGTCAATCCTGAACTTGCAGCAGGTAGAAGATTAAGGCAAAATTTAATTAACAATTTCTTTACAAATAATTAAATATATTAGTAATACATATTCGCTTTTTACTTATCTCCTTTATCTAAATTTATACAGTGATGAGCGTGCTAATAACCAGCAAAATATGTAACATAATATGTTGTGAATTAAAAAGAGATGAAACTAGTAGAGGTGTAAAATTATCGATAGGAACCTATAAATTTACATTACATTACACAGTGTTCCACCTTTGGACGTATCAGAGCAGTATGACAATTGTCACAGACGTTTAAAGGTGGGAAACTATGTGATGTTATGTTCCTATCAATAATTTTACACATCTACTAGTTTCATCTCTTTTTATTCCACAACATATTATGTTTTCCATCTTTTGCGTGTTTTAGCAAGCTCATCACTGTATACAGTGTATTTCCATAGGGACCACACAAGAGGGAAACTTTTTATTTCCCAATTTATCAAAAATGTTATTCTTCATCAAAGTTGTTTGTTTTCCACAACTACTAATTTTTATTGCAAAACATGTTATTTACCTAAACCTAAAGTTGCAGCTCCATAAACTTTTTATTTTTTTAAATTAGAGATATTTCTAATTGCCCTTATGTGGCATTTTTTCATTATTCTGAATTACCTATGTATCTATTGCCCTTCATTGGTCCAAAGTTGAATGTAGGCCTCCCCCTTATTTTTCCACTCTTCTCAGTTTAGTGCTTATCCTGCCCATCTACTCACTGTATATTTTTTTAGATCATCCGACCATCTCATCTGTGGTCTGCCCTTTCCTCTTTTATGGCCCTAAGATCTCCAGTGGGTTATCACTTCATTTCATCTTGTGTCTCTTTATCTGCTATTGTGTCCTGTAAATTTCAATTTGAGAGTAGCTGCATGTTTGTCTATGTCTTTTATTTTGGTTATATTTCTGATCCATGTATTTTCCTTTTTATCACTTAGCTTGATACACTGCATCTGTCTTTTCATTGCCCTTGGAGTCTTGGCCATCTCTTCCACATGTTCCTTTGTGAAGGTCCATGTCTGTGCTCCATATGTAAATACTGGTAGGACACATTGAACTTTTGTTTATATTTTTTATAATACTTTTGTGCAGAGGTATTGGGCATATTTCTGTTTTTCAGAATATAGCTCATTTTTCCAAATATTAGCCACGCAAGTCTTACTCTCCTTTTTATTTCTGCTGTTTGATTTCCGATGATATGCTGATTTATACTTAGGTCAAATAATGAAAATGAGTTAAGGAAATTAAACAGCAGGAATAAAAAGGAAAATAAGACTTGCACAGATAATATTTGGAAAAATTAGCTATATCCCGAAAAAAAAATATGCCCAATACCTCTAAAAGTCAAGTCAAATTATAAACGCCTTGACTTTCTGTATTGTACTTGTTCCTATTTGCATGGTTTCGTTGTTGTATTGAGGGTAATCACCAAATCATAATTGTATTGTATTTGAACCCTTTCAGTCACCATGTTCGTTTAAACGAACACGATAGCTTATTCCCATTTTTTACGTTGAATCACCCTTATTGTCTCAACAAACATTGTCTCTGTTTGTTTTAAAAAGCATAATGTTAATGGGCAAAATTTGTTGTTTATAAATATTTGAAACCATATATTTCACCTCATAGTTTTAAATTTTTATCTTTGCAAAAAGAAGTCATGACTGAAAGGATTAAAACGAACCTATGCCCCTTCAAGAAAAAGTATACATAATTAATCAAACTTTTAATGTCACTCCAACAAAGAAATTTACTATAAAAATACAAACAAAATCATAATTAAAAATTAAAATAACTCATCCAGTTTTTCTGATATATTTTGTAAGGCAGCTGCAGCAAGTTCTTTAGCATCTGCGCTTCTTTCTTTAGCGACGGCTAATCTCTCCAGCAATTCAATTTTTTTTTCATAATAATTTTTCTTTATCATATTTTTTTCTTGTAAGGATTTTTGGTAATTTAGGGCTGCCTCTGATGTGTATTTTAAGTTTTTCGATTGGTTTTTGTTTTTAGTTTTACCTACATTCTGGCTGCACTCTGGTTTCATTTCACATCTGGTTACAGTAATGGTTTTTACCTCACTTTGTTGATCGAATTCGCCCTCATCTACTGTATTTTGTTGGTCAGTGGACAACAAGTTATCTACTTCGATCTCAGGCATATCAAAATTTGTTGCTGATTCAGCTATGTTGGGTTGCCCGGCCAGTGAAATTACTGTGATTGTTTCCATTACTTCCTTTTCAAATGCATTTTCCTCTTTTACTGGTGGTCCACCCCCTGTACCTTGTGTATGTTTTTTGTACTGCACACTTTTGGCCTTTGTTCTACTTCTAATGTCTTGCCATGTCTACAAAATTCACACAGTCAATATTACATTTACAATTCGATGCCTTAGAAGCCAATCAGTGTAAGTCAATCTTGTTTAAAATAAGATACTAAGATGTTTCTGACAATAGTTGAAGAAATATAAGTGGTTATTAAAAACAAATAAACTGTCTTTATTTATCATAATATGGGTAACATTATCAAGTCGATAATGTTACCCATATGTGGGTAACATACAAGACAATATTCAAGTTTTTATAACAAGAATAGAAAAGCATGAACAATTGTCCTTTCTCTGTTTCCAGATTAGTATTTCATCAGTTGTTAACTTATGTATTTGTTTTTAATAAACTTGGCTTTTAGATGAATCACATTGTGTTGGCTTGAAGGGAAATCGGATCTTACATATATTTATATTTTATTTATTACCTTTCGCCATGCTTTCCAGTCTTTATTTGCCCCATCGCCACAACTATTTAGTACATTGGCTATTTCGTTCCATTGGTTCTGTGCATCCTTTTGACTAAAGGAATTCGAAAACTTTCCACTTAGCAAAAGTGGATTTTTTTTTATAAACTCCAGCAATAATCTTTTCTGCTCGTCGGAGGCATTTGTTGTTCTTCGTGGTTTTACTGCTGGAGTTTCCATTTTTAAAATATAAAAATACAAAATACGTATGTATCTAAATTGTAACAAATTTTGTTATTTGTTAAGGGAATAACGGAGATAAGAGATAACGGATATCTAGATCTAACCTATTTATTTCGATCCGACAGCAGACAGCAGTGCCGTGAAGACAGGCGTTTTAGATATTTACAGTGTTGCTAAATGTATTTAGACGTCAACAATGCGAACGATCGCATGTTGGTGCGAAGGGTGGTCAAGAATACCATTTTTAGGAAATGTTCGCAAATCAATCCTTCGCAACTTGCGTATACGCGCTAATTGCGAGCGATGTCGAGAATAGCGAGCCGTTCTCGTGCTCCGAACTATATCTTCTAACAGTGGATGAAGTCTTCTTATATTCGACGTATTATGTATTTGGATTAATAATGAAACTCAAAGTTACTAGGTAGCACATCAGGCCAAAAAGGTCTAGTGGGGCTAAAAGTATCTGACGACTGAAGTCCCGATCGGAAGATGTGCTGCTCTTTTATACACTTTGTTTGAGAATTCGCAGCAATCTTCCGCCGAGAGGTCAATGACAGCGAAGTTAATAACGAGCGCTGTGATTGGCCGACCAAAGTAACAATCTTTGTCGTGATTGGTTACCTTGGCGACATGATACAGACTTTTAATAAGTGTCACCACCGACAAGTGTATCTGTATACCCATCTTCATTAAAATGGATCGATTTATCCAGCTATACAATCGAATATCCTCTGGTAATCAACGAAGCATATTATAGGTACTTGAAATTCTTTCTTATGGTAGTTTTCACATCTGGTAGTGGCTCATTTTTTGTGCTGTGGAATATAAATTGATGTACAACCTTGTATCAGATGTATCAGACGGCCTTTTCCCAAATTTCAAACTTCGTCACAGATAAAATGCATATATGATCATTTGTCGCCAGTGACAGCAGCATTGCTCCTGATATTGTGGCAAAGCTTGGGAATTTATTTCTCTCGAAAAAATTTTCAACAGGGATGTGGGACAGTATAAGAAGATAGTAGATAAAGCAAAAAACATAATAATCTTTGAGAATTAGCGTAAAAGATACACGACTAATCCACCACGTTAAATGGAATAGAAGAGCTTCTGAAATATTGACCAATCTATACTCGACCAGCGGTCTGTATATAGTGTGGAAACCACTTGTAGAATAAAATTATTTATATCCTTGTTTTAAACAATTATTTTGTTTAAACACTGTTGTATAATATGTGCTTTTTAAACGTAGCATAGTCTATAAGCCTTATTTTTAACGGAACACCCTGTATATTTTTATATTTTACAAAGATCATTAATGACCTGGTCTCGACGAACTATATCATGTAAGTTCTATTATGAATATTTTGAAAGTTGACGTGTTAAAGCGTTTTTTTTTTTTTTTTCATTTTCTAATATGAGGACACAAAAATTTTTTCACGCTAGGTGGTTTTCACACTTTAACATTTTAAAATTTTACCCTCTATTATTCATAATAGACCCTACATGATATAGTTCTTGAGATCAGATTGTTAAGCGGCTTTTAAAAATATAAAAATATACAGGGTGTTCCATTAAAAATAAAGCTTATGGACCATGCTAGGCTTACTGAGTCAACCTGTACATTTAAATTTATGTTTATAAAGCGCATATTTATATATAAAAGTCGACGGGTCTCTTGAGTTTTTTTTATAATTTTTTAAAACAAGTACAGAAAAAAAATATTCCGTAAGTGGTTTCCATATTGTATATAATTCCGAAGAGGAAGATTTTTATCACTTTTATTTAATTTACTTGGTTGTGAAATTTACATGAATCCTAATACTAAAAGGATTTCTTACGTTGAATGTTGCGACTTTAAATTACTTGATTCTCAACCATTTCACCAAAGTCTGTTTTGCAAACTGACGGTCTTCTGTTGTGGCTCGAGTGTTATTGTACCAGAAAAGTATTGTACCAGGTAGTAGTTTCATGTTGCTTTCTGCATCTATGTACAAACGCCTTTTTGTGGTTATCACTCGCTTTTGTTGTTTGATTTACACTCGATTACAGTTTTTCAAACCTCGTTTGTGAAATTTTGAGGTAACCAGTTACAGTTGCACGGTGTTAGTTTTACTTCAAGTATTTTTTCCCTTCATACCAAACATACTTTATTTATTTGTTTATAATTTTAGGTTATAAATAACGTTGAAGACAATCCTCTAGAAAACGAAGAAAACGAAAATAATGACAGGGAACCCGATGAACTTGTAGACGACATTTTTCAAAACTTAGATGTAAAACCTTTAAATACGCTTGTCAGCACAGACAATCTGTATAAACAGATGCTGTTCATTGAAAGGGAGATTGGTCATTTATTGGAAACAGATGGTTTTAGTAAATATGAAAAAGAAATGCGAAGAGCCGAATATGATATGAAACTAAATACAATAGAAAACCAATTTGAGTATTTAAAGGTATGACATTATATTTTACATATACTTAATTTATTATAAATGAATATCGGATAGCTTCATTCTACGATTATATATGCGGCGTTTACGCAAATTACAAATACCCATAACCCGATGTGGGTAAAATAAATTACCCACGTCGGGTTATGGGTATTAAAAAAGTGTATTTGTTGGTCCAACTTTGGAGATAGAATGTTTTTTATCTAGATGAATGCCCTTATTTTTTTTTAATTGTAAATTTAAAAAGTGCTATACGACTTCACCCTCTTTATATATATATATATATATATATATATATATATATATATATATATATATACAGTAGTTGTGATTTTCTTGAACCGTATTATATTTAATATAAAATTAGTGTTTCTTGGGTTTAGGTTCAATAAAGATATATTATATGTGGAACTAGATTTTATTTTCCATAACAATCAACTTTTCGGCAGGAAACCCTTGCCTTTGTCAAGATTCTAAAATGTATATGTATAAGGACAAACAGATATTATATATATATATATATATATATATATATATATATATATAAATAAATATAAAGTTACTAGTTAATAGTTAGTTTAAAAGTTATTATTTTCTAGAATAATCTGACCCTCTATTTTCGTTTGGGTCAGCACGTCGATCTGTCCGCCGGTCGATAGATCATGAACATTCTCGAACACAGATCATCGTCGCGAGATGCAACCGATATATGGGGTACGTCGAAATAAGCATGTTTGTTACACATGTTTGGCAATGCAGTCGGCTAGAAGAGACGTTATGCGAAACATTAAAAAGATCCTGCTGAACTTCTGTGACATAAATTCATTAAAAATTCCATACGGACCTTCCTGTTGTCTTTGCACTTTAGAAGACAAGCCTCGATGACGTGGATTATAAAGCCAAACAAGATCACCTACTTCATAGTTTTTGTTCTTGCATCGAGAATCATATTGATCTTTCATTCTGTCAAAGGCTAACTGGATGTGTTTTCGGGCAAGTTCATAAATGTTGTTTATTCTTAACTTCAGGCGGTCGACATATTCTTCCCTCGCTACATGTTCTTCGGAAGGTCGCAAGGCAAACGAACTTCACGACTCAACATCAGGCAGGTTGGAGTCTGGCCTGTAGTTCATTTACGGCCGAGCGGTAGGCCATTAGGAATAAATGAATGTGCTGGTCCCAATCTCTTTGATGTTCTGATACAACTTTGGACAGGTGTTTACCCATCGTTCGGTTCATCCTCTCGACCATTCCATCTGATTGAGGATGCAGGGGTGTCGTTCTGGTCTTATTGACACCAATCAATTTACAAACGTTTTGGAAAAGGGTTGACTCGAAGTTTCGTCCTTGGTCCGAGTGGATCTCCAATCGGATCAAATCGACTAAAGAATTCTTTAACAAGTACCTCTGCAACGGTAGCAGCTTCTTGATTTGGTATGGCATAGGCCTCAGTCCATTTCGTAAAATAACCCGTGGCTACCCGGATATATTTATTTCCATCATTCCTGGAAATGAACCTGCAATGTCGATTCTATAGGACTACCAAGATTGTACTGTTTCATGGGTGACCTCTTTTTACCAACTGGACCATTACTGGTTACGCACAGTTCACATTTCCGGCACTATCTTCTTACATCGTCTTTACAGTTCACCCAATAGAACCGTTCGACCCAACTCTGCAAAAGGTTTGACCGTTACAATATATTATCTTTTTTTGTTGCCCATGTTTTAAATGCACATTGTAACTGTTTTAGTTTCGATTACAAGAAGCTCAGGTGCATAATTTAGGTCTACCAGATTACATCAATTTGGAAAATCCTCATTTTATGTCTGCTGATGATAGATGGAAATTATATTTTCAATGGATTTCTTTATATGAAAGACATTTGCTTCACCAAAAAGCTTTGCTGGGTACCAAGTTCAGAGAAGAGTACGCTGTGTATGCAGAAATGCGTGACATAGAAGACACCAACGTTATGAAAGGTAAGACAGTACAGTTTTATTTTTCAATTATCAATCCACGCTCTTAAAACTTTATTCCTGCTTGAAAAAATGATATGATTTACATTGAAATAGATAATTGTTCTTAGTTAGAATTTTTTGCTCATATTTATCCATTTTTGTATATTCGGGAAGATTTTGTTGAAAGTCATTATATTTTGATTTGACATTCAGATGATTATATTCAAATATATTCAATACAATTTTCTTACAGATCCCCATTGGATATACATTGGATTAACCTTGTTAAAACATATTTTGGTTCTAGTTCTTTTTCTCCATTGTTTATTGTAATATCTGACATTTTTTCATTGATAGAAGTGCTATTCAGGCGAGCAGAATATCTTAAGCCAGTCTTAACATTATACAAAATAATATCAAATATACAAATATGTACTGATCAATGTCTTGACCTGAATATAGAGATTAACAACCCACGGCGTGGTTTCAGTAACTGATTACTCAACCTAATCATTTAAAAACAGAAAAGTAATAAAAAAATTTATCGTATATTTCAAATGGTTTGTCACATTTTTTTTATTTTGCTAAAATTAGATCTTTATCTGTGCACGACTCTCTCATATTTGTGCATGTCAGTAGGTCGTGACTACTCTGAACGGCGTCACAGTCGCAGATAGCAACCTCCTGGTATTCCATCTTCTCGGGTTACTAGTACAACGTGAGACGTCAGTTTTTAGCCTGTTTGTAGTGTGTTTGTAGTTCAAAAATGACCCAAATACAATTTTGCATGATAAAAAGGATACAGCTAATTATAGCTCTGAAAATGCAGATTATATAACATCAAAAACGGAAAGTGTTTCTTTAAATAGTAGTACTGTGAGCTCTGTAGCCAATCAAGTAATTTTTTCTGCAGCCTAACATCTAGTTTACAAGAGGTTATATATTAACACTCCGAAAAGAGACTTATCTATTTTTGGCATATCAAACAATACTTCAAAGGTCAGTAAAAAATGTAAAATATCAATAAGATCAACACATAGCAACTTTAAAACTGTTTTAGATTGTTACGTTTTGTATCAAATTACGGGAACTTACAATTATACCGAACTGATATGTTTTGTCGGTCAATTTTGGGAACAAAAAAGCATTCACTTGGAAAAAATATGCCGCTATTATTTGAAACGTCGTTGGAATGGGTAGTCTCAGGATCCTTTGGAGTTAATGAATCCATAAAAAACGTGTCCTATAATTTAAGCGTAAATCAGGAACTATTGGATAAACTAGCTCAATTCTGGGAAGTAGATAAACTTACAAGCTTCAAACCATTGTCCAAAACTGAACAATTTTGTGAAAGCCTTTTTAAGGATATTACTATCAGAGATTCTTTAGGTCGATTTATAGTACTCATGCCATTAATGCAAAACCCGTCAGTTTTAGGAAATTCTAAACTTCAAGCAGAAAATCGTTTTTATGCTGTAGAAGAGCGCAAATTCAAAGTGCCTTGAACTGCAACCAAACCACTCTCTCAGGTTCTTCAACCAGGAAACGCGTCTTCTTCCTACGCTTCTCCTACCCTCTATTTTTCCTTGAATTATGAGTCAAGATGTTGTATCTTTCGCCTCTCATCACATGTCCGACATACTGCAATTTCCTTTCTTTTATTGTATTTTCCATTTTTCTCTCTCCGCCTATTCTCCTTAACACTTCTGTATGTCACTTCGTGACTCTATCTACCCATGTATCCTTAAAATCTTCTAAATCTTTTAAATGTTCACATTTCTAACGCGTTAAGTCGATTTATTGTATTCCGGTTTAATGTCCATGATTCAGCTCCATAGTAGAGTACACTGTGTACATAGCATTTAATTAGCCTTATTCTGAGGGCTAATGTCAGATCTTTGCTGCATAAAATCTTTTTCATTTTCACGAAGATGGCGCGTGCTTTTTCAATTCTGACTCTTATTTCTTCAGTATAATCGTTATTTTCTGTGATTATCGTTCCCAAGTAAGTATATCTTTTACTCTCTCAATCTGTTGGCCGCCTACCGTTAATATTTCGTTGGTATTGTTGTTTTTGCCAATTTTCATGAAATTGTTTTTTGTTGAGTCCGTATTCTCCACTATATCGTAGTTTTGTTCATTATTCTTCTTTCTAAGTCTTCCAAGTTGTCGGCTATGATGAGTATATCGTCGGCATACCCAATGTTGTTAATTAAACTTCCGTTCACTTTTATGCCGACTGTCTCGTTTACCAAAGCTTCTTGTATGATTTCTTCAGAATAAGCATTAAACCATAACGGCGACAGTATGCAACCTTGCCTGACCCCTCTCCTTATCTTTACTTCTTCTGGCACTTCTCTTCCAATTTTCACATTTGATCGTTGGCTGTAGTATAAATTTGATATGTTACATCCCTCACATCCAGATTCTTGTTTTTGAGTACTCCTATAACTCGGTTATGTTTTACCTTATCGAATGCCTTGTTGTAGTCTATAAAGCATATATAAAGATCTCGATTAACATCCAAACATCTTTGGCTCAGCACATTAAAAGAAAAGAAAAAAAATTTCGTTATTAAATAAAGCTAAAGACTTTTCGTTAAAGAATAGATTTAACACCTTTTTTATATGAAACTGGATTGTTGAGAGTAAGAGGTCGTCTTGGAAAGACTTCTAGGAATTATGATGGGAAACATCCTTTACTATTAGATAAAACCCAAGATCGTTCGTCAAAAATTTTGAATAATTGCAGGGATCTCCCTAGCTAAAACGGTTGTAATAAATTGCATTAGATACTATCGATTTAAACCCAAACCTGCTTCTACAATTATGGCTGAGTTGTCAGATCATCGTGTTAACCTATCACAACCTTTTTTCATAACCGGATGCAAAACTTATAAGGCGTATATATGATTATTTATTACCTTCGCCACGAAATCAATACATTTAGAATTTATTAGTTCCTTGACATCTGAAGCTTTCATCACAGGCCTTAGAAGATTTGTTTTTAGATGCGATAAACCCGGGCATCTGTACTCAGATGCGTTACAAGTTTTGTAGGTGCTAAAAAAGATTTTAAAATTTTGTATTTTAGAAATTCAGAAATTGTCAGCTCTTGCGCTGTTCAGAAGATTGTTTGGCATTTCATTCCTCGTAGTACTCCACATTTCAGAGGATTGTGGAAAAGTGTCATAAAGGGAGTAAAATACCATTTGTATCGTATTATTGGTCAAGCCCTTCATGAAGAGTTTTGTACATTTTAAATTCAGATTGAAGGCTCTTTGAAAAAACGTCCCATATATGCCCTATCATCCGATCCTAGTGATTACACTCCTTTAACTCCCTCACATTTTTTGATTGGAACACCAATGACCGCTATCCCGGATCATACGTTTCAAGGAGAGATTAAAAGTAAACCAATTATCCAGATTTCAATTGATTCTGAAAATATTGCACGATTTTTGGAAGCAGTGGTCAAAGATTTACCTGAATAATCTCCAGCAGTGTCGCAAATGGAGAAACAGTCAACAAACAAATTTTCCATTCTTCAAATCGGAGCTTAGTGCCCCTAAAATCTGATTATTTACCACTTGTCAGTGCCAATTAGGAAGAATAGTGTCTGTTCACCCTGCTGTTGATGGCGAAATTCGAGTAGTAAGCGTCAGAACCGCTCATTTATAAACGGGCTTTATAAACGAGGAATCACTAGTTTGTCCATTACAATTAACCAAGACTTGCTTCTAGTGTTTTTAATTAATTTTTTGGATACAACTTAAGTGATTTGTACTTAAACGTTACTGATGCCATTCAAGGCGGGGGGGGGGGGGATTGTACAAATTATGATTTATGGTTATGAAGTCAAACCAACACGTCAACTCCGCTATTGCTTGTGTGTTTGACTAGTGATTTATGACACAGCTGCCACTGACTACCGTTGACAGAGAGAGAAGATTTAACAATGTATGCGCCGATATATAACCCTCCAACAGTATTTTTTTAAGAATAAATTTTGTTTTTACTAGTAACTTAATTAAGTTTCAATAAGGTGATTTTGATTAGGTTCAATACAGTCCATTATATCAAGTGTCTCCATTTTATATTTGTGTCGCAAGTAAATAAAATCGACTTTTTTTTTATTTTAGACGCTTTAGTTGTCGGAATGACAACAACGGGAGCAGCTCGTCTAAATACGTCATTAAAAGCTCTAAGAAGTCCAATAGTCATAGTAGAAGAAGCTGCTGAAGTATTAGAATCCCATATAATAACTGCTATTACATCGCATTGCCAACATTTGATTTTAATAGGTGATCATCAGCAGTTAAAACCTAGTACAGCTAGTTATCAGATAGAAACAAGGTATAAATTAAATATAAGTCTTTTCCAAAGAATGGTTGACAATAACGTAGAATGTCATACATTGAATATACAGCATAGAATGAGACCCGAAATTGCCAATTTAATTAGACCTACCATTTACCCAGTTCTGCACGATCACGAATCGGTATATGATCGACCAAATATTTAGGAATCGAACATACACTATTTTTTATTGATCACGAACACAAAGAATCTTTATGCAATGATAACAGTAAGAAAAATATACACGAATCTAAATTTTTAATGCAGTTGGCAAAACACTTAGTCTTAAATGGTTATAAGCGGAGAATATTATTATATTAGCTGCTTATTTGGGACAGATGTTTGAAATGCAACGTGAACGCAGAATTCATAGGTACGTATGTATAGAAATATATAATTTACATAGTGCATTAATAAATGTATGTACAAGTATGAACTAGTTGTCAGTCATGCTATCCGTGATTTGAGTACAGTTATGGCGTTGATGACTCTAAAATATATATTTATTTTTACGCACAACAGGCCGTTAAGGCCTAGGGCTTTTTTTACACATAATCCTAAATTAACTAATTACAATTATTTTAAACAAAACTTTAACTTAAATATGTGTATACAACATTCTTAACTACTCTGAAGGACCTGGTGGACAATATTTCTTCATTCGCTTCTATTTTGTGCTTTTCTTTTCCAATCCCTCGTTCCAACTAATCCAACTCGTTCTGGGTCTACCTCTTCTTTTGGACCGATTAGTTTTCTGGTTATTACTAGTTTGGGCCTTCTGTTTGCTGCCATTCTTTCCACATGTCCCAACCATCTGATTCATTGTGACTTGACGAACTTGGTAATGGTAGGTTCTTTGTATAAAGCCATTAATTCATTGTTGGTTCTTCTCTACCAACCGTCTTCTATCTTCCGTTTCTTCAAATATGCGTCTCAATATTTTCCAAGAAATGAGTGACCTGTGACTGGGTATATAAGTTTAATAAAATGTAAATTTTGTGAAGCATCCAAAAACCATGTAGCGCATGTGGCGATTATAATACAATTTTTATTTTAACCAACGCATCCATCGGAGACCAATCTCAAAGTTTAAATGCCTTTCATTTTTTTCATTGTCGATGAAATAAAGCGAAACTGGATCCTTTATGATACTCATTTTCAGTCTATGTGTACATGAAAGTTTTTTCTTTGGTTTGCTTATTTTTCTCCGATCCTTGTACAAAGCAAAGGTTATAAATAAACAACTGTCAGCTATAGTAAGCGTTTTGATCCGGGACCTTTGGCAGTACTTGTACTTTTATTGACAGTCGAAGCTTATTACAACTAAATCATCTTAAGTCTCTCGTAGTAGTGAATAAAAAGCCTTTGCTGTTTTTTATTATTTCCAGTAAAATATTAAATAAAAAAGTGGCAAATCTAATAAAGCAAAGATTATTATGGCCAACAATTATAATATTCTTAATTATTTTTATATTAAAAGGAAACTTTTGAATCATAGAAAACTGCCGGATCGGATGGCATAATTCCTACTTCAAGAAGGACTGGAAATAATTATGGTACCCCCGATTGCAATATTTAGGGCTAACCATGCCCTGGAATACATTTCCAAAGATTAAAGAAGAGTGCGCTTATGGCGTTTATTTCCAAACTAGGAAGAACAGATTACACCTTAGCAAAATCATACAGTTTCTTAATATTTTTAATTATTTTCTTAGTCTGGATTTGCCATTAAGTGGCTCTCCATTTGTCCATTAATGCTCCTCTTCATGACCGACAACCATTAAAGAAACTGTATTATCTTCTGCCAGGTTTTTCAGAAGATCTTTGCAGTATCTCACCGCTTGGTTATATTTATAAATATCGTTTCTGTTAAGGGTCTTCATCTATGACTTGATCAAAGCAGACCACCAAAACAAAAACTGCATTGTAGAACACAGTTATATATTGTCCTAGGCTGTAAGATTTATTATAATTACATGTCTCCCCAAAGACTCCTGATCTAATACCATGGGAAGTTTCAGAACAATCACTGAACCATATTATTGACACTTGGGACTGTTTGTTAATTATATTAACTTTGTATAATTGGGTAAATATTTTCAGTGAAGATTAGTTCTGGTGTCACCATAACTAATTTCATCATAAAGATTTATTCCTTGAGTATAATCCCAATTTGTGTGGCTATTTAATACATCACTCGGCTTTCATTTTCGGCTTGTAATGTCAGGATGACAATACAAGCTACAGCAGAAATGTATAAATCCGTTTCTGTAATATTCTAGTATCGTGTTATATTTAGAAGTGCTTTTCTTTGTAGAACAGTGAGAAAAGTTGCATAATATTGCAAAGCTGTCTTTTTCCTCCAAAGTACTGAGTCGTAACGAATTGTCGATCATATCACTGATGTGTATTACCAACATATTACTTTTGGTTTTGACCCTCAGGTTCTACCTACAACTCGTCTGCATTTCTAGAAGAGTCGCGTAGCCATGTTGGTTATATTGTGAATATTAGTTTTTCAATTGAGTTTGGAAGCCAGGGTAACCCCTAGATACTTGACGTGATCGATTCTTTCTAGTTTCTCCCCCAATAATATTAACTTACTGAATCCAGTAAGCTTCCTCTTATTCGTGATATTTACTGATTTAGTTTTGGAAGGTTTTACAGAAAGGTTCACTTTCAGACTCCAATTCTCAATGTAATAAAGGGTCTATCGGATCTGATTTGCAACCGTACTAGAGCATTTTCCATTTAGTCACCATTACAATGCTGTCTGCGAAATACTGAACCCAGAGTCATTTGCTGATGTGCCCATATATCAGATCATCATAGACTGAATTCCATAATGTTGGCAACCATCAACCCTCTTCAGGACACCCCTTAGTTGCTTTCAGGTGTAACACCTTCATACCTCACCTGTATATTGTGTTCTTGATTTCCTTCTTCACTATTGCACTATGACTCGATGTAGGTATTTTTAAATGCACCTTCTATGTATAAAAATGCAATGAAGCCGACTTATTTCTGGTGTACTTTCGAGTTTTAACATCAGATTGTGCAGGGCGGCTTTACCTGATTTCCATACTTGATACGCCCATTGCCGCTGTTGCAGTTGGTTTTTATTAAGATTGATTTTCTTGGTGTACTCATTTAAGATTTTTTCCATGCTTTTCAACATAATTGAAGTCAGACTTATAGGCCTGTATGATTTTGCTAAGATGTAATCTGTTTTTCCTGGTTTGAAAATAAACGTTAGATTTGATTTTCTCTAAGCTTTAGGAGTGTATCCCAGAGCATGGTTAGCCAATATTGCGATTAGGGACCCAGAATTATTACCACCCTCTAGAAATTATGCTATCCTATCCTGTAGTTTTCTATGGTTCAAAAGTTTCAATAGCTCATCTGACCATGTGGAAATTAAAGATCATTTCAGAGGTCAGTCAGTCACTTCCAGATAGGCTAATTAAATTAAAATTAAGGGTTTTTATAGAAAAAAATGTTGTTTGTTTAGAATAAAAATCAACATGTTAAGAGCCAATAGAACTGGCCAAAAAGGTGTAGCAATACTGGTTCGAAAGAACCTCGCAAAATAGTTATTCGAATATATCTCAACAAATGACTGCCTAATTAAAATGACTATCGATAAACAGCTCACAAAGATCTATGTATTTTAGGTACATATGGCAACATACGATGGAATTATCGAGCAAAAAGTCAAAAAGAGGGAATGTAAAGGTAGTGGGGACAAAAATGGAACGAATTAAACAAGGAAAGACAGGCTCTTTCCTTGTTTAAGAAATCAAATTTAGTTTGGTTATGTTATTGTGTGTCCCAACTGTCACATGAAATTTTATTTATATTGAAGTTTTTTACCAATTGTGTCACATTTCAGACTATTATCGTTATTATTTAATTAAAACTTTCTCGTCTGAAAAATATTTCATAGCTATTCTGTGTCGGAAAATTTAAATTTAGCGCCTTTGCATTTCCGGATATGTCCGCCATCAGAGGCCTCTTTTTTGGTCTCCTTCTCATAACGATTAGATTCCCTCTTTTGTCTTTTTGCTCGATGGATGGAACATACCACGAAGTAGTAGAGGTATACTTGTTAAAAAATGGAAACATCGCTAATATACCCATGAAGGAACCGGTCGTAATATTACGCGACTGGAATGCAAAAATAGGTAAAACAACCTCAGAAGATCAGCAGAAAAGGACAGTAGAATGGTTTGGAATAGGCTAGAAATAAATTGAGAGAGAAGAAAAACTACTACAGTTTGTCATCGAAAGTGAACTAAATATTATGAATACATTATTATTTAAATATAACTCGTGAAGGTTTTCAAACTGGACTTCACCGAGAGAAGTTATAAAATCAAACAGATTAGGATATAGAAACTTTTCAGCAAACGATGGAAAGAAGAGAGGAGAAAAGCTACTACAGTTTGTCATCGAGAGTAAACTAAATATCACAAACATGATGTTTAAACATCATCCGCGAAGGTTATCAACTTTGCCGAGGGAAGATATAAAAATCAAACAGATTATGTCCTTGTCAACAATGGAAAATGGAAAAGTTCAGTTGCCAATACAAAGACAAACCCAGCGCTTGATTGGAGGTCAGACCACAAACTGTTTTCTCTGTTGAGAAGCCATATTTCATACCAAATAACGTAAAAAACAAAGAAAAGAATCAAATATATACCCAAAGAGCCTAAAACATTTAAATATGCACTAAGACATAGTAATGCACTTTAAAATACTGGAGATTCTAATTTAACATGGGAGTATTCAAATAGATAGATTATCGATGCAAAAAATGCTTCATTTCTTGGATGACTGGCTGAGAGGTGCGGGATACTCAACCTAGTAGAAGAACGAAGGAAACAAAATATCAAATCCAACAGAAAATGAAAAAAAGCCAGCATACGCATCATAAACAGACGAATAAAATCATTGAATAGAAGATACGAAAATACTCACTCAAAGAAATAGGTAAACAATATGAACAAGTGGATTGAGAAGAAATGAAAAAAGAAACAGAACCATATATTTTTAAATCTAAAATATAAAAGGTGTACCAAGCGTAGCAAGTTAGATTCCTAGTGTCTTTGGCCTGCCCAGTGGGTTTCAGAAATTTTACATATATCTACTTTTCTTGATACTTTCTAGCTCCAAGATACGTAGTTTACCTGGTTCTAACAATCCTACGACGTTTCATGTTGCTATGCGTAGTTTTGATTTTGATTTTCGTGTCACCAATTTTTCAGATGTAACCTGGTTGCCCACATTCATTTGCCTGGTCATACATTTCACATCCGTCACTCTCTCTTTGCGACTTGCCACTTGTAGTTGTCATAACGTGCACTGGAATGATTTAGTTGCTTCTTAAGTCATATACAATGTTTTAAGAGTGGCAATATTTGCCATATCATGAATCTTTTATTCAGTTTGTTTAGCTCAGCATTAGTATCTTCGCTGCTTTGTTGGGCACTGCTTATTTAATATATTCGCAGATAACCTTTATATCTGAAGGCCGCCCACTATCCGCCAGTTGAGACCCCGCTCATAGCCTACCTATAGCCTCAGCTATATTCTATATAGAAGTAATATTCGTTAAAAATTGATGTGCTAAATATCATTTTTCATCAAATTATTCCAAAATTTGTTGTCAAAAATCATGACCTACCCAAACTTTACGTGGACGTTTCAAACAACAAATGCCAGACATTCGATTATGGACTAGGCTACTCCCGACCTGTAGAAAGAAGCGATTTCATGACCTTTAATTTCATTTTTTTAAGTCAAAAGCTAAATTTACACGAATTAAGATAAAAGCACTTTCCAAAATCACAAGGTAAAACGGCAGATAGTATGTAAAGTAATATATCATAATCAGGGACAATATCAAATAATAATTATAAACTTATCAACACTGAACTATATATCGAAGATTAATAATCCACACAATTTCCTCCTTTTACTATGATGATTGCGCAACGTGATCCAAATCGAGGTAACCTTACATTTATCCTATCACTTTTACTGAAATATTCGATTTGTTCTAAAAAAGATAAAACCTTTTACGATGTTATGAAATAAGTGTAAACAATTTTGCAACTTAAACAATTTGGTTTATTATTAATAACATAGGGTTAAATTGTTTATAATACAAATTTAATGCTTTGGAAACATATTACATATTTGTAAGTTTAAATATCTAGGTGTAATAACAACAAATTAAGATGAAAAAAAATAGAGAAAAGAGTATCCAAACAGTAAAGTAACGGAAATTCTATCAAAGGTTATAAGGGTAAAATATACTTCTTCTTCTTCATCATCTTCTCATGTCCTTTTGCCCTCTCAGGCGTCGGATTGGAATTCCGGTTCTTTCTTTACGAGTTTTTTCCATGCATTTCTATTTTTGGTCATCGTCTTTAATTCTTCTATCTTTTTTCTTCATATTTCTTCGATTTGCTCTGTCCATTTCCTTTTGAGTCTTTGAGTCTTTTCCATGTCCTTTTCCGTCTATTTCCCAATTCTAATATTTACCGTGTAATTCTCTCTGGTTTCATTCTATTAGTATGTCCGAACATTTGGTTCTGTTGTACTCAGTAATAGGTTTCGTTTCTGCTTTGTCATTTATCTGATATCTTAATTTTTATCCTGTCTCATTCTATTTTTATCAAATATTTTATTTCAATTGCGTTGATTTTTAATTCATGTTTTTCCTTTTTGCTTGCGTATGATTACTATTGGCACGTTTATTGTATTGTAGATTTTTCACTTGAATTCCATTTTAATATTTTGGTGTCCTAGTATTGTTGTATTAATTGTGTAGTATAATTTCCTCTATATAATTTATTTCCTATATTTGCTATTTCTGTATCGATTTTGCTATTATCACAATGCTGCCCAGATATGCATAATTTGATATTTTTAAATCATGAATCATGAATGTGTTGCTTGTGAGAGTCCATTTTAATTAGGTAAAAGAAATAATAAATAAGACTTACTCACAATCAGTTTAATTTAACTATCTAGACTAGACCGGTTTCGCTTTCTTCTTCTTAAGGTGCCCTTCTCCATTACTGAAGGTTGCTATAACTACAGCAAATTGCTCTCTATCTTGAGCTGTTCATTTAGTATCGCATGTGTGTCCATGCTCTGTTCCAGTCTCTTATGTTCTTCAACCAGTGAGCATTTTCTTCTTCCTGGACCTCTTCTTCCTTCCACTTTCCCTTCCATTATAGAGAGTCGTAGGAAGTTGTATTTTTCTCCTCTGTAGATATGTCCTAAATAACTCGTTTTTCGGTTTTTTACAATTAATTTAGGAGTTCTCTGTCAGTACCCCCATTCTTCTTCAGCACCTCGTTGTTGGTCACGTGCTCTGTCCAAGAGATCTTCAGCATTCTTCGAAAAACCCACATCTCCAAAGGCTTCTATATCGCCTCATACTTGTAATTCCGATGAGTCCATGTTTCCACTCCGTATAGCAATATGGAAATAAATAAACGTTTTTACAAATTGGTATCGGATGTCCAACGATAACGTAGAGTTTATTAGAAATTTTTTTCATTCGCTGAAATGCGGAACCTAGCAATATTCTATACGAGCACGTATTTCGACGCTCGTGGTCAAGATCGTTTGTTATCCAGCAACCAAGATACTGGAATCTTTGTACTGGTTCTATATGTTTGTTATAGATACGAATATTAATGTCGACATTTGGTGCACGTGTAACAGCCATCACTTTTGTTTTATTTGTGTTTATATTTAGTACCCAAGCTATCTCCCTCTCTGGTTATGACATTCAAAAGTCGTTGTAAACCCTCAGCACTGTCCGCAATAATGACGGTGTCGTCTGCGTATCTTAAGTTGTTTACGTATTCTCCGTTGATTTTTATTCCTTCTTCAATATTTTCGAGGGCATTTTGAAAGATCTTTTTCGGAATATATATTTAAATAACGTGGAGAAACGTACACCAGCCCTGACGAACTCCTCTTTTTATTAGAGCACATTCTGCTGTCAGACGGATTTGTCTATTTTGATAGATGCCATTTGATCCCAATATAGTTTTTTAATAAGTGCTACAGTGTTATGGTCTATACCATGTTGTGTTAGGGGTTTCTATGAGTTCTGCTGTGTTTAAACCTTCAGTCGATCAAACGCTTTTTCCGTAGTCGATTATAAATACAGAGAAAGGAACGTCTTTTCGCTGATCTCGGCATTTTGTAGTAATACCTGGAAGGCCAATAAATGCCATCCCTTGTACACAAGCCCAATACGAAATCCAATTGAATGTCGCTAAGGTTTCTTTCGCATTCTCTGTATATTCGATTGATTGTACAATTTTGAAGTAAAATTTTCAGAAATATGAGTCTCATCAGGCTAATTAATCTGAACTTGAGACATCTATTTTGCTTTATTTTCTTGGTATAAGGTATAAATGTCGATCTAAGCCAGTCTTCTGGGAAGATTCCTAGTGGTATATATTTTTGTTAACATAAATATTGTTAATGGTCTGAAGTATTTTCTTCATTGACTTCGCTTGTTCTACCAATTGCAAGCATCTTCAGGTCTCGTCGATACAAAGTTAATTAAATGCTGAAATAATAAAACCCATATTAGGGTGTTGTCTTATAAAGATAACAAGTAAATAATAAATTACAGTAATTATGCCAATATTACATGTCTGTGTTTTTTTAATGAAATAAACTGTTTAAGCAGACAAAGTAAGATCCACAAATTGTATAAAAATAGTCTATTGAATTGTAATAAATTAGTAAATAAACAAAACATTACTTACATGCCGGTACACTATTAATTAATGGTTGGAGAACATAGTTCAAACTATCCTGTAATTGCTGAATGGGGATCTTCAGTTTTTACTATTGTAATTGTTTGACAATCAACGGGGAAGTTTCTTGAGGAGATAGATTTTATCCAATGAAGTAGAAAATAGGTGTAATGTGACTGTTTGTTAAATGAAAGTGATGTTCTGTATTATTTAATTCTTTAAAAGTTATTTATATTTATTCAAGAGATATATTTTCGAAATGTGTGTTATTTATTGAAATTTTATTAAGGTGATAGTTGTATGACAATGAATGAAATTAGATGTACAATTGTGTGGGTGTGCAAATTCCTTTAACTTGTAATTATCAAATTTCTTTGATAAAGTTCAATTAGCTTACTGTTATTTGGCAGATGATTGTAAAGTCAAGTATGTTAAAATTATTAAAACTAAAACAATTAAGGACACTTAGGGACAAACAGAACATACTTAAAACAGGACAAAACAGACATTAAATTTTAAAAAGGGGACTTAATAGCACTACATCTCTGAATTGGAGAAAATGAGTTTTTTTGTTGTCTATTAGATTTTAGAGGTAAATTTGACAAGCTAATGTAGGTTAAAGTGTGACAGTTTCTTCTATTTCTCAGTACTGTAAGTAAAGTTAACCAGTTTTTTGAAGTAAACAGATATTAATGAAATTCTCTAAAAATTTTAAATATAAATAGTAAGTTAATATGTTTAATATTGGCATACCTTTTAACAATCATTAAATAATTAAATTTAAATGTAACAATCAGAATAATTGAATTAAATTTCCTATTTTAACTAACTCCATTAAGTCTAAATTACAGAATAAACCTAAGTGATAATTTGGTAAAAAATTTGATTAAAATCTATCTTTTTACCCTTACCCAAGAAAAATAATCCTAAATCTTGCGATGAGTACCGATTAATTAGCCTTATGAGCCACACTTTAAAAATACTACTCAAAGTTATTCAGCAGCGTATATATAAAAAATGTGAAGAACAATTAGACAATACACAGTTTGGATTTAGATGTGGAATGGGAACAAGAGAGGCACTGTGCGCAATGACGGTACTATTACAAAAATGCAGGGAATATAATAAAAACGTATTCATATGTTATATAGATTTCCAAAAAGCTTTTGATAGAGTCCAACATGGTAAACTCATACATGCATTGAAACACATACACCTAGATCCCAAGGATATTAATTTAATCAAAAATCTGTACTACAATCAAACAGCGGTCGTACGGGTGGAAGATAGTGAGACAAACCAGGTGGAAATTCAAAGAGGAGTCAGACAGGGATGTGTGCTGTCGCCACAATTATTTAATGTGTACTCCCAACTAATATTTCAGGAGGCACTATGGGAAAGAACTGAAGGTGTAAGGATTGGAGGGAGCATCATTAATAACATAAGATTTGCAGACGATACCGCAATCATGGCAGAGAATATAGACGATTTACAAACTCTCCTGGAAATCATTAACAGAGAAAGCAAAAAGATGGGACTAACAATGAATATAAATAAAACCAAATACATGGTGATCTCAAAAAACCCTGTTGACAACATACAACTGACATTGGAGGGTAAACCCCTAGAGAGAGTCGACAAATATAAATACCTCGGAGCAATTATAAACTCACAGTTAGATCAAGAGCAGGAGATAAAGGTCAGAATAGAAATAGCTCGAAAAGGCTTTATAAAATACAAGTCAATGTTTACAAATAAGAAATTGAGTATGGCCATCAGATTGAGGTTCGTCGAATGTTATGTTTGGTCGCAACTACTATATGGGGTAGAAGCTTGGACTCTGAAAGCCCAATCTATAAAAAAATTGGAGGCATTCGAAATGTGGCTATATAGGCGTATTTTGAAGATTCCTTGGACTGCAAAAGTCTCAAATGAGGAAGTGTTAAGACGAGTTGGACATGGCAGAAAGCTTATGAACACAATTAAAATAAGAAAAACATCGTATCTGGGCCACATACTCCGAAACGATAAATACTCTCTGCTACAAGTCATCATGCAAGGTAGAGTAGAGGGAAGAAAAGGCTTGGGAAGAAAGAAGAAATCTTGGCTGAGGAATATCAGAGATTGGACTAACCTCAGTGTTGAACAGATATTTCACGTTGCAAAAGATCGAGAAGCGTTTAAAGAAGTGATCGCCAACCTTCGTTAGAAGACGGCATAACAAGAAGAAGAAGATAATTTGGTAATTAAATATGTAAAGTAGTAATCAAAACCTTAATAAAGTTACAAAATCTTTTATAAAAAGTTTTTTGAAAAAAATATTGTTGGTGCGAATGAGCTGTCATAGAGCATGAGAATCTGTCATGTTATGTGTAAATATTTTATTTGATATTTTTTCTAATATTGTTCAATTACATTTAATCTCAGTATTGTTTTATTTTTCCGTTTGATTAAGTATCATTGATTTGTTTTATTTATATTTACTTTTATTTTCATTTTTAGTATTTTTTCAGTCCACGAATTTACCAGCCTTGCATTGTTTTTTGTTGTTCGTTACTAGTACAATATCATCTGCATAGAGGTATACTCTCTAATTTTTATTCCTTTGTTTTTTTTTAGTTCATTGGATCTTGACCTTTCACTTGGACTTTTCCTCTGACTGTTTTCATAATCATGATTAATGTTTTTAGGTACTTTTAGTTATTTACACATTTTATATGTTTTTCTAGGAATTAACAGCTGTTTTTAGGTCAATACAGTTTAAGCATGGTTCTTCTCCTATTCCATTTTATTTCTCTATTATTTCTTAAGGTATATATATCTATATATATATATATTATATATATATATATATATATATATATACATTGTCATTTGTCTGCCTATCTGACCTAAACTATGCCTGTTGTTCCAGTTTTGGTTCAACATACTTCCTTAGTATTTCTTCATTATCGATGTATATAGTCTATGGCTAACTTTCCTCAGGCATTTTTGATTCTTTCAATTTTTTCTCAAATTATCCATAGCCATTACTCTCCTTTTTTTTCTAGATACTTTATCATTGCTGGCACAATTTCATCCTACCGATATGTATATGTACCGATATGTACCGAATACTGTATGTATTCTTCTGCACTCAACCTCAAATATTTCTGTATAGTGTTCAAAACTTTTAATCTTTGCGAAAGTGCTGAGATCCTCCCGACCGGAAAACATACTTCCCCGATTCTAGCGCCTCACATCACTGAACTGGGTTGACGAAATAATCATATACTTACTGAATTACTGTCTCGAAAGAACAATGATTATCGAGTAAAGGTAAGATGGGATATATCGTGCTTTACCCATTTTAAGTCAGTATATTTGAAGAAGTAAGAATGCTCAGGATGCTGGATATACTCCACATCATTGAATTTAAAAATAAAGTGGAGTATGAGAAAAAATGCCAGTGTAGTTCAGTTAGAACTGACTGGTATCTTCCATAGCCACAAAGAGATAACCCAAATCTCCATGTGTCACAACCAGGGTTAATAATGGACCGTCACGAGTCACAAGCTACGGATGGTAATAACATCCTGAGGGGTGTTACAGGACACAATAGAAGTAAAGGAAATCGCATTGCTGACCAAATAGCTAGGAAGGCTATAATAGCTAAAATAGCTGAAACTGTTAAGACCTGGTGATCTTTTTGAGTTGGTCAACTACAACAATCGTCTTGAGGCTTTAAATGTGGTGCTATAGAAGAATTTTAAAGTCAATCTTGGGTGAAAAAGATTCGAAATTCCACAATACTAAAGCGTCTCAACCAGACTATTGAGATTATAAAAAGCATTAAGAAGAAAAATATGGAGTACTTCGGACATGTAATGAGAGGTCTCAAATATAGGCTGCTACAAATATTATTAAGGAAAAATAGCAGGCAATAAAATTAAGATAGCTATGATGGTAACTAACGTTCTGAAAAGGACTTGCTGCATGAAGAAGACTACAACAATCGCTGAAATTGTCAAATATCATTCTCACATGAAAACCGTGAAGAGTACTTGGAATTGACATCAGAAAAACCTTTGTTTTCAATTGGTTTTTTTAACTGGTCAGTGGCAACTAAGGCAAAAAAATAATAATTAATATTTGTGTTAAAATATTTGTTAGCAGTTATTTTATTTCCTGAAATTAAATTTGGTGGGAGCGGGTGTTTTGGGATTAGTCAGTGTGAGTTAGTTTTCTGTAGACTTTACTTACATATCCTATATCCTCTCTTAGGGAAAATATTCAGAAATGGAAGTTTTTGTGAATGTTTTCTATCGTGAATTTGATTGATTTTTCTTTACAATTAAGGCATTAACAATACAAAGGAGATAAATGTCAAAACCAAAATTTTACAGAAAAATCAAAAACTATTTAGCTAACTACGACGATTTGATGACCAGTGCTGTCTCTTGACGTTTTTTATAATTAACACAGATGAGACAAGCACTTGCTATTTTATTAGTAAAATTGGCCTTGGTTTAAACTATACTTCTAAGGCAAAATGGACGTTTTAAAAATTTTGGCATTAACCTCCTTTTCAATAGTGTTTCAATTGTTCAGTACTTCTAGAGCCAGCGTGCCAAATGAAGAACACATTGTCATCATCTACATATTTAAATTCTATTATGGGATTTGATTATGTTTGAACACAATATTTTCCTCTAATTCTTCCATGAATATTTCTGCTTATAATGGAAATATTGAAGAGCCCATGGCTTATCCAGAGTCTTGTTTATAAAACTTTTTGTCTAATCGAAAATTGGTGTTTTCAGTGCATAATGTTAATAGATCTCTAATAACTGATACATTCAGTTTTGTTTTAGAATTATTATGTTAATGTTTGTTCTTGGTAGTCGGTCAGATTTTTTTTTTAATTTAGACTATGTTTTGTACATTTTTTCCACCAAGTTTGTGTTCTTTTTAAGTTTTATGAGTGGTCCATTTGTTCCTCAGAATGTGTTCTTTTGTTCAGAAGTTTCTCCAGGTACTACGGTCATCTTACCCTTTTCTGTTGGTAAATGGGCTAAGATTTTAAAGGTTTCATAGCTCTAATTTCCTCTTTACACCCATTTGAGAGCATTAGATGATCTGTTGCATTAAACTAAAAAATTTAGAAAATATATCAGGAAATAATTTAAACCACCAGGTTGTAAATTTTTATCTAAACCGATAACCTTCAGTGTATGTATTAAACAAGTGATAAACCAAGACAGTTCCTTTTTAATTGTTGCGAAATTAAATTTGTAATAAATCTCTTTATTGTTATATTGCAACTTTGATAAGACTCGAAACAATACCGAATATTAGCAAATAAAACTTTCTGATTGGCAATAACTGACAATCATACTACTTTATTTTGAGCGAGAATATTAAAAAAACGTTTTAAATTAGTTTACACACACCATTATTAAAATGATAATAATTATGGTTAGTACTACATCTTTTTCTGTTTAGTAAAGATTATGGAACGATGCGATGTTTAAGTTCATTTACAGGATTGATCGTAATACTCACTTCCATAATATTTAAACTGGGCTTCACAGGGTATTAGCTCTTTTTTATACAGAGAAGAAGGTTCTAAACTTATCTGTTGCTCAAATTTTTCTCTATGAAAGATTAGGCTTTCATAATCAAGGTACTTAACTAAAGTCATTATGCTTAACATATTTCTGAGAGTCCTTGTGTAATAATAATTCAAAGATATTATCGTGTTTTTACATTTATCCAAGTTGTAACGTCTTCTCCACCATTCACCGCTCCATATATTTGCCTTAGTACTTTTCTTTCTATACTAGAATTTCTTAAAAATACTAGAATTTTAGTTTTGGAAATATAGATGCCAACCAAATATTTCGCTATAACGAACTACCGCATTTATTATATATCGTAGTTTTTGTGCGTTGCTTGCTATTAGGACGGTACTACCAGTGTACCTGATGCTGTATATTCTGGTTCCGTTAATCTTGATTTCCACCTTGAACCTCGTTTAATGCTTTTCTGAACATAGATTGCGAATACACATTAAATAATAGCGGTGATACGACGCAAACCTGTGTCGTTACTTCTCGTCGGATTCGTATATCTTCGGATGCTGTGTGCTATATTTTAATCCTTTAATTTTAATTTGCCCTTTGGTGCCATATAGTTCTGAGATAATTCGCCATGGGGTCTTGTTCGTCAATTCTAGTTTTTCTCAGAATTTCGATCATCTTTTGATGGTTAACGCAGTCAAATGATTTTCGATAATCAATAAAACATGCATATATATTTATATTCATGTCTCTGCATCGTTGTGTTAACACATTTAAGACAAAAAGAACCTCTCGTGTTCCCAATTAATTTCGAAATCCAAATTGAGTGTCACAGCCTAAAACTCACACTTCTTTGAAATTCGTGTATGAACGATTCATGAGAAAAGTTTTAAGAACATAAGACATCATGCTATATATTCGATAATCATCCTAGTGTGAGCATTGGATTCTTTTGGTAATGTTACTAATGTTGATTTTAGCCAGTCTGATGGTATTTTACCTGTGTCATATATCTTATTGAATAGTGCTGTTATAAATATCGAGGCTTTTACTTTCGTTGTCTGCAATTAATTTATGTATTTCGACATTGATATCGTCTGGACCGGTGGCTTTTTCGTTCTTCTGAGCTTACTAATACCTTTTTTGGACCTTTTTTAATTATTCAATCATCCGTGAATGGATAACAGCTTCACGTGCAAAAGTATATTTTTCTATGCCCTCAGTTTGTTTTCTGTACCTATAACTATCACAATATTATTATTTCCTAATACTGTTTTTTGTCTTTTTCTATGTCTACACTGTCATTTTTTTTTCACTTTTTTATGAAAATTAAAGGTGTCATATCTTTTCTGAAGTTGTTCAACTTGTAGGCATTTGGTTGCCATCCAGTTTTCTTTAGCTTCTCTTCCCTTTTTTCTAATGATTTTATTGACTTGTTTGTATTCTATTGGGTTTGTTCTGCTTTCGTCTTACGCCCATGAGGTTCATGATCTCTTGCGTTATCCATTTTTGTTTTCTGTTGTTTTTCGTGAACCGATGTCGTCTTATTGTGTCTTTGTTATTTTCGTTTTTAGAGCGGACACATGTTACTTCAATGTCTGTCTGTACCAAGTTCTCTAGAGTTTCTATTTCTTTCTCAACCGTGATACTTATTTTATTTTTCGTTTCAGAGTTCTTCAGTTGTGAGATGTCTATTTTTCTCGACACTGTCTCCCTTTTAACTTTAAGAAACCTTAGTCTTTTATTCAGTGTTACATATGCCTCTTATACAGCGTTTTTCGTCCTCCCAACAATATTGATATCATCATCATAGGCAAGGATTTGCACTGATTTGTTATATATTGAAATAGTGGTTGTGATCTGTGACATAGCGTATTACTTTTTTCAGGGCCAAATTGAACAGTGTACAGAAGAGAGGTCACCATGGCGCAGCAAATTATTCGCTTTAAAAGGTTCAAACAGTTTCCACTGGATTGAAACTCTACATTCAACTTTTTCAAGAGTAAGTTTTGTTAAATCTACCGATGGTTTGGTATTCACAGCTCTTTCATTGCTTCTATTTATAGAGTCGTAGGTTAGAGCATTCAAACATAATCTGTTTTTTGTGTATGGTGCAAAGTATTTTAATAATCCAATCACTGGCGAGGGATTTTTTATAGATTATTTTATGTTTGACTTTGAGCGAGTACTTTAAAATATGACTTATGTGGCTCAATGTTTGATAGTCAGTGCACTATTTTGATGCTTGTTTTTTAAGCATAGTTTATACCTGTATATTTTACACCGTGTTTAAAAATCTGATTATACTTCCAAGTTATTCTCTTCCCTAGTTTCAACAGTTCTATAGGTATATCATAAATGAGTTTTTGTGACAGCATATTTGATTTCATCCATCGTGATCTTCTGTCTCTCTTAATATCTAAATAGTAGTGCTCCTTTCTTGTCTTGTCTTTATGTGTCCTTGTTGACATTTTTGCGTATGTTTTGTGCATATTTCTCATGTCATATTTTGTTTCTAGTTTTTCTACCTCTTTACATTATTTCATCAAATACATTCCCTTGTGCTGTTTTGATTTTTTCCTTAATTACTCTTTTTATCTCTTTATACTTTTGTAAATCGTTCTTTTGTAATCTTTTCCTTTATATCTGTTTTCCATCTGTAGTAGTATTTTTTCTGCCATCCATTTTTTTTAACCTTTGATCTGTGTTGTGTCAAACTTTTTTGAGCTGGTTTCAGTAATACCTATGTTTTTTAGATTATTTTACTTTTCATTTACGTACATAATCTGTTTGTTGTTAGTTACTGTATTTTACATATTAACATTCTACAATATTTTCAATTCGTTTTTTATTTCCTCATTTTTCAGTTTCATTCTTTTAATTATATTTTCACGACAGCAACTAAAGGTGGGTATTCACTATGTTAGTAAACTTCTTATGCTCCATTCTTCTGCAACAATGGATATGGCATGGCCTTATGTGCCTTCACAATTATCAACGAACCTTTAAGTGAACATCTCGTCACTATTAGTTGCTAGTGTCAGCATATATTTTCTTATTTTCTTCTCGAATAGTGTCGAAGCTATTCTCGCTTTGCTCGCCTGCTGTGTATTTTTTTATCACTCATATACTCCAGTTACCTACCTTTTTTTGTTTTGATTACTCTCTTTAAAATCCCGAAAGCAAAAATTTTATTTTATCTTTGCATATTTGCCCCAATATGTCCATACCTCTTCAGATTTCTACCCATCCGATCTTCTAATTAAATTATTATTTTTGAAATTTTAATCTGGGGATCCCACAGCACAGTATAGTTTTGGTACAACCCGATTAGATTTAAATATTTTTCTTCCAATATTAACCGAGCTTGGAGCGTGATATACGACACGTACGTACTTCGTGATACTTTGCGTCGCATTCACAAACAGACTGGGCTCTGAGCTCGCTTTGTCCTTTGTGTTCGTCCAATTTACCGCCACCTATTGGAGCGCTGAACGATTGTAAGCACTTCTCTTCTCTCGTTTCTAGTTTCTAATCTAGCATTTAACCATGGTATTCTGATGATTGTTCTTCCCTGCCCTATTTTGGTCTCCTCGATTACCATAATCAATTTGTACTAAAGATATCATAAGGGAACTTTAATGCAGTGTATTTTTGATGCCTTCTGTATTCTTATACCGTTTACCACTTTCTTGGTTCTTCCAGCTTCGAGAACAAATTCTAGCTTAAGACAACAAAGTGCTCTTTTAATTACAGTAAATGATGAATTGCTATTTCGGCACAAAAACTCGTCTACGTCACAACCTTGTTAGTTAAAATAGCAAGATTGTAACAAAGGTCTAATCATTTGAATAGGAAGCGGCCTATATGTTGCGCATCACTATCCCATTATATCCCATTACAACTGCTAGAGGAACAATTACAAATAAATATGGAAGCGTATGGCACTTAAAAAAGAAGAAATTAACGACTACCAAATTTTTTATATTAGGTATATAATTTAATATAAAGAGACATCTAATTTTATAAACCAAATGGTAGCATTTGTATCTGGGTGACTTACAATAGAGCATAATACAATATTATGATTATGATACTAGTTTTTTGTTGCATTGTTAGACTTTACCTAAAAAGCTTAAGTACTATTGGGGAACACATACTTAACTGTTGAACAATTAAAATAATTAAAAATTGTTAGCACTCATCTGTTTGATTTTAATTACCTTTTGATAAACTCCGGTATTTATTGAAATCTCAAAATATTGGCAAAATATAAGCCGCGGCACACACACATATTTATGTCAAACAATGGCTTGCAATTGCAAAAAGTATAAATTAAACCGTACGTTATTGTGCAAATGTGTTAACAATAACTGCCAAAAACAAAAAGGAATGAATATTTGAATTGTTTCGTATATGTATGATAAAATTGGCTTTTTCAATTAAACTACTTTTATAGACAATTTGTTATCTTTTTAGTAATATTTTTTTCCATTTCATTTTGTAGTGTCTTCGTATTTGGACGTAATTGTAATAATCACCTCATTAATATTATGATGTAATAATTTAATAATGTTTTATTTCGGAAAAGTATACAAACGTGACCTTTTTATGAATCCTGGAGTGACAGCCGCCTTCAGCGTCATACCAAATTACATTTCCTGTTAGGGAGTTTTTCATGAACATAACACCCCCTCCCTTGCCAATGATTTACAAAAGATAACTAAAAGTAAAGTACTTACAAATTCAATCTCATAACAGGTTTTCTTAGTCTAATGGAAGCCTTAAAACGGATTCCTCAGTTTCAGTTTGAGCTCCAGGTTCATATTGTAACTTTCCGTATTATTTGAAATTTCCGATTCCTTGGTAGTCACTTTGATAGGTGGTGGAGAGACTGTGCTCTGGAATGGATGCCTCCTTTGCAACCAAATTGTAAGTAATGGTATCCGGAATGTAACTTTACTTTGAGATTGTGTATATTCCCAATTTGTTGTATTTGGTCTACATGACGTTTCCAGGTTCTACCTTCATCTAAGTGAATTAGATAATGTAATAACCCTAATCTGAGTACATTTAGAATGAAAATAATCTCTCACTGAAACCCTAGTAACTATATCAAAGTTTCTTAAACTTTTGTCAGTATAGGTAACTCTATCAATACACGAGGGTTTAAGTAAATCTAATCTATTTCTTATTTTTCTTCCGAATATAAGTTCTGAGGAAATTTTGCCTGTAACTGTATGTGGGCTTCTGCGGTACTGCATAAGAAGCTTACATAATTCGAACTCCCTGTCATTTCGCCTTCTCATAGTCCTTAAACATTTTTTTTTAGTTTTTGGACATATCTCTCCCCCTGTTTATTAGTTGCTGGATGGTAGGGTGCAGTAAATTTTTGTATAAATACATTATCTTTCATAAAACTTCTAAATTCATGGGAGTCAAATTGTCTACCATTGTCAGTTTGTCAGTAACAGAAACTTTAGGATTACCATAAGTTGCAAAAGTTTTTCGGCAAATTTCAATAGTGTTTTTGTAGTAGTTTTTTTTGTTAAATTAATTTTAGACCATTTGCTGAAGGAATCTACTAATATAAAATAATAACCTCTATTGAAAGGTCCAGCGTAATCAGCATGCACTTTTTCAAAGCAAAATTTTGGTGGCTCTCTTATATGAGAGTTATCTTTAGTTGGGTTGTTCTTATACTTATGCTAGTGACTCAAAATTCTGGTGCATGTGAGGCTACCAGCAATGACTACGAGCTAAAGATTTCATTCTGACTATGCCAAAATGTGCAGTATGTAATTCTGTCAAAATTTTATTTCTTAATTTAGTAGGTATAACTACCCTTTGTCCTCTCATAATAACATTAGATTGTAATGAGAACTCAGCTTGATTTATATTAAACCTAAATCGTTTATTAAACGATTTTCCTGTTTTCAGCCCAAGAAGTATTTTTTGTAGAGTATGAAAGTTTTTTTGTATGAAAAGCTAAATCTCTAATCTTTGTAGTCAAATTTTCAATTTGATTTATTTCGAAAATATCTGGTTCATCATGTGTGAAATTTTGTTCTGACTTTATAGGTAGACGTGAAAGTGCATCAGTATTGAGATGATAATCTGTATTTTTGTAACGAATATTATAATTCAAGAAAATTGCATAATGTTGCATTCTTGTTGCACTTAAAACTGGTAGGCTTTTACCAGGTGCGAAAATTTGAACTGAAGGTTTATGGTTTATGAGCAAAGTAAATTTTCTAGCACTTAAAAAATTGTAAAATTTTTTACTCCAAAGATTATGCTGTATTCTTCTTTGTCTATTTGTGAGTATTTCTGCTGTAAAGCAGTTTAAAGAGTTTGAGAAGCAAACTGTAAAGGTCTCTCTGTACTGTCTGGAAAAATATGTGAAAGTACTACACCTACACCATAGGGTGATGCATCAGTTGCTAGGACCAATGGTAAGTTTGGGTCATAGTGACATAAAACATTTCTAGAACAAATGAGTTTTTTTGCTTTGTCAAACGCAGTTTGACAAGTATTTGACCATTTAAAATTAACATTGTTTTAAGTAAATTATTTTACCTTTAAGAAAACGCCTGTAATAATGAATTAGATTATAGAAACTCCGAACTTGACTTCTATTTGTGGGTATTGGGGCATTTGAAACTGCAGATATTTTTAGATAATTTCTTTAAAACTCGTTCAAGTCTTTGTAAATGTAAGGTATTGTTTGGAACTGCAATTCTTATATCATCCTGAAATATTGAAATGCCATCTATTCCTTGTAGCATTTGCTCCATTAAACGTTGCCATTTGGCAGGAGCACTAGCAATTCCAAATATTAATCGAGTTGATTGATATAAACCTTTATGGGTGTTTAATGAAATTAGATGTTTTATTTCATCTTTTATTGGCAAGTGTAAGTAAGCTTTCGTAATATCTATTTTCGTATATTTCTCCCCACCTGTTAATTCAGAAAGTAGATCATCTGGTGTAGGTAAAGGGTATTCATCCACTTCAATGCAAGGATTTATTGTGATTTTACAGTCACCACAAATTCGTATGTCCCCATTTAGCTTAACTACAAGAGCAATAGGGGTTGCCCAATCTAAAAATGCTATTTTCTTTAAGACTTCCTGATTTACTAGGGACTCTAATTCTGCCTCTGCTTTAGGACGTAATGCAAAAGTTATAGGATGAGCCTTACAAAATTTTGCTTTGGTACCAGGTTTTAAATGTATTTTAGCCTCACACCCTTTTATTTCACCAAATGACTTTTCGAATAGATGTTTATATTTATCTAACAAAGTTGCAATTTCACAATTTTCATGTAGAATTGTATTTACCTGATGTAATTTAATTACAAGAGCAAGTATCCACTCCCGACCAACCAGTGAGTAGCTATCACCATCCACCACATACAACTTTAGGGTGTACTTTGTTTCCTGGTGCTCAACCTCAATTGGAACTAAACCTACAACATTTTAATTATTTTTGCAGTATGTACTTAATTTAACATCAGATTTTTATAATTGTAATGCAGGAAAATATTTTTTAAATGTATTTTTATTTATGATTGTAACAGCTGCGCCAGCATCAATTTCAAAATATAAAATGCTATCATTAACTTTTACATTTATAAAAAAATTTATCTTTGAAATTTCCAACATTTACTTCTAAAATCTCTTGAACAGAATTTACTAAATTTACTTGCCTGGAAGTTTCCATTCTTGCTGCAATTTCTACTGCTCGATCCAAGTCTAATCCCTTTGTTTCCAATAGCCTGGCTTGTATTCTCTTTGACCGGAAATCACAAACAAACTGATTTCCAATAGCACTTTTCAAGTATGTAGAAAAGTTGCAGTTTATTGCAAGCTGCTGTAAAGAATGTAGGTATTCTTGTATACTTTCACCTACCTGTCTTTTTGATTGAAATCATATTGAAATTGAAATGATTTTGATTGTAAAAACTATCCATTAATCTAACTGTATCGTCATATGACTTATCTTCAAGGATCTCTGGAGGTCTTCTTCTTCTGGTTCCTATCCGTTTCGGATGTTGGAAATCATATTGGCAATCATAACCTTGCTCGCTGCGGCTCGAAACAGCTCCGTTGTGGTTTTCTTAAACCATGTTCTTAAATTCCGCAGCCATGATATTCTCCTTCTACCGGGTCCGCGCTTACCTTTGACTTTACCTTACAATATAGACTGCAGCAGGGAGTAACGGTGCTGATTTCTCATAACGTGTCCCAGATATTGCCATTTTATGCGTTTGATCATAAACACAATCTCTGGTTCCTTCTTCATTTTTCCTAGAACTTCTTTGTTCGTGATCCTTGCTGTCCATGATATTCTCAGAATTCTTCTATAAAGCTTCTCAAATGCTTCAATTTTTTTAATAGTGGTGTCTGTAAGCGTCCATGCCTCCGCCTCGTACAACAACACAGAGAAAACATAGCATCTCAAATGTCTCATTTTTGTATCAAGGGATATGTTGTGACTTCTGAAGATGGCGCTCATTTTGTTAAAGACCGTTCTTGCCTTTCCTATGCGGCACTTTATTTCCTGTACATTGCTCCACTGTTCGTTTATAATAGTTCCCAGGTAGCAATACTGTTTTACTCGCTCTATCTGCGTCCCATTAATGTATAGATGAGCCCCGTTTATATTCTCCTTGCTGATAATCATTTGTTTCGTTTTGTGGGTATTAATGTTTAGTCCGTACTGTTGACTGTACTCGTTTATTCTGTCCATTAGCCTCTGAATTCCCTCTAAACTATCTGCTATCACCATGGTGTCGTCGGCATATCTAACATTGTTTACTTTTTCACCATTTAGAAGGATTCCTTCGTCTATTCCGTAAAGAGCCTCGTTAAACATTTTCTCTGAGTACATATTAAATATCAACGGCGATAGGATACATCCCTGTCTAACTTCACGTAGTATTTTTATGTGATCTGTTTCTTCTCCGTTAATTTTCATGTATGCGGTCTGATTCCAGTAGAGCTCTGAAATTATTCTAAGGTCTTTGTCATCCAGGTCTGCTTCTTTTAAAATGTTTATCATCTTTTGATGTTGAACTCTGTCAAATGCCTTTTCATAGTCGATCAAACACGCGTATACGTCGCAGTTAAAGTCCCTGCATCTTTGAATCAGTACTTGTACTCCGAAAAGTGCCTCTCTGGTACCCACTGCGTTAATGAAGCCGAACTGTCTGTCCGATATTTGTTCCTCGCACTTCTTATAAATTTTTCCATGGATGACTCTAAGAAACAGTTTCAACATGTGGCTCATTAGGCTGATTGTTTGATATTCTTCGCACTTTTTAGCCCCCTGTTTTTTAGGTATCGCTATGAATTCTGATTCTATCCATTTATCAGGGATGATTCCTGTATTGTATATTTTATTGAAGACAGCCGTGATCCAATTTATTCCTTCTTCCTCCAAGAGTTTTAAAAATTCAGCTTCGATATTATCAGGCCCTACAGCTTTCCTGCTTTTCATCCGTTTTATTGCTTCTTCTACCCCGGATTTAAGTATGTCCGGACCCGTCATCCTCTCTGAAAATGGATGCCTATAATCCGTTCTTTGATCTTGAAAAAGTGTCTCTCTGAAGGTAGTTTACCAAAAAGCGTATCGTATGCTTCCGACCCCATGTAATGAAGTAAATAGGGCAATTTCATTTCCTCTACAATTTTAAAAACTTGTATGCGCCTTCCAATCGTTTTACCCACCTAGACCATTTTGTGGCTGTCTGGTTAAAATGTTTAACGGAAAACTGGAATGTAGAAACTTGTGTAGACATGACTGGAGCTGTAGCAGGTGTAACTATCGTTGTAGTCGAAGAACTTGTAGCTGTAGGTAGATGCGTTGTAGTCGAGGTAGTGCCTGTAGTATTTGTAATATTTGGCATGTTAATCATTTATCCTTGTCGCCAATTGTAGTGTCTTTCGTATTTAAAATACGTAATTGTAATTAATCACCTCATTAATATTGTAATAATGTAATAATGTAAAAATATTTTATTTCAGAAAAGTATACAAACGTGATCTCTTTATGAATCCTGAGTGACGGCCATCCTTCAGCGTCATACCAACTTACATTTTCTTGTTAGGGATTTTTTCATGAACATAATACATTTAACTGTTTATTATTAACTTTAATTATAAGGAAAGAACTATAACTATTACTAAAGCAATCAGTCAAAGCAACAATCAAACAAGAATGCCCACAAATTAGTTTTTCAATACATTTATTTAGTAACAAAGTTTGCAAAAAATTTCCTTCAGCGTCATACCAACTTACATTTTCTTGTTAGGAATTTTTTCATGAACATAACACATTTGACTGTTTATTATTAACTTTAATTATAAGGAAAAAAACTATAACTATTACTAAAGCAATCATTCAAAGCAACAATTAAACAAGAATGTTTGCAAAAAATTTCAAAATAATTTCTAGCAAATAATAAAATGAGGTCCTAACATTTTGCGCATTTCCTTCCAGCCCAACACATGAAAACGGGAATGAATCCCTGAGTCTTATGGGAACGGGAATGAATCCCCTTATCTTTGAGAGAATTTCTTGACCGAAAATATATATAAAAATAAAAAATATACTCTAATGGTAATCACATATCGCATGTATATGAAAATAAAAATTAGCAAACAGTATAAACTTTTACGCATTTAATATTATTTATTCGTGGCCAATACTTTTTACACAATCTTAGATCAACAACAATGATTTTTTTAGAATTCTACCTTCGACCGCTAAAAAGTGTGTCAATGAGATAACCTCATTTAATATAAATGTCTTGCTTAGCTGTTTGTGTATGTTTCAATGTTTCAATGGTTCGCTCGGTGCACATTACAATTTCCTCGATTTCCTGTTTAAATAGATTGTCGCTTTAAAATTACGGGACTTATCTTTTAAACGTAATTTATATGATGCAAAGTATAATTTTAGTAAAATTATGTATTAATTATTATTATGGGCATGTCGTAGTTACAGGTTTCAAATAATCTTTCACGAACAACGAGGGTAGTATAACTATGAGATTCTTATTATTTTTAATGTGTTAAATGAAATCGTTTAAAAAAAGTAACATCAATAAAATTGGGCTCAGCATTTAAAGCACTGCGACCTGACGTATCCAAATACGTCTCGAACTCTAAAGAAATTTCATTATAAATTGTCATCTGGGGGCCTAACTCGTGGATTAATACGCACCCCGAAGCGCATCGCCTCGCCGCCTCGCCTTAAAAAATCTTCTGATTTTTCTATTGGCCGAGAGACCTGAAAATACCTTATAGAAACATATAAATATGCGACATTTTCGACTCTCAGCAAGTTGGGAATGCACATCTCACCCACCCTTAAACCCTACCCCCCATTATTTTCACCCAAAAACCCATACTAACAAACAAACTGTTAACATAAAAGAATCAAAATAGCTGGACACAGGTCCACACTTCAATAAAGCCCACAAGGCTAAGGCCCCTCAGGCATGCCTGAGGCTGAGACCCTTCAGGAAACAGCCCTTCATGACCAAATTGCTCTAGGCAATCGCGAAACCTGATCATCGAGGCCGTGTGCGACAAACACGGGCTCGATGGCCAGACCCATCGATTACAGGGCCGGCAGCCTGCTGCCGACTCCCTGATCGGAAACACATTTTTCCGGGACACAGAGCCTAAGTCAAGCTACAATTAGACTCAGTAAAGTAAATAGGTAGAAAAGCTGCATTAAGCTACCCCTACGGTCAGGTGGCCTAATCACAAGTCAAGAAAAACGGAGGGTGTTTTCTTTTCCCAAAATTGCCCGATGTAATAGTTTATAGCCTCCTCTGCGTATGTCGGACGTAGAGGAGGGGTGGTAGAAAAACCTGGGGGTCAGATAGGTACCGAGCCAAAATGACTAGCTCCTTTTGGAACGAGACTGGTCTGATCTTCGGACATGGGGGTCCCACTGATTATCAGTGGTACACTCATGTTCCTAGGGGTTGGGATGAACTTATGTGTGTGTGTGACTCTCGGCAAGTATGGTCTCGGCTTCCAAATAGGATCAAATGATGGTATTTCATTTACAATTATACCGTACCCAAATAACTTTGACTGGTTAGTCATTTCATAAAAGGTCAAAACAAAATGTTGCTTTAGAAAAATTGGCAGGTAACCTCTGATACGGAAAAGTCCAGTAAGCTTGGTTGATAGGCATAATAGGGATAGTATGTATATTTGTTAAAAGCAGGATACATCAACATGACACTGCACTATCTCGTGCAGAGGGTGGAAGACGTCTGAAAAACCGAGAGTTGGCTGGGTGCACTTCTAGATAGTTATAAAGGTAGCACTTCTTACAAAGAAATCAGAAGGGCGCTTTGGCTGAAAGGGATAGATGAAACAAGGTTTAGGTGGATAGACTCCATGTTAAAGAGTCGCGTGATCTACGCAAAGTTACTGGAGGATTCAGTGTCAGGTAGACAGAAGCTGGCCGCAGGGAGAATTTTATCTCCTCTCTTACTTAATTAATCACGGATGGGTTAATAGCTAGACTTATTAACGACCGACATTATAGTTTGGGTTGTGAAGATGACCTGGTCATCTTAGCTAACCACAAACTTAATGGCACAGCGAATATAGGTATAGTATGCAACAAGCTCGGACTGGTTACAGAATTGACTTCAAATGGTGTACACTACAGAGTAGTGCAGTAGATCATTAAATATTTTTTCGATCAAACTGGCTATCTTCAGTGCTTGGGGTGACAGACCATCGTGGCCGGGAGGTTTCTCCGTTTTAATTTCCTGGACAGCGGTCTTTATTTCTTCTTCCGATAACTCCGCTATTACCGTGGGGAGGACTTTTAAGAAAAAAAAAACAAAAAGAGCAATCATACAATTTCTACCTGGCGAAATCGAATTTAAATCTTAACCACTATGCTTTCTAAAACTTGCAAAGCAAACAGCTTGATCAGTTACTCGGCAAGGGAATCTAAGATTGTATTTCAAATGCCGTTCATAAATTCACTACGAATTTTGACCATGATAAACGGCATTCGGAATGCAATCCTAGATTCCCTTGCCGAGTAATTTATCAAGCTGTGTGCTTTGCAAGTTTTAGAAAGTACAGTGGTTAAGATTTGAATTTGATTTCGCCAGGTAGAAATCGTATGATTTCTCTTTTTGTTCTTAGATGTCGTAGTTACGTCTGTATATAGTTATTTTGATAACTATTGTCTACGACGGGAATAGATTTTGTTTCGATACGGAGTAGTGGCTATACCGTTCTGAGGAAACGTAAAGAGGTCGAAATACGTATAAGTGGTTTGTCGCTGCTCTGTATCAAACCACAATCTAGTACCGTCATTATGTTTTATTTCTTTACTCCATTTAGAGTACCGGAAATTGAATTCACTACGAATTTTGACCATGATGAACAGCATTTGGAATGCAATCTTAGATTTTCTTGCCAAGTAATTTATCAAGCTGTTTGCTTTGCAAGTTTTAGAAAGCACAGTGGTTAAGATTTGAATTCGATTTCGCCAGGTAGAAATCATATGATTTCTCTTTTTGTTCTTAGATGTCATAATTACATAATTACGTCATAATTACGTCTGTAATAGTTATTTTGATAAATAGAGACAGACTCCCGGAGACCTGCCCGGAAAAACGTTGCAAACGACAAAATGAAACTTTTTAGATAATCACAAAAAACGATTTTGATAATATTATTTACCAAATTTTGTGAATTTAAGTGTTGCTTATGTATATTACTAGTAAGGTAAAAACTTTGAATATAAATAACACAGAACAAAAGACTAATGAGCGCAAAAAACCAAAAAGAAATTTTTTGTAGAAGAAAAACGTTGCATGTGTACCTAGTGTTAACGCACATGCAACGTTTTTCCGTTGATTGTGCTTATAAACGATATTCCTTGCAACATTTTTAACATAGAAAAATACGAGCATTATTAAAATGTCCCAAAATTACAGTAATGAAAATACAAAAAACTGAAAAGTAAAAAAAAATTATTCTCAATAAAACTTACATACTAGATAAACAAAATCATATTAAGTTGCATGTGCAGGTAATTCACAATAAAATGATCTATACTATTCTGCTAAACATTCAGTCATTTTCAGCAAGTCTGCTTTTTTCTTATCAGATATAGTTAAAGGTTCTCTGTACAGTGGAGGCAAGGTTTCTGGTTCAATTAGATTGTAAACTGTATTTCGGACTGCAGCTCGTCCTCTTGGTATCTTTAGTAAAGGTGATGTCCGCCATGGTTGCAGGATATTGTGCGTTTGTCTTATCCGTAGAACAGTCGGTTCGTTTGCTGTGACCTGTATCCAAAGTGCTTCTGTTATTTTAATACTATCTTTCTTAATTTGACTCTCAACTGAGGTCAAGTCAACAAAGTCCTCCTGTTTCATTTCAACTACTTGAAAAGGTTTTCTTGATCTTGCTGATTTGATTAGCTCAAGTACATCTTGAGTGAAATATAGCTGACTACTTTTTTTCATCTTTTCGATGAGTGCAAAATCCCTATCACAGAGTAAAAAGCTGTGCCCGGATACCAAAAATTTTTGATTTACTTCAGTAAAGAACTTTGCTGACATTAGATAGTGACACAATGATATCATCTTCCAATTATTATTTTGGCCGACACATCGGTCAGGCCATAGTATAAGTTTTCGTTCTGCTCCAACCTCTAGTCTCTTAAAATTCTCAAGAATATACCTTAAAATACAAGAAGAAATTTCAGCACTGCCCCTCTTGGCTACAGTTTCATGCCAACAACACATAGTAGCTTCAGAGGTTCCCATATTGTGGATAGCAAAATTGTAATTTGCGTACTGACGCTGGTAATAAACATCGAAATGTGATAAGTTAGGTATAAAAATGACTTGTTGCAAATCCACACATAAAACTATCACATTTGAATTTACCTTAGCTGCTTCTTCATCAGCTTTCAAAGATGAATATGCACTTTCTGCTTTTCGGTGATGTAGCTCGGATTCAGTTTGAAGCTTCTTTCGTTCTTCTTCGTTCTCTGCAGCACTTAGTTTTATAAAAATTGTATCACACACTTTGCAAGTATCGGAGCGAGGAACTCCAAAACGTAAATTAAAATCTTCTTTGAATATTTCTCTGTAAGTATGAAATTTTACTTCAATTTCTGGATGCAATATTTTAAACAGCTCAAACATTTTGTTAGTGTTTAGGTCAGGATTAAGGCATTGTTTTTTGTTGGAGTTTCGAGAATAGTGGCTTTCTTGAGATGGAAAAGACAAAATATGTTGTCTGATTAGGTCTTTTACAGACTCTTTGGTTTTTGTTGGACGATTTACATGTTTTCCACGACAGTCAAGCAATAATGTTTTATTTGACTTGATTTTTTCAATTAAAATTTGAACTCTGCGTTTTGTTATAGAATAAGTTTCACAAAACATTTTTTGGCATACCTGTTATCTTTTTCCAGTAATCAACAAAAAATATTTTACAATACACTGACGTTTTGATGTGGCTTCATCCACCCTTCTTCTCTTTGGCACCTCTACTTCCATACATAACCCCAAATGCTGTGACTGTTCATTGTATGTTTTTTTATAGAAATCATTAAATAAGTTCTGTCTCATGTCAGGGTAATTAACTTACATCCATTGAACGAACATGCACAAGATCTAGCCTAAAACAAAAATATGAATGTACAGATTGTTAACACATGTAACGTTTTTCCACTTACCACATTAGGAGGCAATTTTTCTGGAACAGGAACATTTTTATAATTTTTGTAAGATTGTCCACTGTTTTTTAAGCGCTTACGCTTTTCTTTCACCCAGTTTTCAAAATTTATTTGTCGTTTTTTACCTTTATTTAGATGATTTAAGACACGCGATGTAGACGATAGCTCTCCACACTCCGCCATGTTTAATGCACAAGTAACGTTTTTCCTCTCGCGTCGTGTTTTGAAGTTCTGTAAGGAGGGTATTGAATTGAAATTAATGCTAATAGATGGTGTCACTAGTTCGCTTAACGCATAAAGAAAGTTTTTCCACCAAAACATCACTTTATTAAAATTTGTCGCTTACAACGTTTTTCCGGGCACGTCTTCTATCTACAACGGGAATAGATTTTGTTTCGATAAGGAATAGTGGCTATACCGTTCTGAGGAGACCTAAAGAGATCGAAATACGTATAGTTAAGCGGCTTGACGCTGCTCTGTATCAAACCAAAATCTAGTACCGTCATGATGTTTAAGAAGGTTACTTTTAAGAAAGGTTGTTCTTCCTTGGTAGGAAAGAGGAGTTCTGCTGATTTGCGCCTCAGGTCTTCGTCAATCTGGCCGCTGGGGCGATCATCTTAAGTGATTTCATGGTTTTTTATATGTCGTGATCTAGAGCACTGTTAGTTCTGCTACCTTTCCTTTTTTCATTCTTTATTTTGTTATTTAGGTTCTTCTTTACTGCTTTGTATATTTCTGTAAGCTCGTGGGCGCCCTAGCTTCTTGTATAATTTCTACGAGCTCGAAGGTACTCTTCCCGTATATCTTCTACCTCATCCGTCTACCAGTAGGGGGTTCTTTTTTGTTTTTTCTCTTCGCAGTAACCAACTCAAAGGCGCTCTTAAGTGCCTTTTTGAGTTGGCCAAGCTCACAAATATTTTCTTCATTTATTTTTCTGACCTGGGATAGATACACTTTCTTATTAAATATCTTTTCTCTTTGTCATATCGGCCGTCTTACAATATTCTCCCTTTTAATTTTGCCTGGTACGTTATATAACGGTGGTAGGTAAATCGCTGTTTGTCGAGGACATCTCAGTTTTTTATACGTTTGGATAGCCCTTCACTTGCAAGAGTTACGTCGGTGTGTATTTTGCTGCCCTTTCTTACGAATGTTGGTTTGTTATTGTTTAGTACTTGGAGCCCAGCCTGGGCTATCCATTCATTCCAGAGCTCTCCCTTTTTATCATTTATGGGAGAGCCCATAGTATTAAATTATCATTTATGTCCTCGACGATCACAATGCTTTTTTCTCTTATATTAGTGCTCATTATTTCGTCCATCTTATCTGGTACATGATACTAAACCGAGACAAAGTGTGGTTCCAACCCAAACATTCACACTGTATATGCCTTCCTTACTTCCTTTACTTATTCGATAATGTTGTGGTCTGATGTGACTACCTAATTCAGATATGTTACTTGCTCACCTGCAGGTAAACATATATTTCGATATGCTTTTGTTAATTCTAGACCGCTGTTCTCAACTACTCTTGCTAACAAGTTAAATGCTTCTCCACTAGGAAACTAAGTTCCTGTAGCTGGCTGTATACCATGATCACCAAATTTTTTTATGTAAAATGCTTAATAAAAGGTATATAATAAAATACCCAAACGGCCTATATAACAATTACAGAACGTTTTTGGAATGTAAATTCCATCATCAGTGTAACGAAGTATACATGCTATGAGCCACTAAAATATATGGGTAAAAACCCTTTAAATGTTGTTAATTTAAATTTTTGTTACATTAGATATTGTTATAAATTAAGATGTTTAACATTTAATGGGTTTTACCTATATATTTAAGTGGCTCATAGCATGTATACTTCGTTACACTGATGATGGAATCTACATTCCGAAAACGTTCTGTAATTGTGATATAGCCCGTTTGGGTATTTTATTATATACCTTTTATAAAGGATTTTAAATAAAAAAAAAAATTTAATGATTCTATTATATCTCTTTTACATCTAGATACGATATCGACCTTGTATGCAAAGGCTTTTTGTTATTCCTATTCCTATGGTCCCCTTTTGATATATAAACTTTTAGAATATTTTCAATCCCCTAACTGTCTTTTAAGTAAAAATAAAACTGGTCCAATGTTTACTTATATATTTATCGGTGCTTTATGTTAAATTTAAGTATTCAAAAAAAAACAATCGATATAAAATTTTTCGCGTGTGACCCCGTCTCAGTTTTGATTAAAACGCTTCCCACTATCTGACCTTCCGAAACGTGGACCAAAGTCGTAGTAAACCATTGTTTTTACGTCTGTTCGAGTACCGCATATGATATTGTTATTGTCATTATGTTATTGCGAGAAGAAGCAATTAGCAAGTCACTTATGTTATTAGTAGTAAATAGCAACAACTCATGGCCAGTCACGCACGCGTTTAAAGTAATTTGGCACTTTCGGTTTTTATTTTTCTGCCTATCAGGTTAATAAATAATTTATCTGTGCATACATGTGGTTAAACAAAGACTGCTTAATTAGGTGACAACATTATAATATAATTATAATTTTAAGTACATAAACGCTAATGCAAACAAAACAATTTTTTACTTGATGGGTTTGATATTTGATATTTTATAATATTTAATGAATTTTCACGATTTGGCAGTTAGATACACAAAAACAAACATAAAACAACAAATATAGAGATAAAATAATAGTTGCCTATGATAAATGCATATGTCAAATTTATTCATAGTCTAAACGCAGCACGACAACAAACATTTACTAAGACAGTAGAAAACTTTCTAAACTTTCAAAAATCAAGTAGGAAATCTGGACGTGTACGAACTCAACACTTTATGGCCCCCCATAAAACTATTAGACCCTACGAGATATAGCAAACTGATCACCGGTATCCTTTGGAGATCGGTAAACTCATCACCGCATATAGGTAAACTCATCACTAGCCTTTTTGGCTCCAAGGCACTGGTTTCTAATGCAGAATATTGCCTGTTACCTGCCACAGTTCTCGTTTACTTGGTAATGTCTTAAATTTAGAAATTATTTTTAGCGAATTGCTTTAAAATCTAACTTATATATGTATATCATATGTCTCCCGTTTTTTTATTTGAAATCTGAAAATTCAACTGCATAGGTTTTTAAAAGTAAACTTTTTACTGAAAATGTTTGTGAGCATGTGCTATTTCTGGTTATATCTGAAATAGTCCCCAACTTCGTTGTTTTATTTGCATTCAGACTTAGATTACTCTTTCAAATTATCAAACCTTAGCCGTTTGCAACCATTTAACTGCCACAGGGTGCAGGTAGGTCAGTGATTAATTTGTATATCTCTCCGGGTCAATTTTAAAATCCCTTGAGTTTGTACTATCTATGAGGACATTTATGCTAATTGGTGATGAGTTTACCTGTACCCGGAAATCTTGGGCCCTAATAAGGAAACTTGGAGAAGGTAAAAGCTGTCAACAACAAAAAGCAGGTATAACCCCAAGCTTTGTGGCATCTCATTTTGTTTCGACATCAAGAACGACCACAGATAAAGCTCACACGCAAAACACTTAAAACCTTAAAATCTCAATAAATCGAGACCAAAAATTCTCGTCCTTTTACAAGTAAAGAAATAAAGAGCGCCCTTAAACAAGTTTCGCCGGGAAAAGCCACAGGTTTTGACTGCATCCACCCCGAATCCATTTTCAAATCTGAGAAATACACAAAAACCTGACTATCACATTTTTTCATAAATATGCCTCAGAGCGGAAGAATTCCACGGGAAATTAAAAGATTCAAATATAGCAATACTAAAACCGGGTAAACCAGCTGACTACCCAAACAACTATCAACCAATTGCTATAATGTCTATAAGATATAAACTACTTGAAAGATTAATTTTTAAGAGAATAAGCCAACAATCCTTAAAGCTGTTTTAATCGAAGAAGCAGGTTGTACACCAAATCGACGTTGTACCGACCAGGTCGTTTCTCTTTGTACTTGCGTATAAGCTGGTTCTGCTGCTTTCGTAGATTTGTCAGCGGCTTACGACACAGTCTAGCGAGAACGAATGATTGATTTATAAACTCTTAAGCACTATTCCTTGCAAATTCATAGCGTTTTTCAAGTAGTTATGTGATCAGATATTGGCACCCCCAGTAGGTTTAACACCGAGCTTTTAATTGTTCATTAATTAGAGAACCAAAGGGACGATCAGGGCAACCTAGCTCTAGACGAAGATTTTCTGCACTTCCAACAAGACGCCTCACTATGCAGCTTCACTTAGGCACTGGTTGAATACTAATTATGCGAATAAATAGATTGAAAGGAGAGGTCCTATTGAGTGGCCACCAAGGTCACTAGACTTACCGCCAGATGACTTTTTTCTATGGAGTTACCTCAAGTCAGTTGTTTATAAAACTCAACCTGCGCCACTTGGGGAATTTCGAGAAATAATTACGCGAGCCTATCGCTCTATTACTAGAACATTATTTGCCAAAGTTCGAGCAGAATTTGAGAATAGGCTGTATTATTGTTTACGAAACAACGGAACCCACTTTGAACATTTACTTAATTGACATTTTTAACAAATTTGTAATTCAACAAAAACCTCATTAAATTTTCCATTAACGCCAAAGTTTCACAATTATTACTTCACCCTGTATAATTATTATTTATACCATTGGATAACATTTTTTATAGTCGTTTCAATGATGTATCACAAGTAGGAGTTTGCAATTTAAACTTTTTTGGTTGTGGTTGGTGGGGCCTGAGGGTTATTTTAGTTTTATTATAGGGTTATAGGCCGGATGTCATTTTAGTTCCCTCTTACTATCCTAGAAACGGTTACAAGCATTTTTCAATATCAGCTTTTGTTCGTGAGATATAGCTCATTGTAAGTTCTAAAATTGACACACTGTATACTATTGAACCAGATTAGTTCGCTGATATTACTACTACTACTTTTAATACTATTACTACTATAAATATAGTAATACTATTATTCATAGCACCTTTCCAAAAATAGTAATCACGAGGAGGCCAATAAAATATAATGATAAACCTCTAAATCAATATGTATGATAAAAATTTCTGCAAAATCATTTATTACCGAAATGACAAGACCGTTTATTTACCAGAATTTACATACCGCTATTATTTTTAAATACGTGACAATACTACCTGGTATGATAATCCCAATTTTAAGTAGTAGATTAATTATCTATATGGCTTAAGTTATTTTTATATAATAGTATAACAATGTAAAGGATGAAGAAGTTGGGGTACAAAGGTTATCGTACTTGATAAAAATATTAATAAAGCGGAAAAAAGTAAAGATAATTTATATTGAAGTATAGAATAATATTCAAAGTAACAAAATCTTGTACCGTGTAATAAAAAATTGTTTAACGTGTAATAAACTAATACCACATAAAGCAGTTTATGTGTAATTTTTACACATAACTTCCAAAAACAAGACAATATTTTTTTATCAAGAAGTGTAATTTTTCACAGCGGTTCATTTTTCGTGTTCAGCCTATTTGTGTCTACTTTTGGACAAAGGCCTCCCCATGATCTCTCTGGTCTTTTCTATTTTATGCTCATTGATGTCGGTTTCTTCCCACTTTTGCTTTGATGTCGTCTAGCCACAGTTTTTTGTGCTCTTCCTTTCTTCTTCTTCTTTAAGTTCCATCTTCTATCGAAGGTTGGAAATCATCATGGCTATGCGGACTCTGTTGACTGCCGCTCTAAAAAGTTCTGCACTACTGCATTCAAACCATTCCCTCAAGTTCTTAAGCCAGGATATTCTTCGTCTTCCCACATTTCGCTTTCCTCGGATTTTGCCCTGCATAATAAGTTGTAATAATGCGTATTTTTGCCCTCTCATCACATGTCCCAAGTACTCAAGTTTTCGTCTTTTAATGGTTAATATTATTTCCGCCTCATTTCCTATCCTTCTAGTTACTTCCATGTTTGACATTCTTTGAATCCATGATATTCGTAGGATTCTTCTGTAACACCAAAATTCAAAGGCGGCCAACTTATTCAAATGAACTTTTTTTAGTGTCCAACCTTCCAGACCATAAAGAAGAGTAGAGAACACGTAACATCGGTTTCTGCATTATCTTCTTTGCTTTGCTTTCTGCTCTTCCTTTACTACAACTGTATTCTCGTGGTCTCGAATGTAAAATGTTCTCGTCCATATTTCGTTGCCTTGTCGTACCACGTGTCATACCCAGCTCCATTTCCTTTGCGCAATTCTTCCAATTACATCTTGTACCTTTGTCCTCTGTGTTGTTCTTAATCTATTGGCGGATAAACCTGTAAGTGCACGGCCTCCATTCCGTAGGTTATAACAGGTAGGATACAACTGCTGAATACTCTTTTCTTTAAATTTCTTGTAATGTTTTTATTTTTGAACACAACCCTGAGTCTTCCTACTGTTGCTTAAGTCATTCGAAATCTTCTAGTGATCTTTTCTATTTTATTCTGTTTGCCCAGTTTGATCGTATTACCTAGATATACTCGTTGACACTTTTAATTTTACTTCCATCTATGTCTATTGTGATATTTTGATTTATTATCAATTTTGTTCTATGTAAATTCATGTTTGACTGATTTTCCCAGATGCTTATTTAAGTTCCTTTAGCATGCAGAGTAGAGCCTCTGTGTTGTTACTTATGAGTACCATGTCATTAGCAAATCTTTTGGAGAGATCAGGTCTCCTTGTCTATCTCCTCTTTCCTATCATATGTTGCTTTTTGTTAGACCTTATGCTACGTTTATTTACATATATGCATTGTCGTATATATATATATATATATATATATATATATATATATATATATATATATATATATATATATATATATATATATTTAAAAATATTCTATATCTGTAATTAATCCTTAAGTTAAGATTTCTATGAAATCTAATGCTTTATTGTAATCCACAAATGCCAAATGTAGGGGTTCATTGTAATCGATCTTCTTCTTCGTGTGTCTGATCCTTTAAGGACATTAGTGATCATCCGGCTCATTTTACTCTGTCTACAGCAGTTCTGACGTATTCTATTGTTATTTTTCCACCTTACTGCTTCAAATTTTTCAATCACGACATGCATTGTCTATCCGGTCCTGTTTTTCCTTCATAACTTTTATACGTGTCCGTATTGTCTGTAGATATTCTATGGTACTATAATCTTTTTGAATTCCCTCTTATTGGTCTGTCATTTTCGAGTTAGTGTTTGTTTTCTTTCTTGTGTAATAAAAAGGTTCTGCGCATTTTACCAAAAGGTTGGAATAGCAACCCCAAAGTGGTACCTGTTTACTAGCATTTTAACTGCCTTCAAAGCAGTTTGATCTCTAGTATTCTTTAATAACATTTATTATCTGACTTTACTTATTTATGGTGATTCTGTAGTCCTGCTATCTCCAGTGACTGATCATTCTTTCTCGAGAGCCAAGTTCTCGCGTCTGGCTAGGCCCAGTTTGGCGACTCGGCACCCGAGGGTGTGGGTCCCTCTTTTGTACTGTGTGTGGTTTTGTTAATATTATTTTGTGGCACACGGCTTTTGTAAGTGTGTTATTAATTTTTTGCTGGCTTAAGCCGTTTTTTATAGATTTTTTTAGGGCTGTCTAAAACGTATAAAATCAATATTAGTAAATATACTACGCAATGCCAAAGTTAAGCTCGTTATCTTCTTTCGATACAGCTACGATTATCTAGACTTTATTATATTATTGATAATATTTGCTGTTTGGTAGCTTAGCTAATTTTGTTCTGAATTTGTCGTCCATCATATCCAGTACCCTTACTTGTTTTAGGACTCTGAACCGGAAACATTCAGCATCGTATCTGGGCACATTTTCAGGTTCTCTAAGGCGTTTATACTTAACTTTGCTTTTGTAGCTAATTTGCTTCTTTTTCCTGTGAGTTCTCTTATTGCGGCTCTGGCTGTAGCTGTTTTCTGGACTCTCGCGTTAACATGTGGTGTGAATGTTAGACCTTGATTCATTATGAATCCTAGGTATTTAGCTTTGTTTTGCCATTCAATGGGTCTTTTTGCACTATTATCTGTTTTTGAAAATATTCGCTTGGGTTTTCTCTAAATTTATTGCTATTTTTCATTGAATACTTCATTTCTATATTTTCGTACTCCAGCTTCCGGTACTCCGTGTTTAGGTAGAACTGGTCCTATTGGGTCCGGTGGCTTAGTTATGAGTAGATGACTTTCATCATGGTCCCGCTGTATTCATAATCTCTCATTTTGTATGGCAATCTTTTATGCCACACTCTGTTAAAGACCTTGCTTACATCTAGGAAGGCTGCTCCTGTATATTACTTGTCGTTAAATTAAGCTGCTATGTACTCTGTAAGTCTGAGTACTTATAGTTCGCTGAAATCTTGAACTCTGAATCCGAATTGCGCTTCTGGAATTAATTCTATCCTATCTGTCGCTGATTGAAGTCTGGTTTGGATAACTCACTCTACTAAATTTCCGGCTGCTGGAAGTAAGCTGAAATTTTGCGGAAATATGTGTTTTTTTTTGCTGGCTTCAATATCATAATTGTATGGGCTTTCTTCCATCGGTTTGGGAAGATTCTATATTTTAGTATTGTTTTTATTATGTTTGTTAAATATACAATTGCTTTCAAAGGAAGATACTTTAGAGCTTTGTTGGTGATTTCGTTTGAACCAGGCTTTCCGATGAACTTTTTCTGATCTGTTATTATTTCTTCTTATTCTTCGAGCATTCTTAGTTGTGTTTCTTCAACTGCTTCGATAAAATATATATCTTAATCTTGATGATATGTTAGTGAACACACTCTCCTAAGACTCCTTCTTATCACCTCGGCTTTCTCTGTTACAAAATAGATGATGATGTTTTCTCCGTGTAGTAAAGAAATGGATTTTCTACCGTTACTTTAAGTTCTTTGGAGTTTGGAGTTTTGGTCCCCTTCCTTAATTTCGTTTACGTAATTATCCCATTTTTGGCTTCTATGTTCTATTATTGTCTGTTTGACTTGTCGATTTAGTCTAGCTCTATTTTTGTCTTCCTGATTTCTTGTTCTTCTGGCTCTTTGTCTTTTATTATTTTTCTTTATCATTTCTTTTATTTTTTAATTTTTCATATTCTTCTTCAGTATTGCTATTTCTTAGTGCTTCTTTTATGATAAATAAACCATATGATGGTATATTTTATTAATAGAATATTTAAAATTTATTCAAAAGGATTACAAAGATCTTAAAAAGGTTTTCGGTCCAAACTGATCATCACCAGTGAAATTCCGTCCGACCGGATCGAAAACGTTTGAAAGATATTTGTAATCCTTTTTGATACATTTTTATTTATTTTAAAAGTAAAATATACCATCACATATCTTTACTTACCATAAGTCTTTACTTCTTTGTTTTTTTTTTAATATAGAACTACAGCTCTATTTTTGTGGATTTCGATTGTAGGAACGTTTCCAATTCCTATGCTCACTTCAGTTCTTTGAAGTGAATCGGTAATAAGTAAGTGACAGAAGTAACAGAAGGTTACATCTACGTTCGCTTCCACATCGTCTGATAATGCCGCAGTGTTTTTCATCCAAAGCGAAGACTCGGTGTTCGAACACACACGAAACACAACCGGAAGACTAGAAAAGGAAAATTACGGGAGAAAAGCGCCGCACGCTACATGCTACATCGTACATAAAGAAGATGACTTCTTTATTACGAAGAAGAAGAAAAGAATTTAGTAGAAGAAGAAGAAAATTCCTAGAAAAAATCATCTACACGAGGCTGATGAAGCACGTAGAAAGACGAATAGTGATCCAAAAAGACCAATTGGAATTCATATCAGGAAGGAACTGTGAACTATAACTAATAATATTCGTCAGTGATGCCAAAAGACGCTTCAACATAAAACAGAAAACAGGAATGGCCATACTCTACATAGAAAAAGCATACCACACGATCTGGAAAAAAGCCCTTATCTACAAAATGGGCAGAGCTAGATGAGCTTACTTTTTAGTTAATATTTGTAACTCATGTTTAACTAACAGAACTTTTTAAGTTTCAACTGACCAAAAGATATCCATGATGCAAGAAATCGCACCGCAATGTATACTATAAAAAAAGAAAATAGGAGAATAATAAGGACGTTAGAAAACCACTTGAAAAAAATATCGGAATTTACAACCAATCGGAAAATAAAAATCAATATCGATAAAACACAATTCATTATCTTTACACATCAACACATCATAAAAACCCACTAAGGTAGTCGGCTGAGAACAGGACAAGGCACTTTTTCCACCAAGTCACAAGAAGACTCCTAAAACCAGAGACATCCTCAACAGAAACAGAATACAGAGAATTTATAGAGAAAAACAAACTGATCGACCATCTTATCAGTGTCTAGCCAGGTGGTTGTAGAAGACAACTGAACATGGAAGTAGGTACTTCTTCTTCTTCTTCTTTTTAGGGTGCCTGTCCATTCCGAACGTTGGCGATCATTCTGACTATAATCATTTTGTTGATTGCTATACGACAGCGTTTCTCAACCTTTTACTAGTTGCGACCCAATTTTATATAATTATTTTCACCGCGCGCCCCCCCTCATACATAAAAATATATGAATCCAGGACCGATTTGCAGGGGGGGGGGGGGTGGTGATACATGAACTTTTTTCGGTGGTATCGAAATTTTTTTAAGGCATTTTCACACACTTGAGTGCCATAAAGACAATCAAACCTTATAAAGTATATTTATTTGTCAAATTTTTTAGCCAGTCTCTCTGGATCCGCCCTTGCACTGAACTTACAGTAAAACCTTAATTACCAAATTACCGAAAATAACTAAGTTTATTGATATGTGGCAACACCAATTCAAAACCGATCGTCTCTCTTCGCGAGAAGTTCCGAGTTTAATTCTCTCCTCCTCAGACCCAGACAGTCAGTTTAGTCAGTCTAGTCAGTCCTTTTGCGCCTGTTAAATTTATTGTGAATGTTTATGTTGTAGGTTGCGTGTAATAACTGCAGTTCGCGGTATTAAAATATTCCAAGCAGTACGTAAATATACTTAAATTTATACAAAATCATGGATAAATTTTTAACTGGGCGTAAGCGAACACTCGATACTAATGAAACATCAACAAGTGTACAGGCGAGAGTAATTCCAAAAATAAAATCAAGAAAATATTCTCAAGATTACTTAAATTTTGGGTTTACGTTTACTGAAGTAAATGAAGAAGAACGGCCTCCATGTATCATTTGGTCAAAAATTTAAGCAGCCGACAGTATGAAATCAAATAAACTTAAAAGACATTTGGAAACGCTTCATAGTGAGTGCATTAATCAACCCCGAGAATTCTTCTAGTTAAAATTAAAATCACATGAAAAACAAAAATCATTTATAAAAAAAACTTTGACTGTGAATGAAAAAGCTTTACTTGCCTCTTATAAAACCTCCCATCAAATAGCTAGATGTAAAAAGCCTCACACTATTGGTGAAGAGCTTATTTTGCCAGCTGCAATTCAAATTGTAGAAACTATGTTTGGAGATAATTTTGCCAAACAATTGGAGTCTATACCTCTATCAAATGATACTGTTGCCCGTCGAATTTGTGATATAGCTGAAGATGAACAGGATCAGCTACTCGGGAAGTTGCGTCAGAAGCTGTTTTCGATTCAGCTTGATGAGGCAACAGATAGCAATAAAGATGCTCATTTTATTGCCTACTTTCGATTTTGTCATGGCATATCATTAGTAGAAGAACTACTTTTTGCAAACCAATAGAACTGAAAGCAACGTCGCAGCATTATTTGCTATCTTAAACGATTATATAAATGAAGCAAAAATAGAGTGGAAGAATTGTGTCGGAATATGCACAGATGATGCTCGTGCAATCTCCGGAAAATTTCATAGTCTACAAGCGCTTGTGAAACAAAAGTCTCCAATGTGCATATGGACACACTGTATGATCCACAGAGAAGCTCTGGCTTCCAAAGGAATGTCTCCTGGTCTGAATATTGTACTAACAACAGTTGTAACAGTAGTTAATTACATAAAAATGAGACCTTTGAAAACCAGAATCTTTTCTGCACTTTGTAAAGACATGGGTGCATTACATTCAGCATTATTATTTTATTGTGAGGCAAGATGGTTATTACGTGGGAAATTTTTACAACGTGTTTTTGAATTAAGACATGAAATCGCTATTTTTCTAGAAAAAGAAAATAGACCGGAAGCCGAGATGTTTCGAGATAGTTTATTTTTGATGAAATTGAGCTACTTGGTTGACATATTCGAGAAACTTAATATTTTGAACATTCAGCTTCAAGGAGCCAATACACATATTTATATTGAATACGAGTGATAAAGTTATTGGTTTTTGTAAAAAATTGGAATTGTGGAACAGAAATTTAAAGCAAAAAAACCTAGAAATGTTTGCCAATGTGGATCAAAGTATTAAAACTTACAAGGTTGAAGAACAACATGTGAAAGTTGTTTTTGTAACCATTGAAAATCATTTAGCGATGCTGACTAAAAATTTTAAAAGATATTTTTTTGCCGACGCCATATTAATACGTAGTTACGTGTGGGTTAGGAATCCATTCCAAATTACTCCGGAAGGGCTCTCTACTGCCGAAGAAGAAACCTTCATTGACTTCACGGCAAATGATGAAATTAAGAAACAGTTTAATAATAAATCCCTCTTTGAATTTTGGGCAGGAGTAAATGATGACTTTTCTGCACTGAAAACCAGAGCGTCCAGTATACTATTGCCGTTTTCAACATCCTACCTTTGCGAAACAGGATTTTCTGCGGTGGCTGCTTTGAAGATCAAATATAGATCGCAGCTAAATATAGAAAAAGAACTGAGAACGTCTATTTCTACTATTACACCTCGTTTCGATAAACTTTGCTCTACAAAACAAGCTCAAGGAAGTCACTGATTTATTATTAAACTTTTTCATAACTTAATGTTCAGTGCTCTTTATAATTATACCTTTTATATCAGTGTTCATGTGTTTTTTACTTTTTATTTTGTAAGAATTTTGTTTTGCTTAGATTTTAGTAAATTAATCAATGTTGCTGATATTTTTTTCGAATAGGCTCACACCACCCCATTAATAATACCGCGCCCCACAGGTTAAGAATCACTGCTATACGAAATAGCTGTGTTTCTATACCATGCTCTCAGGTTAGCAAACCAGGATATTCTTCTTCGTTCTGGGGTTCTTTTCCTTCAATTTTACCCTGCAAAATGCATTGGAGTAGCTCGTATCTGCCTTGACTTCTTATTATATGTCCCAAGTACTCCAGCTTACGGCTCTTCACAATGTTGACCAAATTCGCGGTTGTGTTCATCCTCCGCAGCACTTCTTCATTGCGAAGTAGGTACGATGCCATATAATAAAGCACTTACAGAAGAAGATGTTCAAGAGTTAATAACAAAAAAAATCGGGACCCTAGGAGGATGCAGTTCTATACAGAAAGCGGTGCATTAGAAGGACGCCAAAGAAGACTAAAACGTCTTAAGCTAAAATGTTTAAGTGATATGTTATTTTTATTAGGCAATAAACTTTTTTTTTATTTTATTTCTATGATATTGTGTGTGTCTAAGTAAGTGCTGAACTATCTGAAAGGCATTGGGGTTAAGAGCGTTCATCTTCAGCTAGCACGGGAATGCCCGAGGAGTATATGTTACAAGCATGCATTTATCTTGAGACTTAATTTACACATAGTACACAGTTTTTATATACTGGATAGATGTTGGTCATTATTTTTTTATTTGTTTGTTTTGTTTTTCATTTCTTTTCATTTTTTATGTAAGATCCTACTAGAACGTCCGCAACGAAACAGAAAACCCCCAATATTCATCGAAAAACATAATATAGAGTCGCTAGCAACAGAGAGTACAAAACTGCTCTATGAGAACAGGATTACCAGCAAACTAAAAGAGATCGACTTAAAACCCGAATGGGGAGTAGAAGATACTTGGCAAAAAATTAAGAAATGCATCAACGAAGCAGCAGAAGAAGCGATTGGAAAGCGGAAAATTAACTCGAGAGCGACAAACCACACCAAACCGTGATTTTGCCAAGAGGTAAAAGAACTCTCTGAATTAAAACGCAAATGCTACCTGAGATATAAAAGCACGCAATCGGAAGAAGGTCATGCAGAATATGTCCAAATAAGAAACGAAGTAAACGCCAGAATAAAATCAATCAAAAGAGAACATTGGGCCAAATTCACTTGCGACATGGACTACGACCTATATGGTGCCCAAAAGAAAGTATGGAAAATGCTCCGCAACAGGAAAAAACCAGTTATCGAGTTCATGCAGACCAAAGAAGTACCTATAGAGACATGGCAACAGCATTTTAAAGAGCTATATAATGCTGAAGAAACGCTGAATATAAACGAAGGCGAAACAGATGTGAGTGCTACAATCAATGACGAAGAAGTAGAAGCAAAGATCAAAAAGCTAAAAAACAGAAAATCACCGGGAACGGATGGTATACCCAATGAACTTTTAAAATATGGAGGCCCGGAACTTGCAAGTAAACTGGCACAACTATTTAACAAAATATTAAACAAAACAGAAACACCAGAGGAATGGCATAATAGTATCACAATCCCCATATTTAAAAAAGGACAAAAAACCTGCCCACAAAACTATAGAGGAATAACCCTCTTAAATACAACAATGAAACTTTTCACGGGTATTCTCAAGGACAAATTGGAAAAGCAAATCACTAATGCTGAAGAACAACAAGGTTTTACAAAAGGGCGGTCTATAACAGACGCAGTATTTATAATAAAACAAATAAAAGAAAAAGCTATAGGGTTCGGCATGCCAGCGTATATTTGCTTCATTGATTTGGCGAAGGCATTTGACAGAGTTCGCCTGGGAGACATTTTAAATATATTAATAGAAAATGAAACACCGACCAGTATAACAAAGATACTCCATAACCTAAATAACAACAACGTAACCAAAGTTAGAGCAGGAGACGAATTCACTGAAAATATTCCAACACCGGGAGGAATTAGACAAGGCGACAGTTTAAGCCCCTTCTTGTTTAATCTTCTCATGAGCAAAATTATCAACAAAGTAACATCTCTTAATCTCGGATATAGAATGGGCAACAAAAGAATTGGTATGGTGTGTTACGCAGACGATGCAGCAATTATTGCCGAATCAGAAGATGATCTCCAAAGGCAGCTCTTTCAGTTCTTTCAAACAAGCCGACTACTAAATATGAACATATCTACCAACAAAACTAAATGTATGACAATAGCAAAAGATCCGCTCAGATGTAAGTTAGTGGTTGAGGACAACCCCATAGAACAGGTGATGCAATTCAGATATCTGGGCATAGATATATCAAGCAATCACGACCCAGTAAAGGACCTGAGGAGTCAGATCAACAAAGCATCTGCACTGTCAGGATGTCTGCGGGAGATAGTCTGGTCAAATCTGTATATGCGCACAGATAGTAAAATTAGAATCTATAAGTGAGAGCGCCCACCAAAGTGGCGTGGCAGTGGCAAGTAGCAAGTAGCACGCGTCTAGCATAATGTAACCAATAAAAACGAATGATTCAGTTTACAACAAAATGACAGTAACGTCATTCATTCTAATCATTCGTTAGGATTGGTTACATTATGCTAGACGCGTGCTACTTGCTACTTGCCACTGCCACGCCACTTTGGTGGGCGCTCTCCCTAAGACTTGCATACGAGCGATCATGACATATGGCATAGAAGTGCGCGAAAATACCAACAAAACGAAACAGATGCTAAGGGTTGCCAAAATGAAAACCCTAAGAACAATAATGGGGAAAACAAGAAGAGATAGAGTAAGAAATACAAACATTAGAGAGCAGTGCAAAATTCAAGATATTGTAAGATGGGGAAGGCAGCGCAAGAGGATGTGGTACAACCATGTAAGACGAATGGATGAAAATAGACTCCCAAAAATTGCCCTAGAAAACAATCCGCCCGGTTCAAGACTAGAAGACCACCTAAAAGATGGAGGGATAGTTGGCAATCTACCTCCCAAGAAATTAACCAGAGGCAGCTTCAAAATTAAACAGATCGAAAGATCTACAAAAAGTAGTAGAAGAAGAAGTTTTTCATTTCAAGTATACTTATATATACATTTGCTGACAAAATTGTCATACTTTCCCATTTTCGCAAATTTTTATTTTACCGTAATTATCCTAATAATTAGCCAGTTGGTTTTTTACAATATTAGCACCTTTCAAACAGTCGACCTTCTAAATATTCTTATCTTGAACCTGGATTTAGATATTAGTACATCGATAGCTCGTTTCAACAACAATCCGAAATATTCGTTTAGCAGATAATAGTGTCGACGTCACACCAAACACAACAATATTGACGCCGCAGTTGTTGTTTTACAACAATGTGTCAGTGGTGTAGGTAATAGAATAAATTAAATATAATTATATTTATTGTCATTAATATTGTCATTCAAATAAAGTTGAGGTTTCATATATTTACTACTCATACAATATCTACAAATTATATCAAATCAAATATTTATTGTCGAATCGGCAAATTTTACAGTGGCTTAAACAGGGATTAAGGTAAAAACTTAGTATGCTGTGATAGGTTTCGTACATGTATAATTTAGTAGAGTGATAGAAATTTTAACAGAAAACGCAACCCTATTTCATCTATAAAAACGAAAACAAAACCGACTATAGTAATTATAGAAATATTAATCGCAGATTGGAAATATTTACAAAAGAGTCCTAAAAGTTCGTATATAAAGAGAAGTCACGGAAGTTAAAGAGTAAAGTGGATTTAGATTAACAGTTTGATAGATCTTTTATAGATATTCACTAGACATTCAACTCCCCTTCATCGCAGAAATGATATAACGTATGTATAAACGCAGTAAAAGTGTTACAAAGACCCAATCAAAGGGCTTACATCAAAGTTGGAATGAAAGCTTCTAAAATCTACTGACATATGAAAGCTGCTAAACAAAGCTTCTTTCAATTCTTAAACGCTTTTAAACAGTGCACAAGAAAATGCAGCCCCATGAGAATATGGATGAGGGACGTTCTCTCACATATAATCTTCTTTACATTATCAGTCAGTTCTTACTTCTTACGGAAGATCAGCAAGTCATGAAGTATGTGAAAAACAACACAAAAGAATTTATAAAAATGGATCTTAGAGATAAACATATCAAAACCACAATACATGACTATAAGAGATATATGAGAAGACACCGAAACAGAATACTATGTGATACAAGTATTTAACATTACAAGTATCTCGGAGTAATACCATCTCAGATTAAGACGGAAAAGATAGTAAGGATTATCTACATACTACTAATAAAAACCGCTCAGAGCAAAGTAAATGAAATGTTAAAACCTAGTCGTTATAGACAAAAATATGTCACAAATCTTCTCTCAACAGAAATGATTTACTTAGGAACATGTTGGAATGAATATTAACAGACGTTTTGTTAGTTTTGATTCTCCTTGTATAGTTAACCAAGATTTTCCTTCCAAAGACGTAGTTAACGACCTTTTGTGGTTGCTGTATGTCAAAAAAGGCATCGTTTTTGATAGCGGGTCATTCTATTGGAAAAAGTACAACATATATAATTTGTTACCAAAACTATTTGCTGCTATATAGAGCACCGTTTAGTGATACATGACGTTTATTTGCTGCCAATTCATATTTTTCTGTGCTAAACTCTATTGAATCTTATGCTGGGAATTAAGACATTTCAACCTTTATTTGGAACACTTAGCTTTAACTATTAAAAAAACATGTTCATCATCATCATATTCATGATCAGTAGCTCGACAACTCTTTCTAGGTCCTGGCTTGTTCTAGGATTTTCCGCCATTCTGTTCTGTTCCTTGCTTTGTTTTTTCCAGTTGGTAATCTTAAGTGTTTTCAGATCTTATTCCACTTGTTTCATGTATCTAAGTTTGGGTCTTCACTCTGACTTTCTCCCTACTGGTTTTTGGCTTATTATATGTTTTGGTGTTTCAGTCTCCAACATCCGTTCAACATGGCCCATCTAGCGCAGACGTCTGATCTTTATGGATGTTATGACCTTGGGTTCATTGTATACTGTGTATAGTTCAAAGTTATATCGTCTGCGCCATATATGATTTTCCTTTACCTTCTTATATATGTGTCTAAGGATTTTTCGTTCAAACGTACCTAATAGGTTCTCATCGCTTTTCGACAGTGTCCATGTCTCTGATCCGTATACAAGGACCGGTTTTATCAGGGTCTTTTATATTTTGCATTTGGTTTTTCTTGTAATGTTAGATCTTAGATGTTTAATTAGCCCATTATATGTTTTATTAGCGACATGTATTCTTCTCTTAACTTCTTCACTGACATTGTTATCTGCGGTAACTAGTGAACCTAGATATGTCAAATTTTTCCTGCTTTCGATGTTATAGTCTCCTATTGTCAGATTCTGTAGGTTTATTTGGCCTGTCGATTTACTGGCCTTCATGTATTTAGTTTTTATTTCGTTAATGTTCAGGCCACTGTTTTGTGCCGCTCTTTCTATCGCATTAAATACTTCTATCATCTGTCTTTCGCTTTTAGCTATGATATCAACATCATCTGCAAATACCAATATTTGTACACTTTTTGTTATTAAAAGAACATGTTACAACACTATACGGTTATTAAAAGAACATATTACGGAATTATAAACGTGTAATTACGGTATGTTATGTGACAATTAGCTGTGAAAGTCATTGCGATTGGCATTTCTTGCCGTATCATATTTTAGCATTCTCTTGTTATGGTTTTTTGACGAGCGGGTTGTGTGATATAGATATCCAAAGTTTGTCTGATATTATTTAATTTATAAAAACAGCTGTTTTTACGCTAATTCGTTTACCTTTTTTAAAGCAATCTGGGTTATGAATAACTATTGCTTTTTGTATTGCTTTATCACGCGTATTTTTAATTTGTATTTATAATCTTATGTATGTATGTTATTCGTTTATTCTGTTTACTTGCTTTAAATATAGTTTATTTATAGTCCTCTTACTTTTATTTGTTTATAGTAATAAACATACCCAAAGCGAAAGGGAGGCACCAGCGAGTTCTAGATTGAACATAGATATTCGCTTTCCTTTCTGATGCATCAATTGTTATATAAACGTCATCCTATGTGTACAATGCAGCAAATGTTATACTTAAACGTACACATGTACATAATAAATAAAACTATAAAAGAAATAGTGAAAAGAAATGGTTAAAATTCGACAAGTAGCTTTAATGCCATATTGGGAAAGAGAAATGGCAAGGAAAAAGTCATGGGAAAGTATGAAATCGGCGGAAGGAATGAAAGTGGAGAAAGACTGGTTTAGTTTGCACACTACCAAAACATGCCTATTGTAAATACATTCTTTAAAAAAATCGAACATAAAATCAACTTGGATAGCACCAAATGGAACAACTAAGAACTAAATTGACTTTATTCTAATCAACAATATTGCTTCAATCTACTAACTAATTAGAACAAAAATTATTCTAGATCTGAAACAAGAAAGAATAAAATTAATCACGCAACCAACAGTAATCGGATAAATATTAACAGTCTAAAACAAACCTCAGAGTACTACCAACGGACAATTGATAAAAGATTACATGAATAAATCGCCAGCTCCCAATTGATAAAAATCATTCTGGATAGTGCCAAAGAAATTGGAGGTCCATAACAACAAAATGAACATATAACTATCTAATAAAACCAAAATAATGCCATTACTAACCATAAATAATTATATCCCATTTACTCTCTACCCCACTGATCTATTTCCATTCACCTTCATTGCCGTGCCATAAAAATAAATTAATAAACAAATTAATAGCGATAAAATGTGAGTCGAAGTTCACGCTGGCTTTTTATATATCAACGTTGATTGACATTGAACGGGAGTTTTCAGGAGTATTATAGAAAATTCACCGAATAATATTATTATGCAAGCTGATAGTTACACTGGTTTGAAATTTATTTTTGGTTCATATCCGGCTAATCGGCTACACGAATCGCTGAAAATAAATTGAAATTGGAATAATAGAGCGGGGTAAAATTATTCGACTATATAGCCATCGAAAAAATCTTAATTAGAGCAAAACCACGAATTAAGCTTTCTTCTTTTGAACTTAGTCACTCCAATACAAGGAATTTAAAAATAACCAACTTTTTTGCTTTCGTTAAAACACAAATTATTTAAAAAAAATATACGAACATCTAAAACATATTTAAGCCTTTTGATACTTTTGTAACATAATAATATAGATTTATTAACAGTAATATAATAATAAATAACTTCAAACAACGTAAAATGGATACATCATTGACCCCACCACAAAAAGACTCATATGTCCAACAAAGAGAAGAAATAACTAGAAAAACAAATTCCACCTCCAATAATTGTGGAAAGTATTGCCGAATTTAGCCAATTTCATAAATAAGTGAGACTACATACTGCTAAATTCCAGATAAAAGTACTTGGAGACAAGAGCACTAAAATTCATCTCGATAGTGAAGAAGACTTCAGAAAATTAACGAAAAAGTTGAGTGAAGTAAATTATCTATGGCACACGTATGAAAATAAGCAAAGCCGACCCATTAAAGTTATGGTTAATAAGTTACATTATTCAGCCAGTAAAGATTTGATCATGAACGGTTTAAGTAATAAAGAATTCCAGATAATAGATGTCATACCGAAATTAAGATACAAAACAAAGTAACCACTAAATATGTTTATGTTGATATTAAGAAATGACGAAAATAAAATGTTTTTATTAATTCTAATTCATTGTTCTTATTTTAATTTACTAAAACACGATAATTTATATCAATTTATTAAACCACTGTACAACAATTTACTAATTACATAATTTATGTATACGTGCGTTACATTAAAACGCGATCGCAAGCTTCTTTTGACTGATTTCCTCAATGAAAATCCCCCGTTATTTATATGAAACCATGCGTTAAAATGGAACATCGTCGAAGGTTCCATGATATTCTCGACTTAGACATAGCGGCGAATGGTCGAAAAACTGGTATGTTTACATCGGCTCGTCTCCAGAAAGCTCGATTGTTGTTTTTATAGCGGAGGGGAACCCATCGTCTGTCAGGTAGGTAATACCTAGAAAATTCGTGAATGAATGAGACTATTAGTAATACATATGTTTACGGTTTTGGGTCAGAATTTATCGTAACAATATTAATAGAATCTGAGATCTCAGATATCATGAGCGTAAAAGTACAAATACTTCCGCTAAGTAAATAAAAATTGGTACCTCAATGTAAGAGATGTCAGGTATATGGACACACAGAAGGTTACTGTGCGAAAGAACCAAGATGTGTCCGCTACACAAGAAAACACCTAACAGCCAAATGTGAGAAACCCAAGGACGCAAAACCTAAATATATCCACTGTGGAGAAGGGCATCCGACTAACTATAGAGGATGTATGGTGGCAAAGTAAATACAAAAAATAAAAGATAAATATAACAAGAAACAGACCTTACCCAGACAACCACAAAGAATGCATCCAAAACCTGTAGAAAATCCAAAACAAGAAGAAAACAAAACAACTTATAGCACGGTACCAGCTGGTAAAAGTAACAAAGAAAACTATAGTAGTCACAAACATCTGAAAATAGAGCAAACACTACAGAAAATATTAGAGAAATTAACTAACCTGGACGAGCGTATAACCAGAATAGAATATAGCCCCAAAGGAGCTATACCTAAAAGACTTGGTAATGGCGGGTAGTTTACGAAGAATAGAATGGAACGCAAATGGCATCTTCAAACATCAGCAAGAACTACAAGCGATACTAGATATAGAAAAAATAGACACATGCCTCATTTCTGAAACCCATTTTACGAATGAGTCATATATTAGATTTAGGGGTTATAAAACTTATCATACTACTCACCCTGATAATGCAGCCAAAGGAGGTAGTGCAGTAATAATCAAAGAAAATATTATGCACTATCAGGAAATTGGATACAGAACAAAAGAACTTCAGGCCACAAGTAATCGTCACAGCGGTTTACAGACTTTTTTTAGAAGCAGTGAAATACATAAAATATGACGCGGTATCAACGGTAAAGCCAACAAACTGGCCTACTGACAGTGATAAAATCCCAGACCTTATCGACTTCTTTGTAGTCAGAAATATCTCAACAAATTACATAGAGATAGAAGAGGCATTGAATATGAACTCAGACCATTCTCCAATTATTCTCACACTCAGTGACACTGTTATCGAAAAAGAAAGCTTCCCTAGATTTGTTAACAAAAATACTGATTGGAAAAGTTTCCAGATAGACCTGGAAGAGAAGATTAACCTCTCAGTTCCATTAAGAACCGTTGATCAACTAGAGGCAGAAGTAGAATAACTCGATAAAAATGTAAAGCAAGCTGCTTGGAACAACAGCACGAACAGTGTCGAAGGAATAAAAGGAAATAACTACCCGAAAGAAATCAGAGAAATAATAACCGAAAAAAGAAAACTGAGACGCAGGTGGCATCAGTCTAGAGTACCAGTTGGTAAAACTAGATTAAATAATGCAACACAAAACTTAAAAAGAGAAATTCAAAAAATTAAAAAGGAATCGGTTAGCATCTACTTAAGGGAACTATCAAATGATAGCGCTACTGATTACTCATTGTGGAAGGCTACCGATTAAAAAGGACAATCGTACAGAATCCATCAATTAGAAATACTAACGGTAGCTGGACAAGAAGCAATATACCAAACCATATGAATACCATTTCAACCAAATGAAGAACAAGAAATAATTACCTGGATTACCAAGATGAAATGTAGATTAGCCCTGTAACTCCAAAAGAAACATGTTTGGAAATAAAAGAAAATATAAATGCAAAGAAAGCTATAATAAAATTAACACATCTTATAAACGTTTCCTTTAGGCTGAGGTACGTACCAAAGATATGGAAGGTGGCAGACATTATAATGACACTAAAACCAGGAATACCTCCACAAGAAGCTTCTTCATATTGGCCTATTTCATATCATGTCTAAATTATACGAAAAATTACTCTTGAAGAGACTAAAACCAATTATAGAGGAAAAAAGTCTAATTCCTAATCATCAGTCTGGGTTTAGAGCAAGCCACTCAACGATAGATCACGTGCATCGAATAACATATATAGGAGAAAAAGCTCTAGAAGAAGGAAAAGTCTGTTCCGCAATTTTCCTCGATGTAGCGCAGGCTTTTGACAAAGTGTAGCATGACGGATTATATCATAAAATGGGATGCTACTTACCAAAACAATATTTTGAACTACTAGAATCATATATCTACGACAGACACTTTTGAGTTAAATATGAGGAAGTATCTTCAGAATTAAGAGAAGTTAAATCTGGAGTTCCACAAGGAACTGTCCTGGGGCCAGTACTATATCTGCTCTATACCAGCGATATTCCATCATTAGAACCTAACACAATTGCGACATTTGCAGACGACACATGCATTTTGGCAGTCGGACAAAACCACGAGAATGCAGCTACCATGCTACAGAACACTGTTGAACAAATTAACATCTGTACCAGGCGATGGCGTATCAAATTGAATGAAACAAAATCTGTGCATGTCCATTTTACTAACAAAAGAGGCCAACATATCCCAATTAGTATAAATAGAAACCAAATACTTTATGCAAATACGGTAAAATATTTGGGTATGACATTAGAATCCAAGCTATGTTTTAAAGCACATATTAAGAAAAAAAAGGAGGAATTAAAAATTAAGTTCAGAAAGATGTACTGGTTGATAGGAAAAAATCCACTCTATCTACTTATAACAAATTGTTATTATATAAGCAAGTCCTTAAACCAATATGGACATATATGTGATACAGCTATGGGCTGTACAAAAGAAAGTAACATCCAAATTATACAACGATATCAGAATAAATTATTAAGGAACATCGTTAACGCTCCTTGGTACTTCAGAAACTGTGATCTTCATCGAGACTTCCAGATGGATATGGTTATCCAGACAATAAGTTAGTTTGCCGAGAGTTATGAACACTCTTCAAACACGTGAATGTTGAGGCCATCAAACATCTAGACAACGCCAACCAGATAAGGAGACTTAAGAGAACGAAGCCGTTTGAGTTAGTGCTATAAGTGAGCGAAAGTGAAAAAGCAGAGCAAATGCGGCTAAAGTGTACACATTAGCTAGTAGTACTATAATGTATTAGAGCCTAAGGAATATTGCTGCATGTAACCTTAGATAAATTTTTTGTAATATTTTGTATTTAGAACTAATTGCTTATTGATCATAGTGAATGATCAGATAGCAATAATCATAAGATTCCTGTTGGAGTTTTATTAAATAAAAAAAATACTTTTCTTGTAGATATTGAGTAATAAAACAGTTTGTGGAGATAATTTCGAACTCTATATACTTTATGGTGATACAGATCGTGAAAATCATCGAAATAAATCACCCAAGATGGGTAGGCTACGTTATGCGGATGGATGAAAGTAAGGTAAATAGGCCGATCGGAAGAAGAATAAGGGTGCGATCTAAACTCAGGTACCTGGACGATATTTACGACGATTTAAGGGAGATTGGAGTAAAGGGGTGGAAAAAAACAGATACTCGGCAGGGAGGGATGGGAGAATGTTTTGAAGCAGGCCATGGCTCACGAAAAGCTATAGCGTCAACTGTTGATGATGATGTGAACGATCTAATAAAAGATAATTATAGTCAAAAAATATTAATCGGGACGATGCAGAATTTATTAAAAAAACTATGTGGAAACTTGAAGTTAAAATCAATAATGCATAAAAACCATAGACAAGAACCTGCCTAATTTAATTAGAAGGCCACGAAGACTAGGTGAAAAAAGAAGAAAGAGAAAAGAAAGAGAGAGAAAAGAGAAATAAAAAGAAAAAAGAAAAAAAAGACAGGTGAAAAAAGTTAAATATGAAGAAGCAGAGTACAAAGATAATAAACACCATAAAACCCACATAGTAATTACAGGCAAAAGATCAAACGTAAGCAACCTTATATAAGGGTGAATAATAGCAACGTTATATAAGAGAACTTTCTTTGTTTGTTCTAGGGCTTAGCTAAGTAAGTTATTTCAAAATCAAGGAAAATGAAGTCGTGTAGTTGGTTGTATATCATGAATCACAAAAATTTTTATTTAAAAAATCCTTTATAAAAGGTAAATACGCTAAATACATGGGTAACACTTTAAATACACCGTAAAATTGGGTGAATAGAAACAGTTTTCAACTTTGAACATAAATACCGTAAAGTATTATGAGATGTAAGGAATTGAGAGCTACCTTAGTTTATGGGCCTTGCAGTCCTCTACAAACCTACATCGTTGTTTTTTCTTTATGAAAAAAGGAAAAAAAATAGAAAAAATTAAAACATGCTATTTCTGTTTATCCCATTGAGTGTGGTGAATAGAAACAGACACTGTTTTTAAAATTTATTTCAACTGCAGAACCTGTGCGTTGAAAAGAAACTGTTGTGTTAATAAAAAAGTTTATGTAATGCAAATATCAAATTATAAATGACCAAATATCAAATTACAAATGACAAAATGAATCATTGCTAGTCAAGTTAATTTAATTGATAGATGGTAAAGTTACTGAGATTATGAAGGAAACTAATGCTTGTTTTCATACAAGAGAAGAAAGACTTTCAATTCATTCAAGAGAAACTTTCACAGTTCTTTGAAAGTGTCAATAGCAGCGACAAGAGTTGTGACTGTTGGATTTGTGGCTCCTGAGTCATCTAAAGATTGTAACATATTTATACTTGATTGCTACAAAGAGACACAGTACCACATTTTCTAAAACCAGCAATTATATTTTCTGATTTACACCCTCCACATAGTTTTTTTTAGTAAACTAGGGAACTTACTGTTTTGTATAGTAGCTTTATATGTGCCAGGTCCTTTTTCCCAATCAGTAACAATTGCCCGCTATGCAATTTTTATTGGCCGAAAGAATGCTACATCTAACAGCTGTGTTAGATGTGTCGAGTTTGCTGGTAGAAATGTGAAATGAACATTGTTCTCTGTACACGTTAGTATGATATCAAGTGACAGGTGGCTAGCTAAGTTGTCTCCGATCAAGTATTTTTTACCGTCATATAAGTTTAGGGCTTTACACACTATATAAGATGGCAAAATTTGTCAGCAGTAGCGGAAACTATCACTGAGTTGGAGCTTTTAGTATAATTTATCACCCTTTAAGGATATTTACA